>JBBBDQ010000294.1:992500-1347500 GCA_037127315.1 Ascarosepion bandense | reverse complement strand
CCAAAAGCCCCCCAGTATTTACCTGAAGAAGAACTATAAATTAAAAACACCTTTAAAAATCTCCAATATCCTTACTATTTTCTCTGTGTCTAACAATGTTTTCCTATCTTTTAATATTTTAGGAGACCATCTTTTGCTATCCCAATGGATCTTTGGCATTTGGTGCCACACTTTTCATCTGCTGTTAAAAAAACTTCCCATAAATTTAAATCATTGTACTTTATATATTTTAGAAAATTGTATTGTTTAAATATTCTTTCTCAAGTGACCAAATAATCTGGAACTAGATGTTTTTTTTTAAATACATTAAAAATATTTAGTTAGTTTCTTACAAAAATGTTATGAATCCTGTTTTTTATTTAATATACAATCCTACATCAATTTGTCTTATAAAGAAGTAAGAAGGCAAGTATATAATCAACAGCATTAGCATCTGCTTTGAAAGTTAGTGTAAAATTAATAGTTTTTGTTTGCCAGTCTTCTTCTATATGCCATGTCTCTTCAGGATGTGGGTGATCATGGCTCTCTTCAATATTCCTACCCTTCATTGCTCTTGCTAATTTTTGTCTTGCTCCCCATCCCTGTTTTGCTATCCATTTCCACTGTCCTTTTTTTCCCATTTTTCTTAAAATTTTTTCATTGCTTTCATGCTCTCTCTATGATATTCTCAGCATTCTTCTGTTTAGTATTCACTTCCATACAGGAAGGCAAATATTACAAAACAGTTCAGAAATCATTGTTGTTTCTAACAAAATTTTCTTGTTTTGTATTACTTTGCTTAGCTTTTGGAAGGCATCTATCTTTATTTCAATGCACCTTTGAATTTCTGTATCACTTTTTCTATCTTTGATTAAAACACTTCCCAGATTTGTTCTGTTCTTGTTTGATTTTTGTATTTCCAATTCATAGCACTGATCTGGGTTTTTTCTTTTGTTTTGTTCCCCAGTAATAACAGTAGAATAAAGATTCAGTTCCTTTGTGAATATTTCAATATATTGATCTCAAAGTTGGTTGATATTAATTTCACTGTTTAACAAATAAGAAGGATGTCTGTTCAATGTATACCCACTAAAAGTAATGTTGATAGTAATAACAAATTATTGACAGAATATACAAGATATGTCAAGGACATTTTTACAAACCTCACTCCAGTGTAGTTTTTATGAAAAAATCTATTTTTCTTATATAGTCTGGCCAATTTTGACTGAATCTGACATTTTCTTTCTGAATTTTTTGAATTAAAAATTAAAAAATTAATGTAGAAGTGCATCATTTAGTTCTGAAATGTTGGTTCTATAATGCCAAATTGAATTCTTGTTATAAGAACACAAAATAGTTGATTGAGTCATTCATTTTCTATGACTTATCAACTCTTTATCAGTTACTTAATCCAGAAAACATTTTTAGATTGTAAATTTTTTTTTATATAATAATGATTTACAAATCAACCATCTGCCCGTGCATAGAATACTGCTGTCATATGTGGTCAGGTGCTGTTCATCTCAGTGTTCTTGACAAGCTCCAAAGGAGAATCTGTAAGGTGATAGGTCCCAACTTGACAACTCAACTCCAGCCACTTTCTCACCAGTGGGATGTGGCTTCCCTGTGTCTATTCTACAAATATTTTCATGGCTTCTGTTCTGATAAACTTAAGTCATTGGTGCCCCCATCACAAGCATTCGCTCTTGCAGCCAAACTGGCAACAATATCCCACCAGTTCACAGATCAACCAAATGCAGATGACAATTCTATTCCATCAGCTTCTTTTCTTGCACTTCCCGCTTGTGGAACTTCCTTCCATATACTTGCTTTCCTGATGGCTACAACCTCCAGGAATTTAAACACAATGTCAATACCCATCTCTTATCCACTTGGCACCAGTTCTTTCAACATCACCCCGTATATCTTGTTCTTTTTCTTTCTCTTTACGTTTGCAACTGTTGTCACACCTGTGTTCCTATCCTTCTCTTTCTCTTTCTTTGTCACCCCCTGTAACTGGTTTGTCTTTCTTCTCACTCTCTGTCAGTCTAAACTTTTACTCTTATGTGTTCTCCTGTTCATCAGTGGTGGGATTGCCTTCCTTGGAGTGAAACAATTAAAAAAAATGTCTTACTAATTAAACATAGATGGCAGGAGGAAAGGTGGATTCATAAATTTTCTCAATTCACATAAATGAATATTATGAACTCAACGGAAACAGGCTTAATGTTCCTTAACTTTTAGGATCAAATGGGAATTGGTGTTTCCTAATGTGACTGTAAGCATTAAAAAATTGAGGAAATCTTGTTTATTCTATAGCCTATGATATTAGCAAGATCACATCAAATATACTTAAAATGTTTTGTTTAATGTTTAACAATGAATCATTTATAAATATTAGTCCCGTTTTACTGGATAGTGAATCCCCTTAAAATATAGGGTGTTATATATTAGTTTTATTCATTTAAAATTGCAGTTGCTTTGCTCTCAATTTCTGTCAAGATTGTTTTAGGTGTTGCAATAGAAGGATATGACTACACAACAAAGAAATTCAAATTTAGCTAGCATTTGCAAGATTAACATTTTGCTTGGTGAAAATATTTACAGAGTGCTAAAATTCAGTTACAGAATTACAAAGAAAGAGACATTTTAAATTTCTTAGACATATCATGAGGAAGCAAAGATTATAGAAAGTGACAATTTGAATGTAAACAAAAAGGGTAGAAGAAAAAATACAATGAGTTACTTTAACATAAGCTTACAGATAAAATGGATAGGAAGCTGTAGTGAGTCATAATTGCCCAAGATTTAAGTGTTGTTTATATTTTAACAGTCATTAAAATTATGCATGATAGTATAGAGTAGGATTAATTCCTTTGATTGGCTCAAATTATACACTGAAATTTAATCTATGAAAGTTATTTTCTATGAACCATAAAAGAATGTAGTTTTATAATTATTTTTTGAAATAATTGGAAAAAAATCTTCAGAAAAATATCAGTAAGTCACCAATGTCTTTTTTTTTCCCCCCAACGCTCAACAAAATTATAATTTAATAAGTCTGTTTAGAGAATAGAATGCAACTGTCAATGTTTTGAAACTTTTCTATTCATTAATTTTGCTATGTTGATGTTACAATTGCAGGCTGATGTGGGTTAAAGATCAAGCAGACATATCCCTCATGTGAGAACTGATTAACTCAAATAGTTTTTTTTTACTGTATTTTTCCCCACTTTATTTTAGTTTGAAACTGAAATTGTCACTGCAGTCTGGCTGAATGTCAGGGAACAGATTATTTGATGAATATATTGCAATCAAGGCATTTTAAAGCGGAATTAAGTGTTCTTCAGTGTGGCCCTAGTGAATTAGTACTTCAAAATTCAGGCCTTGCAACAAGGTTAACCCAAACAAGAATTGTCATACCTTGACAGGTGGACAAATGATTGATAACATATCAAATTTAATTGAGAACATAGCATTAGCTGCCGTTGTTTCTCAGCGCTGTGCTTTTTGTCCAGTCAAAATGACCATGCAAAGAAACAAATTTAATTCAGTTTGATACAATGCCATCACGGAACAATGAAATAGTTTTTTATCTTTTTTTTTTAATATACATCTGTGGATTTTTTCCTCCTCTTGCTTTCTCTGACTGGTCATATTTTCAGTGTCAGCATATGCATTAATAATAACTCTTCAAGTAATAAATTATGGATGCATATTACCAAATTCAGAAAATCTGTCAGACAATAATATTGATAAAAACAAAAGTGCATGAAGATAATAATTAAAAAATAAGAATACTTTTATTAAAATTACCATAAAATTGATGTTTCCAAAATACATTCAAGCTGGGAAGAAATATTTAATGATTGTTAGCCAGCATTATTTAATTCTTCTACTTCATATTCTGCATCCCCCCAGGATGTAGACAACCATGCTTCTCCACAATTTCCTGTATTTTGTAGCCCTTCATAAATTTTGTCTTTTTGTTATTTTTCCTAAATCCTGTTCTGCCATCCATTTACTCAAATCTCATTAGGTATGTTTTGCATTGTTTTCTTCTTGACCTCAATCCATGTAAGTATCAAATTTTCCAAGCCCTACTTCCTCATTATGTACCCTTGAAATTTTAGCTATCTCTTTCTGATGTTAAATATAATTTTCCTTTTTGTTTCATTTTCTCTAAAATCTCACATGTTTGGTCTACAGTATCCTCTGAATTCTTCTGTAAACCATGTTTCTGTTGCTTCAAGTCTCTTCTTTACCTTTGAACCAAACCAACTAGGTCAGAATTTGAAATTAGTTGACAAATTCCACTATCTTTACTCTTGCTGCCACAAATTCTAAAACTTATTCTTCAGAAAATACAATGAGTGCTGAAAACATTCTCATTTTGACGAAGCAGAGATTTTAAAAAGTAGTTCTTTGTTGCCTGCATTTGTTTTTTTTTGTTATTTTAAGCATATTTGGTAATGCTAATAGTAATATTAGCCATTTCCCTACAAGGAAACATTTAACATTCATTGGATGAGTAGCTAGTACTGCTTTCAGATTAAATTTATAAAAATTTCTCCTAAAACAGTTTCTTATGAAAACAGGTTTCTCTGTCTAGTAGCTGTTATTGCTCTTTCTACAGTTGATGAGGATTTCTGTTGTAACCCCAAATAGCAAAATATAATAAACACAGTTCTCTTTCAGTATGTCAGCATGGCCAGTTGCAATTTTCTGGGTCTGTTTTTTTACCATTTTTGTCTATTCTGTCTGCTTTGGAAGGATGTGAAACCAATAAGTTGATGAAGGCTTAATACTACAATAGGATCTGCCCATTGAGAATAATTTGTAGGTTCTATTACACTCTCTTGCTGAAGTTATTGACACATGCGGCATAAGGCACAGGCTGTTTTGATCCTCTGGAACTGGCAGTGGATACTGATGAGCATCCAAAGAATTATTTAAACCAGTTGAATAGTCAGCACATATATTTGTTGTTGACAGCATATTTTTTATTGTCGAGATATTTTCTGGTAATATTGCCATTTTTGCAAGTTTTTCTTTATCTAGTACTTATCACCAACAAATTTGTTGTAACTTCAAATATTAGGAACAACAAAATATAACAAACACAGTTCAATATACTTTCAAACATAAGAATTTCCTCCCTAATCATTTTTTTTAAGTAGAATGGAATGTTAACATCTTGGTTATATCATTATTTTCTCTTCCAGTTACATGTGTGATTTATTTTAGTTGTTGCTGCTGTAGATTGGAGTAGATAGATCTATCTATCGCCCGGTTCACACTCCACCCACGTCTATTGAACAGGTGAAGAGGCTCATCCCTTGTTCCCTGTTTAGGATGTGGTTTCCGGCTTTCTCTTTCCCAATCTTCTCACTTTGTTTTCTTTTTTTCAATTGGAGTAGATAGATCTATCTATCGCCCGGTTCACACTCCACCCACGTCTATTGAACAGGTGAAGAGGCTCATCCCTTGTTCCCTGTTTAGGATGTGGTTTCCGGCTTTCTCTTTTCCAATCTTCTCACTATTACGTAGCCCCTTGCACATCAGTGGCGTTACCGCCTTGCTCGGGGTGATACGATTAAAAAAAAAAAAAGAAGATATTTCTCAAGTGATGTGGTTTCTGCTATTTGGTACAGTTCTTTGTTTGTCATTCTGTAACACCAGTCCACAATGTTCATAGAAGGATGAGCTTTGCCAAGACTTTCAGGCTTGACTTGCTCAAAGCCTTTTTTCAACATTAATTTCAGTAAGCAGTTGTATACAGCTGATGTTTAAATATCTCTTAACAGTTTGGTGTCATGGATGACATTCATATGAATGTCTTTACCTGATGTGACCATTTAAGAACATGACCAGACTTGTTAGAATATTTCTATGATGGTTCTAAAAATGTTTTACCTTGATAAATGTTAAAAAGAAATTTCATTGTGACATGCTACTTGAATATTAATAATATATTTTAAAGTAGAAGAAATATTTTACTGACGCCAGCAAAACTGATTTCATATTGTGCTGGAAAAATACATCAAATATATTTCATTTATTATCAATTAAATTGAAAATTAATTATCCATTAAGTGAAAATAATTAAAGTAAGGTTCACTTGTTCTCAATTTTTTATTATGAACTCTTCTTACATTTTTCTACATAATAATTTTTATGGAATGAATGGATTTTATTTTAATCCAACATTATTTCTAATTACTTTATTTTTCATCTTGAGGTTCTTGACAAAATCCAAAGATGGATCTGTAATGTAATCAATCCTGAATTGGTATTTCAACTTCAGTCATTTTCTCACCAATATAATATGTTTTCCCTCTGTATTTTCTACAAATATTTTAATGGCCACTACTCTGATTATCTTTTGAATTTAAGCATGCTACTAGATTGGATGTGTGTTGTGGTGTAATGGATATCAGCTAGAAATGGAGAGTTGAGTTCAAATTCTAGTCTATTTCATTCACTTACATACGAATACCCTTGGGAAAGGTATGAATCCATCTCTTCACCTTCCAGCTATGGGTTGAATAGCAGGACAGATTGGGTTCTGTAGCCTTGGTTGACAACTGGTTTACCGCAGAAAGTAATGACAATCTAAAACAAGAAAATCTTTTGCCTAGTCAGTTATGTTTTGAAAAAGACATGATTGCCCAAGCATGTATCAAGCATGTTAACTGACTGACCAGACTGGCATTTAGGTTCCACCCTCTTAACACTGAAATAGTTAAATGTAGCTACTACTTTTACTCTTAACGTTTTTCTTGCACTTCCTGCCTGTGGGATTGCCTTCCATTTACTTGCATCCCTGATCCTTACAATCTCCCAAAATTTAAATGCGATGTCAATTACCACCTTCTATCTTCTTGAGTCTTGTTCATTTTTTATCTTTTCTTCAATATCTTTTGTACCCAGATTTTCTCTCACTGTAACCCTGTAGAAAAGGAATATCCCAACACCCACTATGAACACTATGGTAGACTATCATGAATAAATGAGCAAGTGCATTTTTACTAGTGAGTCTTGCTTATGGATTAGCACCTGGTAGTACTGTTCTCATCTGTAATAATTCTTGATCTACCAGGAGGTGCTGAGGAGCATGGAGAAGCTCTGGATGGATAAGATGGCTGCTGGATGCCCATACGTCTTCCAGCAGGACTCCACTTCTGCACACAAGGCCAAGACGACTCAGGCATAGCTGCTCAACAATGTTCCTCGCCATTGTTTGCCAGACTTGTGGCCGCCCTCCTTACCCGACTGCAACCCTCTTGACTATTTCTTCTGTATTTGCCAAAGTGTGTGACTCATTTCACGCCCGCCTTGAGATGGTTGTCACCACCAGTGGTGGTTACATTAAAAAATAATATAGTATGTTATTCTAACTGCTGCTAAATAAACTGTCAGGTCTGTGTATATACAACTTTTGTTTTTATTGCCTATTTTGTTTACTTTTTGTCAAGTGTCAGATTTTGCTGCAACACCATGTGCATATACATATATATATATATATATATATATATAATTTCCCTCCTGTCATAATCATGGAAAAAGAGACAATAGTAAGGCAACATCAGCTCAGTTCATTAGAGGGATAATAGCGAATCATTACTAACGGAATACATTCTCTTTACTACCAGTTATTATACCTCTTACTGCATATTTACCCTTTTACAGTGCCTTATTATTTTATCTTTTAGCAATAATTATGTTGTTGTATATTAAAAAATATGCATATATATTTTTGCTATATTAATATATATTTCCCTTCTGTCACACTCAGGAGTCTGGATTATTTTGGTTTCTTTTCTTATGTCTTAATGTAAGATGCTCTATAATAGGTTCATTAATATCTATGTTGCTGTCATTTTAGATGGTATATCAATATAAATATTTTGCTGTCATTTTTGATGGTATATCAATATAAATATTTTGCTGTCATTTTTGATGGTATATCAATATAAATATTTTGCTGTCATTTTTGATGGTATATCAATATAAATATTTTGCTGTCATTTTTGATGGTATATCAATATAAATATTTTGCTGTCATTTTAGATGGTATATCAATATAAATATTTTGCTGTCATTTTTGATGGTATATCAATATAAATATTTTGCTGTCATTTTTGATGGTATATCAATATAAATATTTTGCTGTCATTTTTGATGGTATATCAATATAAATATTTTGCTGTCATTTTTGATGGTATATCAATATAAATATTTTGCTGTCATTTTTGATGGTATATCAATATAAATATTTTGCTGTCATTTTTGATGGTATGTGCTCACTCATAAATAATGAATTGTAAATTTCTTTAGAAATCACTTAGAAATATGCTTTGTATCCAAAAAATTTAGCAGAAATGGGCTTTGAGGGATCCAATTGATAGATGTGCATTGAAAGTGAAAGTCTGTTTTAAAGCACACTCTGCCAGATGGTAGATGTAAATTTGAGTCTTGCCAGAAGGCATATTTTCTTTCTTAAGACTCTCAAGTGCACAGGCTGACAGACACAAATTTACACTGTTTATAAAACAGGCATGTCTACTCAAACATGAGTATCCACTAAATATAGCATGCTTACAGACATATGTTCAAACCCAGGTTCAAATAACCTTGGAAAAGCTATGAATTCACTTCTTATCCCCCACCAGCTATGGTTTAATTAGTAGGAAGTATCATTAAAAATCATAATTATCTACAAATGGTTTTAACAATCAAACACATAATCTGGCTTTAAATAACCTGGAAAAGGTTGATAATTCATAAATTGATCAATTGACAGCTACAATCTCCAAGAATTTAAATGTAAAGTCAATAGTCATCTCCTATCTCACTAACCTGCATCCTCTCTCTCATGCTCCTTTCTCTGTCCACTCCACTTTCATCAGTATTCTCATCCTTCTCTTACCCACTTCCTGACACCTCCTATAACCTGTCACTCTTTCTCATAACGTTCCTTCTATGTAACCCCCTGCAAAATAGTGGCAGTAAAATGTCTTGCTTTGGGCGATATGATTATAAAAAAAAATAGATATAGCATTTAAACTAATAATAATTTGTATAATTATTCATTGATTTCAGCAGTTATTGATTTCAATCACCTATATTATAACTAAATAGTCAAAATGATAAAAAGTGTTTAAATCATACTAAACAAAGAAGAAAGTACTGGATTGTTATGTGATGTTTGTCCTTCAATATGACAGTGAATGCTGGACAATCTCAACAAAGATGAAGGAAAGACTGGAAGCAACTGAAATATGGTTCTACCAAAGGGTGCTGAGGGTACCATCAACAGAACAGGTGAGCAATGACAAGATTTTGGAGAGAATGGACACAAAAAGGAAATAAATACTTAACATCAGGAAAAATGTTTTTAGGGCATGTAATGAGGAAGGAGGGCTTGGAGAACCTGATACTCACGAGAAGGATAGAGAGGGAGAGAATAGAGACAAGGGAAAGCAACGCACAACATACCTGATGAACTTGAGCAGATGGATGGTGGAACAAGGAATAACAGAAAAAGGGGTATTAAGTGACAAGGGATAGGGGGATGTGGAGGGCCATAATCACTTCCATCTTGGAGGGACATGCCACATAGAAGAAGAACATCATCAAAACACATTGAAAGTAGCCTTAAAAAATATTGAGTATTGTGGAATTATCCAGTGTAGAGCTTGCTACTACAGTTAATCATCTTATCAACTAAGTTAAGCAATGTTGAATTTGATCAATATTTAGATGGGTGACCACTTTGGAATACCAGGTGCTGTAAGCTTGGATGTGCAGATGGTGTAATTGATAGTAAATTAAAAATCAGTGATCCAAGTTTCAATCCCAATTGGGTTTGTTATATTAATCTTACATTTTAATACCCATGGAAAAGCTATGGATCCACCTCTTCTCCACCCAGCTATGGGTTAATTAGTATGACTTGTATCAGTAAATCATTAATATCTCTAAAATTGTTTTACAATCCAAAAATATTTTCTGGCTTTAAATAAACTGCAAAAAGTTATTAAGCCATAAAACATACAAATCAATCAACCAATCAAAGTACGGTAAATTGAAAAATATGATTCTGTAAACAACTGGGTTTGACTCTGTCTTGTCAGGATCGAGGTGATCATTATTCTCCATAACTTTGCCAGTAATATTTCCATCTTTACCGTCACTCTTTGTCTTTGTTGTACTTGTACCACCTTCCTTTTGCTAAAACTTGTCCATTAGAGTTCTTGCTGCTTTCCTTTGCTACTCTTGTCTTCAGTGAGTGTTAAATTTCTTAAACTTTCTTTTCTCATTATGTTCTGAAATTTTCAGCTGTAACTTCTTGATCATTAGCAACTGTTTCTTTGTAGTTCTTATTTTCTTTATAACCCCTTTATTTATTGCATCATGAAGTGTCCATAGTTTTTCCTGGGTTCATCAGTAGAACCATATAAGAACTTTTTGAATTGGTTTCTTTTCTTTTTTTCAAATGCTATTTCTCTTTGGATGCAGGTGATCATGGCTCTCCCTATTGCTTTCCTTTTTGTCTGTGAATTGCTACAAATTTCTGGAAAGATATTATAGTGGTTCTTAGTTGCTTTCTCTATTCTTTTGAATTCTAATTTGCCCTTCTCCAAGACTGGCATAAGAGATGGACTCATGCTGTTCCCAAGACTATAGTACAAAAGTGATCACAACCGAAAAACAAGGACAGAATTTGAGGTTTCCACTCTAATATCCTCTCATATTATTACTTTTTTTAATCAATTCAACCCAAGAATGGCAATAATGCCACTAAGATGCAATGGACTACAGGAACTGAAAGAGAAGGAACCAGAGACCTATTACTAAGAACAAAACAAATTGTAAAATTTTACTCCTGTTCAAATAACAAGGGAGGATATGAACTGGATGATAGGCCAACAATATCTATTCCTGTTAAGAGAAAAAAATAGTAAATAAAATTTCAAATTTTAGTCAGAGATGTTAGAAGTATAGAGCTGGATTAAATTTTAGAAGGTACTGTAAATCCAATCCAAAACAGAAGACAACCCTCTACTCATATTAAAAAGACCATGGAATAGTGTGAAGCAGGAGACCGGTTAACCAACTGAGGAAAAAAAAATAATATTAAATAAACTTTAGAGATGATATTATAAATTCATCAAAACATTTGAGTGTACTTACAGCCATACCATATGACAATCTTTATTAACAAGCCTTGTCTGATTGTTGACTAACTTATCTACTTTACAATCAGATAACATGTATTAATTATAGATTTAAAATACAGTTAAATAAATATAATACAAGAATATTTGTATTTTATGTACATTGTCCTTATAAGACATATGAAATTTGACTCTCCACAACTTCCTCTTCTTTGTAGCTCTTTGTAATGTTTGTCTTTTTGTTATTGTCCTCACACTCTCTTCTACTATCAGTTTATACAACTCATTACATAGGTTAATCAGTGTTTCCATCTGATCTTGCTGCCTCCAGTGTGTCTTGTGGGTGTTAAATTATTCAAACCTTCTTTCATCATTGTGTAACCTAGAAAGAGAAACTGTCTATTTCTGATTCTAAGTGAAAACATTGATTCTTTTTTTTGCATTTAACTTAAAACTTTTTCTTTGCTCATGTATTCTGTCCATAGAAAAGGGTGTGCCATTAAAATAAATCAAAGTTAGCAGTAAATAAAACAGTGTTATTGGTAAAAAATTATTGATTTCACTATTGGGTCATGTTATTTGATTGATGGCAATTATGAGTAAAAAAAATAATATCCCAAGCACGAATTTACACGAGATACTAGATTAGCAACTAGGTCCCACCCTTTTACAGTTAAACAAATAAGATGTAACCGTAAATTCTACTCCAACAGCTTCTTTTCTCGCGCTTCCCGCCTGTGGAACTCCCTTCCACAAGTCTGCTTTCCCGACAGTTACAATCTCCAGGTGTTTAAATGTAGGGTCAATAGACACCTCCTATCACACTAACTCCCAATTATTCTCAGAACACTCTCATCTACCCAACCCTCATTCTCGGTATCCTCACCCGCCTATCACCCACCCTCTGTTATTTCCTATATTTAACCAGCCTTTCTCCACTCTACGTAGCCCCCTGCACAGTAGTGGCAGTAACATGCCTTGCTCGGGGTGAAACGCTTATAAAAAAAAAAAAAAAATAATATTACCTGCATGTCCACCAAGTCTTTGGTGGCACACCTCCACTTGATGGTCAAAATTTTTGATGACGTCTCTGCATAATTACTCTTCGATCTCAACAATATGACTTATTATCTCATCCTTCAGTTATGTAATTGTTGTTGGCATAGACCTTACTTTTGAGATGACCCCAAAGGAAAAAATTTAAAGGCATCAAGTCACACAATCATGGTGGCCAATTGACATCACTGTTTCAAGAGATGATGTGACCTGGGAAATTCTCATTCAATAAATCCATTGTTGCATTGGCTGTGTGAATTTTCATAAAAGACTTTGATAACTTTAATGTGTTGTTTGATTGTTAATCTTTCCATGGTTGAAATTGCCAAAGACTGAAAATCTGAAAGAGATTGAAAAAAAAATTATTAAACGCTTAAACTTAATTTACATTTAAAATTGGTTCAAGTTTTTGAAGCACCCTATATTTGCAGCATACATTCTGTAAAACTGAATCTCTTTTGCATTAGGTCACTTCTTATGTGAAAAAATTGTCACTGCTATTAGAAGGATTGATATTACATTGCAATTCAACATGCTTTTCTTTGTTTCTAATGAATATTTCCTGTTTTTTAATACTTTTTAAACCAAGAATCATTGAAGTTAGATCAAAAGACTTTGATTATTTATAAAGGAAAATCACTTGATTTTGAATTGAAAATGATTTAAAAATTCAAAATTTTGTTCTGGCATTTGCAAAGTAAGTTGACATACATATATAATATAATATTCTTGCCACAATTTAAAAGGTTGTGAAGAAGTCAACATATTTAACATTTGAATTGATTTACTGTTTGATTTTTTGTTTACATGAACACTTTGGGCTGCAATAAATCACAGATGTGATGAATTTCAAAAATTGTCACTTTTTTCCTTGGCAGGTCATGACAGAAACTTTGTTCAAATTTTGTATTTATTTGTTCCTATTTAGTATCCATAAAAAAATTGGAAAACAACTCTCTCATAAATATTGAGAAAAATTGTGTTTCTGAATTGGTGTCATGTGATGCTAACATCCTTAATATATTTCTGTTTGTTTACATATGTTGATTAGATTGATGCTGGAATCAAAATCTACTAAAAAAAAAAAAAAAAAATGAAGTGAAAATATAATAATAATCATAAGTTTTTATAATTTTTTATATTTCTATTTTCCCAACTCTGCCAATTAAGCTGGAATAAGGTATCTCTTTGGGGACACTTAGATATTTAAAAAAAATATCTTTAAAAGTATAAAAAATAAACAATCTAAAGATTATTAGTTCAAAATCATTTTTGCACTCAAAGTCCGCTATAAATTGCTGATTAAAGCTTTCTTTGATGATATGAATCATATCTAGCCTTCTTAATAAGATACAAACATTTAATTTTCAACTTTGTAAATATGAAAATATGGAATTTCTTGTATAGAATAAACCCCTTATTAGATAAATTTACCCACTGAATATGATGCATAGTAATGAAAGAGAGCATTTAACTGTTATGTAATATCTGTCTTACTGTATGGCAGTGAGTGCTGGACAATCTCCTCAAAGATGAAAAAGAGACTTGAAGCAACAGAAATGTGTTTCTACAGAAGGATGCTGAGAATACCATGGACTGAATATGTGAGCAACGAATAAATTCTAAATAAAATGAAAACAAGAAGGAGACTTATACTTAAAATCTGGAAGAGAGAGTTGAGGTTCTTAGGGCACATAATGAAGAAGGAGAGCTTGGAAAATCTGATACTCACAGGATGGATTAAATGAGCTGTGTTCCTCTTTCTCTCTTGAGAAAGGAAAATAGCTAATGACAAATTAGTGAGCTTGAGTAAATGGATGGCAGAACAGTTTCGGAGAAATAACCAAAAAACAGAATTTATTAGGAGCTGAAATGGACAAGAAGTTATGGAGAGCCATAATCGCCTATTTCCTGAGAGAATACAGCACAAGAATAGTATTGGCGAAATTAATTGTTTTTATACAGAAAACATTCAGAAATCTTTGATCAAGCAGTTAGAATTACTATCAAGTGAAATTTATATTGTGCAATCCTACTTACACATGAGCTTATACATACAAACACAAAATCACGTGTACAATGCTAAATGGTCATTGGCTAATAAATCACTAATACATTTTTTACAGGCAATATATAAAACACAGTAATGCGACAATTTTGGAATTGCTTTATTTTTAAGTAGTCAAATTTGTGCACTTTTGGGAGAAGTGGCTCACAGAAGCTTCCTTAAGTGTCTCCAAAGCTCACTCACTGATTGGTTGATACCACCCAATCTGATTGCTTACACATGAAGAACAATTTTTCCCTGCACAAAGAATTGAAGCCTATAGTCACTTATTTCAGCCAAGATTTTCCTGACCTCAGTTAGTGAGATCTCAACTGCTAAACAAATCTATGACAGTTGGAACTCCAGTTCTAACCAGCTGCCAAACTTCTTACTCACACACACACACCCACATGCTGATGATAATTTTTACACTTTCACTAAAAACTTCTTTTAACACAACAAAACTTTTCAACAAAAATATCACGAAACACTCATGAGCATTTATCCAGTGAACTTTTAAACCAAATAATTATCTCTCGCTGAACTCTTAAATTGCAGTCAAGAGAGGTAACTCTTGACTAATTCCACATTTCTTACTTAAATGCATGTTTTCTTTTGCATTGTTGTTTGATATTGTACATCTTGTTAATATACATATATTTTATGTGCAACAATGTATTTTGGTTATTCTTCTTGTGTGTGTCCTGTTTTCTTATCAATGTTAAATTAATGTGATGAAGTCCACCACAATATCATAAAACAGTTTGTCTGAAAAATTAGTTTTTCATGTCCAATTTTATCACCCTTCCTCATATTGGTTGAAATTTCTGTAACCTTTTGTTTAAAGGTGTATTGGGGTCCTGGGCATGATGGTAAACTGCATCCGACAGCCAAGGCCTCTGATTAGAAAATTATGAGGCGCATGGAACCACCTCTTAATTGCTGCTGTTCCCAGGTCCACCTTGACCCGGAGTGTTAGCACTTGTTAGGGCCCCAGATAAAAATAAAAATAGACTTTCATAAAAAATTAGACATTTTTGAAGGAAAAATATTACCAACAATACATTTTTGAAGAAAATTTTTTACCACGACACATTTTTTAAGGAAAAAATATTCTCAGCAAAACATTTTTGAATACAAAACTAGAAGACATTTTCAGTTTTTTAAAATAAAAAAGAATAAAAACAAAAACAAAAAATGTTCATTACAATCTGACTAAATTAATTTTCTCACTAAAACTGAACATTAAAAAAAAAAAAACCTTAAAACCCCATCTTTTGGGCATTAAATGACCCACAGAGGTTGATATGCCATTAAATAAAATTCAAACTTAAGTTAGTATTGAAATCAAAATCTTTATTATATCATGATATTACCATTTTTAACCTCAAGAAAGTTATGAATGCATATCTTCCCCTAGCTATGTGTTAAATAGTAGAGTAGACTGACTTAATTGACAACCAGTTTAGAAGGACAGCTTTGAACTTAAAACTAGTCATATATGAGGCTAGCAACTACCTTTGTCTCCTAAAAATAACCTACTTGTGTTAGAAATCACAGCAGCAACACCTTGTGATGAGGCTATGCCCTTATCCTCAACAGGGGAATGGTACTAAGAAAGAGAGAAGCAGATATTCTATGTTATAGGATACAGGTCTGCCATTAAATATTTTCTATAAAATATCTTTTATTTTATGGTATCTTATTAAATGTAAATGGGGTTTGCTCTTAAAATCATATTTCATCAGCAAATGATATTCCTTTCATGTTTAATTAATTTCTGTATTAAAAGTTGATTAGGCAAAATAAAATCATTCAGCTATTGTTAAAAAGATGTTCAGCCTCATTAGTTTAAGCGAAAAAGTAGTTCGTATCTTAATAACATGCTTCTCAAATTTTTACTGAGGTAATTTTGAATGAATAAAAATGAAATCAAAAGATAAACTAAATATAATAACTGAAGTGCAGAAATAATCAATCCATAATTTAAAGATAGTATTTTGTTTTAACTTTTACTTAATTTATACAGAAATGACATTTGACTTAAAACATGGACCTCAATCTTTCTGTTTGTAAATTTAAAAGAAAATCCTTTTGAAGCAGTGTTACTTTTTTCAGGAGTCATTGTCATACTAAATTAATGTTTGTTCCTAAATTTGAAAAAATATCCTTTTTGTTCTTTTATGTAAGTGCCATTGTCATATAATAAATTAAGAATTGAATCATGTTCTTGAATAGTCTTGTCAGATCAAGACATTAATATGAATATAATGCCTTGTGTCAGCTGTATATAACCACTTTTTAAGATCACTCATTAAAAGTGAATTCAAGCTAATATAGACTGCAGGCCTCAGAGAGGACCATACTTTTATACTTTTACTTAATTGGTACAGAAATGACATTTGACTTAAAACATGGACCTCAATCTTTCTGTTCCTAAATTTAAAAAAATGTTTTATCAATCTTACTTTTGTTCAAACTCATTGTAATATACTAGGCTAAGAATTAGTGTTCTTAAATATTTTTTAAAAGCAAAACATTCATATAGATATTCAGGGTGTGATGAATAAATGGTCATGTAAATTACGCAAAAATGAAAAATTGTTATCTAATTTACATAAAAAAATCTTATTTTAACAGTTATATTTACCAAAATTACATAAAAATATCTGGAAATACTAAAGAGTAAATCTATTCAATGAAATTACAACTGGCTGAAACCACAGCTTCTAGGTGACTTCAAATTCTCTTGCATCTCCTTTTTTAAGTTAGTGAATGTTGCCATAATCCTTGCTTTTAGTTCATTGTTGGTCTTACAAGGAGTTTTGTTGGCCTCTTGCTCAAGTGTGCCTCACACATAATAGTCAAGGAGGTTGAAAACTGGGAAGTTATGTGGCCAATGTCAGGCGGGATGTGGTCCCAGAAATTATCTGACAGCCATGACTGGGTTCTCTGTTTGTGTGGCATGGTGCAGAGTCCTGTTGCCAGATATCAGGTCTTCCCTCTTGACCCAGGGCAGAACTATCTCCTCAAGACACTTGATGCAAGCATCCATGGGGCTCAAATACCAAGAACTACAGCATGCCAGTTCCAAATTTCTGATGGAGGAAATTACATCATGGTGCTCTTTTTCTCACTGACAGTGCCCAATTGACACTACTATACTGTGCAGTCAACAAAATAAAAATAAAAAGACAACAATGCGCATGCACAAAATTAAAAATATAAAATGGAGATAATGTAACCAGCACACCATGTTATCCCTCATGTCAGCTGTTTCTCAGATCAGTTAATAAAAAGTGGATTCAAGCAAATGTAGATTGTATGTCTTAGAAATAAACAATCTTTATTTTTAACATTGTGAACTGGCACAATTCTCAAAAATGGTACCTAACAAGAGAAACCACATTACTTGAGGATTTTTATCAGTAACAGTAACTAAAATGGATAGCACATAATACTCAAATAGAAAATAATGACAATCTCAAAATGTTGCTATTCCACACTACTTCAAACAAAAAGCTGGGAAGTCAGTTCTGATCCCCACCAGTACTTTTTAGAGCCATATCAGTTACTAACGTTGAGAAAACTATTTTCCTGAAAAATTGTTTTAATAAAAAGATTTCATAAATTTCAAATGAGTGACACTATTTACTTGGTCAATGCACGCTGAATGTCTTCACCTAAAGAAATTGCTAACATTACCATTTCTAGATAAATTAATAAAATATGACTTTCCATTTATATCTTGGTTTTTATATTCATCATATTTCAGTTTTTGTGCATTCCAGCCTTCATCAGGAGGTTTTTCCTATAGCTATGAGTTAAATAGTAGAATTTGTATGTGGAAAAAATAAGTGTTATTCTCCCTAAAAAATTTGTTAATGCAATATTCACTTAGAAAAAAAATTCCAATCCAAATTACATTTTGGCTATCAGTTAAGTACCATACGTGATACACACTTTGGGTGATCATGTCTTAAAAGAGACATGACTGACTGGGCAGGAGATTATCCTGCAGTAGGTTGCCATTGCTTTCTGTGGTAAACTGGTTGCCAGCCAATGTTATAGAACCCAATCTGTCCTATTATTTAACCCATAACTGGAGGGAAGAGATGGATTAATACCTTTCCCAAGGGTATTTGTGTGTAAGTGAATGCATGGAATTCAAACTCTGATTTCTCGTCCCGAGCTGATATCCACCGCACTGCAACGTACGCTATAAACAAGCCAAAAAGGTGGGAAAGCCAGAAATTGATTGACTAATTTCATTTTTATGTTTTATGGCTTATCAGCCCTTTGAAAATTATTTAAAGCTAGAATTCATTTGTAGATTGTAAGAAATTTTGAGAGAAAATAATTTAGTTAATTAACCTCACAGCTTGGAGAGAATGGGAAGATCCATACCTTTCCTAAAGGGTTTTGTATATAACTAAATATAGGAACCCAAGTGGAATTGGAAGTCATTTCTCCAATTTCCATTATCCATTGCACTATCCAAACATCCAAGTTTACAGCACCTGATATTCTCAAGAGGGCACTCATTTAAGTACTCACCAGGATCAATGTTGCTTAATTTATTCTATCATCATTCTTAGGGAAAATAAATTAGTTAATCTTCTCTAGTCTCTTTATGATCTAACCCAAACACATCTAGTATGTGCCTCGCCCCTTCAGAAAGTTGGCAATCATGGCTCTCCACAATTTCCAGTTCTTTGTAGCTCTTAAATTTTGTCTTATTGTTATCTCTTCTAAACCTCTCCACCATCCATTTACTCAAGCTCACTAGCTATGTTATGTGTTGTTTCTCTCTGTCCCTCTTGTCTTCAATCTGTCCCATAAGTATCAAATTTTCAAAGCCCTCTTTCCTCATTATGTGCTTAAAACAATCAAGGAACAAATGTTATAACTTGATAACATTTCTTTTTCTTCTCCATGTCATTTTCCTTCAGGATGTTGGTAACCATAGCTCTCTACAATTTCTTGTACTTTGTAGTTATTAATAAAGTTAATCCTTTTTTTTTATTGCTCCTAGAACCTGTTCCACCATTCATTTACACAAGCTTATTAGGTAGGTTACACCCTGATTTTCTCTCTCCCTCTTATCTTTAGTATGTCCTGTGAGTATCAAAATTTCCAAGCCCTTTTTCTTCATTATATGCTCTATAAATTTCAACTCTTTGATAATTTTTTTTGTTTTCTTTCTACTACTTTTATGAGTAGATATCCAACACTGAGATAATAAAAGTTCTGCCAGCATCCCTATTTTGTATACATATGTAGTTGCAGCAACTAATCAACATCTATATTCACTCGGCCATGTGTCCTTTAGTGGATATAGACGTTGGTTAGTTCCTGTGACTTGACCCAAATAGTTGTGCATTCAATACCAGGCTGCAGCAGTCGTGAACAAGTAACTTGCAGGGTTAGAGGGTGATAACTCATGACTTCCAATTGAGGCTTTACGCAAGGAATCAGGATGATATACCCCAGTGATTGTAATAAAGGGTTTGGTTCAACATTTCTAGCACCTGAAAAAGGCCAGAGCATACAACGGCCAAAACGTCGTACAAATGGCAACAAAGATCAGGCTAATAGTCCAAATAATGTAAACACTATAACAATTTTAGCTCAATGAAGTTCTGAAGAATGAAATGTATACCACAAGAAAACTTTTTCCACTTTGTCATACATTTTTCCCCAAAAAATATGTTAGTCATTTCCCTTCAAGTAAGGCAACAAATTTTCTAACATGCAGAGACTTACTGAAAGTGAAAAATTTAAGAAAGACATTATTAATGAGTGACAACAATGAAAGAAGAGGAACTAAAAAGTACAAGATAATGATTGACTTTGATTTTAAACTTTTGTAGATCAAACTTGACTGAAAATCAGGAAGCTAAAAGAGGGTTTTACAAACAAGAAGTTTGAAAAAGAAACTATTAGCATCGAACTTATGGTTGCATCTGACTATTTCACTAGTAAAAATAATGAGATCTTGCAGCTGATCTAATTTTGGTCTCATAGAGACAGTAATATGAAAAAATGGGGCAAATGGTGCAACAGCCCCAGGCATCCATATCTAGGGAGCATCCAATAAAAGAGTGAAAAAAAAAATTAGTTTTTGAAATTGTCTCTGTTAATTTTGTTGTACAATTGCCCTACAGACTAGTGTCAATGTGGATAAGTGTTTTGATAAGCGAGACCAGATTAGACCACACCAATGGAGTCTGAGGGGCATGCAATCAAGAAGTTGGCCCCAGGCATCACCAAACCTCTGCATACCACTTCATAGAGGAAAGTTCATCAGAACAATTATCATGAAAGTATTGATAGAAAAGGCACAGGGAATCTAAATTATGGCAGTAGAAAAATGATAAAAGTTGAAGTGTTAGGTGAGGACCAGTGACATTCTTCATTGTATTTTATTAAGGATCTTTATATCTCTATAGGATGTGCATTGTGGTGCATTGGATATCGGCTCAGAACAAGAAATTAGGGAGCTGAGTTCGAATTCCAGCTGAATTCATTGCATTCACTTATGCACAAATACCCTTGGGAAAGGTATTAATCCATCTATTCCTTCCAGTTATGGATTAAACAACAGGACAGATTGGGTTCTATAGCCTTCTTTGGCAACCAGTCTACCACAGAAAGCAATGGCAACCTACTGCAGGATAATCTTCTACCCAGTCAGTCATGTCTCTTTCGAGACATGATTGCCCAAGCGTGTATCACGTATGGCACTTAACTGACTGATATCTATAGCAGAATATGTGGCAGAATATATCAAAACATAAAAATAAAGTTATATTTAAAACCTTTAAAAAAAAATCTACAGTAGTAAGTAATCCTCCTGTTATAATAAAGACCATTGTGTATATATATATATATATATATATATATATCCCTTCTGTCACACTCATAGAGAGAGATAGGGACTATAGCAAGGCAATGTTGGGTCAGTTTCTTAAAAAGACTATAGTAAAGCAACGCCAGCTAAATTTATTCTCTCTGCTATCAGTTATTAAATGTTACTACCAGTTATGAAACCTCATACCACATGTTTGCTCTTTAACAGTGCCATATTATTTTATGTTTTTGCAATTATGTCCTCGAGTAGTGAAGAATACATACATATCCTTACTATTATAACAAAGACCGTTGTGTATTTTTTTTGTACATTTGTAAATCTGACATTTGTTTACATTATGTATATAACACGTTAAAACATTCCTTTCTTCACTGTGCACTAATAGTGTAGGAGTAGAATGCATAACTGATGTCAAATTAGTCAAGTTTCAATTCCAGCTGGAAGCAATCAGATATCTAGCTTTACTGATGAGCTGTGAAACAGGCCTGTATGTGGATGACTCTCACTCTCTCTCTCTCTCTAGATATATATATATGTGTATACTGTGTATTTGGGTATCAATCTCTCTTTAATACAGGTTTCATTAAAAATGACAGACAAGATATTATAATTAAGATTTTTTATATAATTTTTCCTGTGTTCATATAATTATTTTCTTTTTGGAACTAAAATTATATAAGAATTGTTCAAAGGTTTTAGACTTTCAAGCACTTTTGGCCTTACTTTAGCCATTATCAAGAATTAATTTTGTTTTACATGTAAATAAACATGTAGAAAGTTTATATATATATATATATATATATAAGGTTTCCCTCTGTCACACTCAGGGGTTTGGCTTACTTTGTTTTTTTATGGCTTAATGTAAGATACTCAGTAGTAGATAATATCAATATATATGTTGCCATCATTTTAGACAGTGTATTGATGTAAATATTTTGCCGTCATTTTTGACGACATGGGCCCACTTGTGTTAAATATCATGATTTTGATTTTTAAATGTTTTTTTTTTATAAACACAGATATTAAATTATAACTTCCTTACTTTGGTAATGAATGCATATTTTTTGTTAGTGTTTGATTCATTCTTTGCATTATAATCCTATGATTAGCAAAAAAAATGTTAGAATGAGGATAAATTAAGATTTTTCTGGCATATGAAATCATTTGAGCACTGATATTTTTTTCTTGTAATGTTTCTGCTATTTTAATAATGTAATTCTCTGCATACATTTTTCGGAGAAAAAGAAAAAATATCTTTCATGTTAATCATTATGGATGAATTTAATTTTCAATTTTAGATTGGCATTTTTTTAATGTAGATCTTTTTTGCTTAATAAGGAATATTCATTTGAAGAACTGGAACACACTTAAAAAAAATTTAGATTTCTTCAAAGTGCAAATAGCTCAAAATAGAAATATCAAACAAAATAAAACTGATTAGAGAGAAATAAATGTAGCTTGATCTGTAATCAATCTATTTACATTGAACAGAAATTATAAGGCTTTTTGATATTTTTAACGAGAATATATTTATCTGTAGATGTGCATTGTAATGCAGTGGTTATTGGCTTGGAATGAGAAATCAGAACAGAGTTCAAATTCCAGTTGAATTTGTTGCATTCAGTCATTTGTCATTCAGTCATTTGTGGCATTCAATGCCATTAATTGCCATACATGGGCAATCATGTCTTGCAAGATACATGACTAACTGGGCAGAAAATTATCCTGCATTAGGTCGCCATTACTTTCTGTGGTAGATTGGTTGCTGACCAAGAACCCAATCTGTCCTGTTATTTGACCAATAAGAGAAGGGATGGATTAATATCTTTCCCAAGAGTATTTGCGTATAAGTGAATGCAAAATAATTCAACCAAAATTCAAATTCAGCTCTCTGATTTCTCTTTCCAAGCCAATATCCACTGCACCACAATGCACTCACTTTGCACAAATACTCTTGGAAAAAATATTAATCCATCTCTTCTCTCTCCAGTTATAGGTTGAAAAGCAGGAGAGATTGGGTTCTATAGCCTTGATTGGCAACCAGTCTACTGCAGAAAGTAATGATGACCTACAGCAAGAAAATCTTCTGCCTATTCAGTAATGAATTGAAAGGGGCAGGGTTATGCAAATGTATATCACATATGGCACTTAACTGACTGACTGACTGATATTCATCTCAGTTGTATATTTTTATAATGTTATTTGAGTCGAAATAATTAGAAAAAATCAAGCAGCTAAAGAGCTATCTTTTTTCATGTATTATGTTTCTTTATAATGTGAATGATCATGGCTCTCTATAACTTCCTATTTTTTGTATCTCTTAGCAATGTTTGTCTTTTAATTATAACTCCCATTCAATGTTCAGCCATCCATTTACACAACTTTGTTCGGTAGGTTACTCACTGTTTCTCTCTGTCCCTCTTATCTTTCATAGTGAATTTCTCCAAGCCCAAACCTCTTAATTGCTGTTGTTCCTAGGTCTACCCTGATCCAGTGTGGTAGCACCTGTTAGGGTCCCAGCTATGGGAAAATAGTTAACCCATAAACTGTGGTTAAAATGTTATGAAAATATAAATATACATTTTTAGATTAAAAATACCAGCAATACATTTTCATAAAAAATTAGCAGCAATACATTTAAAAAAGAAAAAAGTAGGTTACTAAGCTCCCAAGAAAATTAAATTTTGGCATTAAATGAACCATAAGAAGTTGATATGCTATTAAACAAACTCTACTTCCAAATTGTGTGTCCCAGAAATTTAAACTCCTTCTGTACAAATTTCTTTTTTGTTTCCATTTTCCTAAAGAGTTCTTTCTTGCTTCTATTTTCTATCTATGGTATTCTCAGCAGCCATCTGTAGAACCAGATTCCAGTTTCTGTGTATCCTGTTCAACTTTGAGAAAATTGTCCAGTATTCACTGATATATTAGAGGATTGATATCATCTAGCAGTTCATTACTCTTTGCTTTGTTTCATACTCTGATCCATACAATCTTCCCCACATGTCCCCATCAACTGTGCATCTTACTTGCATCTGTGCATCTCTTGAGCCTTGTACATGGTAAATATTGTAGAAAACAAATGAAAAAACTTTTTTTTTCTAAAGAATCAATACAAAGGACCAATTTTTAAAATTTTATACAGATCTATAATGAATTAGAGCACTCTAACTACTGGCATATGATGCATCATAAACTCTGCCTCCTTCTACTGAGCACCCATAGCTCAGAGGTAGAATTGTTGACTGATGCTAATTCGATTGGGTTTCAATCCTGGGTAAAAAGCAATCGGATGTCTAACTGTACTGATAAACTGTGATACAGCGAAAGATCTGTTTGCTGATGAATGTATATATATATTTATATCAGAAAATTCTGGAGATTAACAAGATGGAATTAACAATCAACATATTTAATTTACTTGTTTGAAAATTATTTTTACTTGATACTTGTATTTGAGTAGATATTCTGCTTTTAATTAAACAGTATATATATATATTGACCAGCCTGTTCATTTACAAGAAATTTTTTCACAAAAATGTGTCATTTGGCAGGATTCAAAACTGCAACCCCTATCAAATAAATATATATATATATGTAATATATATATATATATATATATAGAACAATAGACAAGTGAATAAAAATTATATGAATAGAAATTCAACTTTTAAACCTTGTTGTTTTCAGTTCAGTATATCATGGGTTGTTTGGGTAGCATCACACTTATCAGTCAAGTGATGAGGTTTTAGAAAGAATGAAAATAAAGAGGAAATTAATACTGAGCATCAAGAAGAGACAGCTGAAATTCTTGGGATATGTTATGAGTTAGGAAGGCTTGGAGAATCTGATACTCACAGGTCAGATAGAGGGAAAGAGAGACAGGGGAAAGCAGTGGATAACATATTTGAAGGGCCTGAACAAGTAGATAGCAGAGCAGGGTTTGGGTGAGGCAGCAGAAGAAAGTGTGCTAAGAACCACCAGGGATAGGTAGACATGGAAGGCCATGATCACCTATGTCCTGAAGGGACATGGCACATAGAAGAAGAACTAATCCATGTGTAGTTTGTTTTGTTAATTTCCAAGCAAGAGCATGAATCCATTTTCCCTTTCTCAAATATAGTTTAACTAGCAAAGACGACTCTTTCTAGCTTGGATAGTAACCAGTCTAAAAGAAGGAAAATTCTGAATAATAAATGAGGAGACACTCCACTATCTTTCTCAAGAATGAATTGAAATTGACAGATAATAAAGAAAAGGAATCTGTGAAGTAGCAGGTTTGTATATATCCTGAAAGAACATTACATTAAAAAATCCTATCATATATTTGTTTTTTTTTACCAATATTCACCTAATATATGTCCTAAGAGCCACTCTGAGTAGAGGTTTTTTAAATGAGGTTTGTGACATGAATGTAACAGGAAGTAGGAAGCAAAGATTATGAGGGTAATACATATTGACTGACCCTAGACTATGAGATTATGATTGTAGTGTTTTGGGAAGCATCTCTGCAGAAGTCTGTTTCCCAAAGTATCAGTCATTGGAAACAAGTTTTTCAAATGAAATGCTCTTATTAACAAAGGAATATAGAAAGTCAGTCTTGGCTGTAAAGGTCTGAGCTGGTAACCCTCTATGAATAAATAATAACATTTCTATCTTTTTGTATTTTACAAATATTAAATTGACTATATAGTCCAAGAGATTTAAAAACAAAAAATGAACAAAAGAGTATCACTGATTTAACTCCCAAAATAGAACTCTAAACTTTGTTAACTGAAGATTTATGCTTCACCACTGAGCTATGCTTACATATATATAGAAAGTTATTCAGGATTTGTTTTTTTAATCTCTTCTATTTCAGCAGATCTAAATTGCTTTTCTTTTTTTCCCTATTAACAATAATTCTAAATCTTCATAAGATGACTGAAATCAATCAAGTCTTAGAAATAAGCTTCCTTTCTCTACTGAAATGTTTCTCAGAAATAGAGAACTGATGCAATCCTTATGTTAGGTTATGGACAAATGTGGAGTGAGAAAGTGGAAGAATGCCTCTGGCTAAATTCTTGTTACAATAACAGCCCTGATAATATTGTTTTTTGCTGCTAATTCTGAAAATAATGAGGCTATGTGATAAACAACTTAAAATCTATGGGTGAATAACCAATGAAATTTTCTGTAAGGAACAATTTCTTCAAGTGGGTTTTTGTTAGAAAAAAAAAAGTGTAATTATAAAAATAGTTACTTTTTTTTTCTCCTTCAAAAAAACAAAAACGTGCATATTTAGAAATTTTGTTTTACTGTCTTTTGGCCATTTTCAATATATAAGAATTTAAAACTTTATGTAAAGAGGTAATAATATTCTCAAGAATTTTGAGATGAAATTATAGAAATCCTAAATAGGATAAAATATTGAAAGAAAACAATTATTCCAAAATAAGTGTTTTTAAACTTAGTCTCATTACCTATTCAATACAAAAATACTAACACAGATAAATTTCTTAGGATTTATTAAAGTCAGAATTTAATGTTTGTAACCCTTATGTTTTTATTCAGTTATGCAGCTTGTATAAAAAGAAAGCAGATTTCTGTCTGTGGAGTCTCTAAAAGACGATCTCATGAAATCTTTAATAATCTATTCTCAAAATAAAAAAATTCATGTTGTATGCCACATGTAGGTATACAGGAAGTGTAAGATAGGCAAGCTTAAACTCAGAATCATATGCATATATAATGAAAAAATCTGCAGGCAAATTCTCTTGATTTAATTGTAATAAAAATATTATATATATTTCTGTCTATAACACATCACTCAATAAGTCTCAGACCTGACATATAGATGGCACCACTAATAAAAAATCCATATCATTTTTATGAAGTACTAACCTTTAAATGGCACATGACAAAATTTGGGTCCAGTTGGATTACTAGTTTATAAATTAGTTATTTAAGTGAAGCTACTGTTGCAAATTTAAAACAATGGAAAAATCTGAATTTTGTGTGTTGATAAAGCATTGCTTTCTGATGAAGAAAAAATACATATTGAGCAAAGCAATGGCTGGATAAGTGTTATTTGGACTCTGCTTTATTGGAAACAATGGTTAAGATGTGGTTTGCTAACTTTAAATGCAATTGTACAGACACAAATTATGCTGAATACTTGGTCCTCCAAAATTGGCAGTTGTCTCAGAAAACACCAAAAAATCCACAACTTCATTTTGGCCAATCATAAATTGAAGTTACGTGAGAGAGCAGAGGATTTGAACATATCAGAAGGCAGTGTATTCACCACTTTGCATGAACATTTGTCAATGAGAAAGCTGTATTCAAAGTGGGTGCTGCGTCAGCAATTCAGAGCATTGTTTGCAATTATTTCAACAAAACAAGAAGTTTTTCTGTAAATATGTGACAATAAATGAAACATAAATCTACCACTTTACTCTGAGATCAAATTGGTAGTCAGCTGAGTGGACAGCAGCAGTTGGAAGCTATCCAAAGCAACCAAAGCAAAAAACATCAGCAGGCAAGGTTTCGGCATCTGCATTTTAGGATGTGCAAGGTATTTTGTTCATTGATTACCTTAAGAAAGGAATAACCATCAATAGTGAATATTATATAGCATTATTGGTGCATTTGAAAGAAAAAATTGCCAAAACATGGCCACAAATAAAGAAGAAAAGTAATCTTTTACTCAGATAATGCACCATGTTACAAGCTAATAACAATGATGGCAAAATTATATGAATTGCATTTTAAATTACTTCCACATCTACCCTATTCTCCAGATCTGGCCCCCAGCAACTACTGGCTGTTTGCAGACCTCAAAATAATGCTCAAGGGAAAGAGATTTGGTTCCAATGAAGAAGTGATATCAGAAACTGAGGTATATTTAGAGGCTAAAAAAAAATCATTCTACAAAAAATGCATTGAATTGTTAAAGAAGCATTGGAATCGTTGAAACACACTAGAAGGAAACTATGTTGATGAATAAAGTCAAATTTTGCCTAAAAATTGTTGTTTTATTAGTTAGGCCTGTGACTTAATGAGGGATGTTTACTTCTGACATGAGGTAGTATTTACACTATTTCTTTCTCACTGACATGATGTGGCTTCCCCTTTGTCTCTTCTACAAATACTTTCATGACTTCTGCTTTGATGAGCTTAGCTTCCTGGTGCCTCCTCTGCTTTAATCTATTCAAGCTACTAGACTAGGTTCCACTTTTTTACAGTGAAGTTAATAAAATATAACCACTACTTCTTCTCTATCAGCTTCTTTTCTCGCACTTCCTGCCTGTGAAACTCCCTTCCATTTACTTGCTTCCTTGAGAGCTAAAGTCTCCAAGCATTTAAATATTCTGATAAGTTTCAAAGTTTTGTCCATTTTATAATGTAGTAACACTCATACCAGTGCACCATTTGTCTTAGATTTAGATGGTGATGCTTGAGTGATGAGGTTCAGTGTGTTGAAGGTTATGTGCAAACAGAAGTTATACTAACTATATGCACAGACAATCCTTTTCTTCAGTTAAAGCCATTTGAGAGACAAGGGTTGAATTACAGTCCTTCAAGAGAACTGCTGCACATATTGGAAGAGATGTGCTTGTGGAGTAGTTAACAGTGGTTAAATGAACATTCCTATCCACATAGATCAGATTCTTGCCAAGATCAACACACTTAATGATAATTTTAATTTTGACTTGGGTACTTGGGAAAATTTGTGCTGTAGTGCAATAATTATTGGTTTATAATGAGAAAGTGAAGAGCTGTTTGAATTCTAGTTGAATTTGATACATGCAAATACCCTAGGGAAAGGTATAAATCCATCTCCTCTTCCTTCCAGTTATGGGTTGAAAAGCAGGACAGATTAGATTCTTTAGCCTTGGTTGGCAACCAGTCTACTTAAGAAAAAAATAGCTATCTACTGAGAGAAAATCTTCTGCCTAGTCAGTCATAGATTGAAAGAGAAATGATCATCCATGCATGTATCACATATGGTACTTAACTGACTATCTTGGAAAAATGAAATTGTACAGCATATACATATCCATGAATATTA
Source organism: Ascarosepion bandense (assembly GCA_037127315.1). Taxonomy (NCBI): domain Eukaryota; kingdom Metazoa; phylum Mollusca; class Cephalopoda; order Sepiida; family Sepiidae; genus Ascarosepion; species Ascarosepion bandense. Next base: position 1,318,308 of record JBBBDQ010000294.1, on the reverse strand, counting down.
TATATTCTAATAACAGTTTCAAATTCTTTGGCCATCTTTTCATGTAGAAACACTTATAACTGTGCATCATCTGTATTATAACTCTAGATGGTGATGTGTTTCAGCTAAATGTGTTTCAGATAAATTTCAGCGAGGTGAAAGAATTCAATATATACAATTATTATGTCACAGAGTTGCATACATGGTTCTTTTGTTCTATTAGAGACATTTGAGAGTGTTTGTATTATGGGCTTTTAAAAAGCTGAAAGGTAATCTTGAAGAAGTTTTACACATCTTGGCTGTGCTTTGATGATGGTTAGCAGTAGTCAAGAGAAATAATTTCACCTGTAGGCCATACTCTGGGTTGCCATGTAAGAACAACAATGCGAGATTACACACTGGCCACAGTACAAAACAGGGCAAAAGGTGGCTCCATTAATGTCAACCCAACAGATATAGACAACCATGCTTTGTGCCTGACTTCAATTTTTGTAACAATATCATTATGCATCTCTGCAGTGATATCAGTAGAGGATCACTTGAGTAATTGTTAGTGTGTTGAAAGTATGTACCTTCTGATGTAAGTGATGTTTCATTCTGTGTATGGCTTAGTCCTGGCAAGAAGTAATATCTTACAACAAGTATTGACCTATGAAACATAAGCCTTCCTTTGGAATTATACAGGTGCCATAAAAAACTTCACTTGACTTTGGTGTTTGTGAGGAGAACATCAAATGGCACAATGTATGTCCAGAACATTGTTCAAATCATTTTGCTGCCATTTCTGCATCAGCAAGCCAGTTTATTTTCCAGCAGCCTAGTGGTTCTCCATATCATAAGTGTGCCACTCAGTATGCTCTGCAAGATTGTTGTTTTATAAGTACCCTGGCTAGCAAGATTGCCACAGTTGTCCTTATTGAATTTATTTATTCAGTTAGTCTAACTACAAAACTTGCTGAATTATATTAACAGATGATACATGCTTGAATAATTCACCATCTGTACAATTCTATGCATACAAGTGTACAATCCTGTGTTTAAGTTCAGTGAAGAAATACAGTTGATTAATATAAGATCTAAGTACTGTTGATTGTTACTTATTTTGAAACTTGTGCATATATTGTATGTGTTATTCTTTATTGTAAATCAGCTTACCTCTATATACTTACATATATCCAAAGTGCTACAATTAGTGTATATATATATATATATATATATATATATATAAAAAATTGAAACAAAAGATGGTCCATGTGTGCTTCTCATAATATGTACATTTAATAGGCCGGTTAATGAAACTTGTCGAATAAAATGATAACAATATTGGCAATAAGATTTATTATATACTATTAGGCCTTTTGACTAAATTGAAATATGAAGAGAGAGAGAGAGAGAGATTTTGAAGAAATACAACATGAGGAAAAAAAATAAAAAAAAACAATAACAGAAGAGTGAATTACAATCTGCTTATTTCTCATGTTGTTGAAAAGGACGCAGGCATGTCAGAATATTCCGACTTTAAAATCATTTTCTTCCCGCTTCAATTTAGTCAAAAGGCCTACAAATATATGATAAGTATCATCAATCTTGTTGTCAGTATTGTTATCATTTTGTTGTCATTTCATTCCTCAAATTTCATTAACCAACCTATTAAATTTATATATACATATATGTATATTCACAGGGTATGATGGAAAATTGTTGCCATTTTATATTTTTAATTTCATGCATCACATTGTTTGTTTTTGATTTTGTCTACTGCACAATATAGTAGAGTTAGTTGGCACCATCTGTGTGTAAAAAGAGGCACTAAGGCTGGGTCTTGTCTGTGGTATTAGTTGGCACCATCTGTGTAAAAAGAGGCTCCATGACACAGACCATTCAGTAGAGTTAGTTGGCACCATCTGTGTAAAAAAAAAGAGCACCATGACACACCATTCAGTAGAGTTAGTTGGGCACCATCTGTGTGAAAAAGAGTACCATGATACATCTATTCAGTAGAGTTAGTTGGCACCATCTGTGTAAAAAAGAGTACCATGACACAATTCATTCAGTAGAGTTAGTTGGGCACCATCTGTAAAAAGAGTACCACACACAATCTATCTAGTAGAGTTAGTTGGGGCACCATCTGTGTGTGTGAGCACCATGAATAGCATCCATTCAGTAGAGCTAGGTTGGGCACCATCTGTGTGCATACCAGACACACCAGCATTCAGTAGAGTTAGTTGGGCACCATCTGTGTAAAAAAAGAGCACCATGACACAATTCATTCAGTGAGTTAGTTGTTCCATCTGTGTAAAAAAGAGCACCATGACACAATTCATTCAGTAGAGTTAGTTGGGCACCATCTGTGTAAAAAGAGCACCATGACACAATTCATTCAGTAGAAAGGAAGGGCATCTCATCTTGTAAAAAAAGAGCACCATGACACACCATTCAGTAGCCAGTTGGCAAGACCCAGTAAAAAAAGAGCACCACAATTCATTCAGTAGGAGTTAGTTGGGCACCATCTGTGTAAAAAAAGACACCATGACACAATTCATTCATATATTAGTTGGCACCATCTGTAAAAAAGAGCACCATGACACAATTCATTCAGTAGAGTTAGTTAGCACCATCTGTGTAAAAAAAGAGCACTCATGACACAATTATTCAGTAGAGTTATTAAGAATGCATCTGTGTAAAAAAGAGCACTATGACACAATCTATTCAGTAGAGTTAGTTGGCACCATCTGTGTAAAAGAGCATCTATGACACACCATTCAGTAGAAGAAGGAAAATCATCTGTGTAAAAAGAGCACCATGACACACCCATTCAGAGTTAAAGCAAGCACCATCTCAAAAAGACACCATGGACACACCATTCAGACAGTTGGCACCATCTGCTGTGTAAAAAAAGAGCCACATACAACTAACATTCAGTAGATATTACACCATCTGTGTAAAAGAGCACCATGACACAATTCATTCAGTAGAGTTAGTTGGCACTATCCAAAAGAGCACCATGACACATCCATTCAGTAGAGTTATTAAACCATCTCAGCAAAAAAGAGCAACCAAGGACACAATCACAGTCAAATTTAGAAATGGCTGTGGAGCTTGGCATTTGCACAAGAAGCTCCAATATGAAAATTTCAGAGTGTTTGGGTGTCAATCTGAGGACTGTGTTGAGTTTTTGGAAAGAGTTTCATGAGTCTAATGGGTATTACGAAGGTATGACAGCTTGGAAAACTCACTCAAATTGTTCCAATCAGAAAAGAAGTAAATTTGTTGGTAAGGGACTCTAACTCAACATGTAGGCCTACATTAATTACCTTGAGGAGATAGTGCTGCTCTGGGTTAAGAGGGTGGCTGATGGAAAAAAAAACTTGTATCTGGCAACAAGACTCTGCACTATGCCACATAAGCAGGAGAATTCAATCATGGCTTCAGACAATTTCTTTTATCACTTAGCACCTTAAATCTAGCCTCCTTACTTAACAGACTTCAACTTTTTTTATTATTATGTGTTGGGCACAGTTGAGTAAGAGGCAAACAGAATTCCTTTTAAAATCAAAGATGAACTGAAGTGAAGGCAGCATTTACCATCTTAAACAAGGAGACTATCCATAAAAATTGCACAAGACTCCAAAGTAATCTGGAGGCTGTGATTGAAGTCAACGGTGATTTTATTGAATAAATTTACTGTTTTGTATTGTATTTTTGTGTAATTTTAGTAAATATGTCTCTCAAAATGAGATGTCAGTGTTATTTTCATTTTTGCATAATTTAGATGACAATTTATCCATCTCACCCTGTAAGATAAGATTAAAGGATAAGTATTTCATAATGCATATTAAAGGGAATTAATTGAAATTGAGAGATTTAAAAAAAAGCCATGACATGTTGAATTAGAACAATCTACCACCATAGACTAAATAAAAAGTTCACTTCAAAATTCTAATGTATATCACCTTAAGAAGGCTGGAGTGTACAAAAACAAAAACATGATGAATATGGCAGTAAAGATGAAGAAAACAGCCTAAAACAATGTAAATATTGTAAATAGTTACAATACATCATCTTAAAAATATGGATAGATTTCCAGTATTTATATCAAAATTATTAGATGGTAAAAATGAAAACCCAAATTAAAAGTAAAATTAACTATTGTAGTTTATAACTGATCTATAGATCTAATCTTTAAAGGAAATGTTTAATTTTTGATGAGCATAAAAGACTCAAGTTTCTTTGCAAAGGTTATGTTCATTATTACTTCAAGTTCTGTTCATTATCACCCAATCAGATCTCTTTAATTCATCAGCTGACTTATATAGCTGAAAGATTTGTAGCTGAATTTGTTGTTACTATTTCATTTTGTTGGGTAAGATTTATGAGTTTTATTGAATATATCATTACAGATTTACACCTAATAATGTTTATATATTGATTTTTAATAATATAAAAAGGAATAATTTTTTATCAATCAATAAATCATTTTTAGCAATTTTGTTTTGCTGATGAACCTATACTCACAAAAATTTAAGAGAAGTGTGATGCCTGTTATTCAGATTTTGCTCATAAAAAATCAAGTGGTTCATTTGTTTAATTCATTAACTGGAGCAGAAATTTCTATCAGTGATAGCTGAGTAACAGAAGTGCAGTGACATAAATTCCTGTCATTTGCAATCAATGGGTTAATCTGTACTTCAAAGCATCACATTGAGTTAGGTTTAATGTTTATATTTAAACTAATGTCCACATCTTTGTTAATATAAATGTTATTCTATTTTGCCTTCATCAGATGTCTCTCAATCCACATAACATTCAGGTAATTTCAAACAATCCTTTATTTAATATCTAAGACCACAGTATAGTAGAGTCAAATATTGGGAGAAAGTTAGTCCTGGGCATGACGATAAACTACATATGGCAGCAAGGCCTCTAATAAAGAAATTAGAGGTTTTAATTAGTATGAAACCACTTCTTAATTGCCACTGTTCCTAATTCACCTTGACCTGGGTTAATAGCATCCATTAGATTCCAAGCTGAACACCCAAACACAAAGAAAACATTATGAAAATATAAAAATACATTTTTATAGTAGAAATACCAGAAATGCATTTTATATTAAAAAAATTTATTAATGATAAATTTTATCTGTGGCTGAAGACATACAATTACATTCAAAATATATTTTGTTGAAGTCAAAATTGTTTGAAATATTTAGGTAGATAGAGGTTGATATGCCATGAAACAAAATCAACCAAACAACAAACATGAAAAAACTCTTTTATGACATTAAGCTATATATTATCCTAGAATTTCTCAAACTGTATTCAAAAATATCATTATAAAATACATAATTCTCTACCTTTTTAAAGCATATCTGTAAATGTGTATATGAACAGAGGAAAAATAAATGCAAACCAGAGTTGTTAATAAATTTTTGTTCATTCTCCAATACTGTGGTCATCATAACATAGCCAGAAACAAAATACGACATTTAAATGATTACCTAGCAAACTTACACAGCTAAACCATTCCTTGTTATATTGAAAACAATCTTAGTTTCCTTCACCATGTGGTCTAGTGACAGCTACAACATATGGAAACAAAACATCCATAACTTTTTTACATATCACATTACATTCCTTCTTTCATTCACTCCATAAAATGTAAGTCCTACAATATATTCTTTCCTAACAAATTTAATGCTATCACAATAAGGTATTTAAAAATAATAGCAATAAAACTAAAAACTAAAATGATTGAAAGGTAAATGAGATCCATTAGGTAATTATAGAACAGATGCTGAAAAAGATTTAAATTTAAAGATAAGCCTATATATATATATATATGGGGGAGGATGTAACAATTACAATTTTTAAATCAAGAAAATAAGATACAGAGAGGCTTATCTTTAAATTGCCCAACACATATATATTTTTAAATCATCTCACCCCAAGCAAGGCATTCTACTCCCACTGTTGTGCAGGGGGTTAGTTATAGAAAATGTCAGAAGGAGGGTAATAGACGGACGAGGATACCAAGGATGTGGGAGGAGTAGGTGGAAAAAGAGCTTGTGAGAATGGATGCGAGTTAGTGTAATAGGAGATATCTATTGACCTTACATTTAAATTCCTGGAGGTTGTAGCTGACGGGGAAGCAAGTATATGGAAGGGAATTCCACAAGTGGGAAGTGTGGGAAAAGAAGCTGTTAGAGTAGAAATTGCAGTTACACTTTATCAGTTTCACATTAAAAGGGTGGGACCTAGTTGCTAATCTAGTAGCTTGTGTAAATTCATTCCTACGGGGCACCAGTGATCTAAGTTCATTGGAGCAGGAGCCGTGAAAGTATTTACATAGGGTTGTCCAAAAAGTAGGTGCAATAGGTTTGTATATTGGTTCCAACATGATGGATCCCTTCCGCATTATTCAATAGTAGTCCATGAGCATCTTGATGAAACATTTCCTGAAAAATAGATTATCCAAAGATTAAATATGCAGCATGTTCACCTGACTTGATTCCAACAGATTTCTTAGATCCCACTCTGTATTATGTTATTCACTTATCTAATGTTAGTCTAGCCTACATATTTGGATGTAAAGGTCATGTCATTGTGAATGTCTTGGAACAAAAAAATTGCATGTCAGGTAAAAATTACAGTCAAATAAATTCCATTCATTTTCACACAAATACTTTTGAGAAAGGTATGAATCTATCTTATCTACTCCTGTATAGAGGTTAAAAAGCTATGCACACTGAGCTTTCAAGCTGTAGTTAGCAACCAGTCTGAATTTTGATCCTGGCCACCTGAAGCTGAATAAAGATGATTTACTATCTAGGTAAAATAAAAAGATGACAGATTTCTGCAGTTATAGATTACCAATGGAGAGTGATTATGTAGAATGTTGCTGACATCAACAGGCATTGGCTCTATAGATGAATGGATGAATAGATTTTCATATCTTATCTTCCATTAAGAATAAAGAAATGCAAGTTAAAGGTTAGATTTGTAATTAAATTGCAATGTAATTTTTGAAGTCCTTAAGCAGTTGGAACTCATGCTGTATACACAGTCTTTACCAATCATTGTGTCAGCATACCAAAATCGTGATTGTCTGGACTATGGCCCTTTCTACCCTTCTGTATACTTGTGACACATGGATTCTGTATCTTCAGGATATTAAATTTCTGGAGTTATTCTAGCAAATATAATTCTGAAGTATCTTTCACATTCGTTGGAGGGCCCCATCAACAAAAACAAATCCCACTCTTGGACATTTCTTCCCATCATGAATGCTACCATGTTACCTCAGCCAAGAGAACCATGTGTCCAAAATGCATCCCACTCACTTCCTTTCTATCATCCTGTTAGGAGACTTCAGGAAGGCCCAGAACAATGCTTCAAGGATCAGTAGAAAACATCCCTTACACAAACAAGCATTAACTCTGAGACTTCTGAAACCATTGCTGTGAATTGCGTTTCCTCACATAGGAATATCCAGGAGGTGACCAAGTCTTTTAAGTTCAACCATTGATATGAAGATGATCTGTGTCATGCTGTATGGAGGACCCAACTCACCCAAATGAGTTCATCACACACACTCCTCAGTAACTCTTGTTCACGATTCTTCAGGAGTAGGGTGGAACTTCACTGCCATTTCTGCCATTGCCACCAGGGGAGAGGGAGAAAAGGAATAAGGAAAGAGGATGAGGATCCCAATACTTGGATGTGAGAGAAAGCTGAAGATTTTTTTTTTTCACTTAAATGATTACCTAAAAATTATGTTGAAATGTTACCCTCTCTTTAATTGGGATCAACTTTTGAGTTAAGCATCAAATCATGTAAGGAAAAATAGAATCAGTTGGGTCTGTATGCCTGTCACATAATAAATTAAGATTATTTTTACATTTTATTTTTTAGATGTTTTGATGTGACAATGCTAGGGTAAAATTAATAGCAAATTAATGAAACATAATTTTGTTACTGCTTGTGAATGGAAGTTGTTTCTTAATACAAAGTATTTATATTAAAATCAGATTCTTTGCCCTTGGGATAAAATTGTAAAGAGTTAAACCTATAAACAAATGAGTGAAATAATTTATTTTTTAAATTGTAATCTTGCAACAAAGGATCTGCAAATAACAAAATAAAATCACTTCTTCAATAGTGTCGTATTTTAATATAGCGTTATTTTCCACCATTTCGTACTCCTTTTTTTCTTTCAGTATAGTGTCTCTTCCATGATCTGTTTTGAAGCAGTGTAAATATGTTTTACTATACAATACATACATCATTTCTTGACATAATAAACTTGATATTAAAATATCATAAACTTTAAACAAAGAATATCTGTTTAAACAATATTGTACACTTATTTGAAGATCTGCATTCACTACTGGGTCTGGGGAATTATCAAAAATGTTGTGCAAAATAAACAAAGCGATTCTGACTTATATACAATCTGGAGATTATTGACACATAAAAGTGCTTGAATTAAATAGTTTTAAAAAATTACTTCCATTTCCTGTATCTATTCTTTAAATCAAGCAGCAAAGAAAATATTAATAAGTTGTTTGCTCATGAAACCATGAAGCACCAGCAGATAGAAAAGTTTCATGTTACATGAGTTTGATGTACTTTTTTCCTTTTTTTTTTAATTTCATGTCTGCTTGAGCACGGTATTGATGAGAATTGTGAAGTACTTTACCATTTTCATTGCGTATCATTTTTCTGTTAGCTTATTGGATATTTGAATTATAAAGAAAATAAGTCTCTTCATGCAATGTGTTATTTCTTTGTCGTTTTACTTATTCATCCCTAGGAATTAGGAAACTCGTCATTAAAATCCTTTCAAAAACCTCCACATTAGATATTTATCTTATTTACAATTAGATATACACATATGAATACATCAAGGCTTCTTTTTTCCCTATAGATGTATATACATAATCATTAATGCAGTTATGCACTTATAAGCTGTCTAATCTACTTACTTATGCATCTGTTCCTATGTACAGAGTCATCTGAGACTTATAAAGAAGCATCTAGATAAGAATGCACCCACACACGCATATTATATATAATATACATGTATATGTTTGTGATTAATGCACATAGATTGTAATCATTCTCTGATTCCCGTGCGGGTATATACTGACTCTCTCTTTCACACACAAACTATTCTATCTTCTGAAATGTTTCCAGATGACTGCATGAATATAATGACATTGATTTGGAAGAGTCTAATTTTTACCATTCCCCTTCTGATGCACATACAGATATATGCCTCCCCCCACATACACACTAAGAAAAAATAACCAAAAAACAATCATGTTAATATATTCCAATCTATTTTATCTATATTCAGTTCGGATCATCCTTGCTAAAGTGAATCAATACCTGATTCAAATGTTAATGATTTCCCCAATATCACTGTCTGTATCACATGATTAATTTTCACTAGGTCTTTGTGTGAAATTTCACAAGAATATACAAAAACTTAAAAAAAAAAAAGCAAAGACAAAAACTTAAACAAGTAAAATCACTCCGTTTGGGATCCTGATAGCCATCTGTTATGGCAATTAATATAACAGATACATATTAAATAATCATATATAATTATTATAAAGATTTTAACTAGAGTATAAAGTACATATTCAATATTTAAAAAGTTATTAACATTAATGAAATTTAAGAGATTTTTATTATAATTTTTTATATATTAAAAATAACTACAAAATTATTCTCACTATAGTCCTAATATTAGTGGTATGGTGTTGTTATTTTTCATTTGATGCTCATCTGATAACTAAAAATTCCCTCTATAACCTAAAAAATTGCCGTTGAAAATATAGAGATTTATAGTTTTCTTTCCTTTGATTAAAATAAAATTAATATTTCATATTTTATGTCTGAAGTGTTCATTTGTTAAGAAAATCATTTATAATTTATAATAAAAACAGGAGCTTTCTATTGGATGACTTCAATAATTTACCCCTTAAAACTGACCCAGTTTTATCAAATAGTTTAAAATGTAAATTGAGCTGGATCAATAATTTTCATTGAATTGCTTTTTTATTACATGTTGAGGGAGAAAAAGAGAAAAATGACCTTTTAAAAGTAAATACCAAATAAACATTGTTTTTAATCATTTGTGATAGAAATTTGTAAAAGAGAAGGTTTTATTTTGAAGAAGGCAAAATTCTTTTCAAAGTTGTTTCTGCACAATTTAACCCCATTTTCTTCAACCTCTTTTCCAGCTTTCAGGGGCATAAAGTTTAAGCACATGTGAATTTCATGTTGAGGCAGCAAAATATTCTTTTTTTTCCTAAGTAAAAATAAGTATAATTTGAGGTAAAAAATTAAGTTTTTTTTTTGCTTGATTTCAGATTTACAAATCCAACTTCATATAGTCAACATTTTTTGGCAAACAGTTGTTGGAAAAAATTAGCATATTCAATAGAACCCTTGTTCAAGATAGAAGCAATCATAACTCTCAACAAATTTCTATTCTTTATTATCTGTGAACTGCTATGTGTTTTTGAGAAAGATAATAGAGTGGTTTCCTTTTGCCTTTTTGATGATTCAGAATTCATATCATTTCTTCTCTTTGACTGGTCATTACCAAGGACTATAGAATTCAGTCTATTCTGCTATTTAACTCTTATCTGGAAAGATAAGAGATGGATTCATGCATTTGTGTGAAAGTGAATGAAACTGTTCCAGAATTTAAAAACAGCTTACCAGATTAAGTTTTGATGGCAATTCCCATTGTCACACACTAGTATGTATGACTTTTCAAAAAATTTACCAGATTAATTTGTTATATTTTTAAAAGAACAAGAAAAATAAACACTTTTCTTTTCCAATAATCTCTTTTTTAGTCATTAATAATTTCACCCAATCAAGGCAATAATTAGATTACTGGGAGTGAAAGAGAATGAAGACTTCAGTGAGAAGAAAGGACAATAAAAGAACAGAGTTCAAAGAAGGCTAAGTTGGTGATTGACATTACATTTAAATTTGGTTAAAATTACCTAAATATAAGCAATATATTAAAATACTTCAGATTAATAAATGAAAAATCAGTTCTTAAAAGTACACAGCAATGTCTTTTGTTGAGACAAAACTGGGATTAATCCTGCACAAAGCAAGGTGGGTGATGCCTGATAAAGGATTTGCCATAATGATTTGTGGCTGGGTTTTACAAGTCTTGGTGATCTTCCTGATGCCCAACTCAGGCACTCATGCTAGTAAAAGTAGACTAAGAGTTTTTATTGAGACACCATCCTTAGGAAGTTTACCAATCAAGGTGTGAGACCCCAGCTTGTTGGCTGTTGGCTCCTTTGAGAAGCTCATCTGCACTTTGACAGGTCTAGTTTTCATCCTGTTGGGGTGACCTGCCACCATCATCACTAGCAAAAAAGCTAGTGAGGGAGCTGGTTTAGACACAAACCACCTGTCTGTGCAGCAGGTTGTACTGGGTTACATGTTACCAGTAGCAGGTCTAAGCATGACCTGATCAAATGAAGAAAAATGAAGAATGAAATTGTTGTTATCAACCATTTTTTCCCCATTGTTTCACTAGTGGAACATATTTTATAACATATAAGTTTTGATACCAGAGGAGCATTAATTGTATTTTAACATAGAGTGCAAAAAAATATTGTATTTTAGTCATTTTCAGGTATGTTATAGATAAAATATGGGGATGTAGCTGAATGGTTATAATGTTCATTTTCTGACCATGAGGCCTGGGTTTGAATCTCACCAAGGCTGATTTGTCAGGAAGGTGACTTCTTCATGTTATTGGTCTGGAGGAGGTAATCCCAGTGTGTGACATCTTTGAAAAGTGCCTGAAAATCATGCCACAGAATAACCCAAGCTTTGTGGGTGAAATTGGGAGATGGGACTCTATTAGCTCAGAGTCACAAGTCATCGAAACCAAGGGTTTGAGCATGCTGGCATTGTTCAGACTGTTGTTCTTCTTGCCAGATAACATGTCCTTTCTCAGAAACTGCTCAGCATAGTTTCAGTATAAACCACACATAGGCTCTGTTAGTGTTGAACAAACACAAATATGGGGATCAGCTAGCCACCCTGGTAGACAGACATCCTTGGATACAAACATATCTAAAATAATAAAAACTAATGCTTATCTGGTATTGAAAATATTTATCTTAAAATATTTCTACTAGTGGAACAGTGGACATTAAATGCTAAGAAGATCACAAATATTTTAATGTATTGACCTTTAGTAAAATGCGTTAATTTCTCTTCTCATGGGACAGGGACAAGAAATGTCATCATATTTACTTTTCACATTTAAAATACAAGAAACCTGCTATCAAAGATGCCATAATGTCTTTCTATTTTAAAAGAAAAAGTATATATATATATATATATATATATATCAATAAACAGATAATACATTTTGTATGGACATGGTGACTTTTCTAGTTATTTCACATTTTTTTTTAGTTGATATGTCTTTGTTCAAACTTAAGTTCAATGAAAGTAGTAAAAATGTTATCAGCAAACAGGAATTAAAACCTTGCAAACTTTAAGGTGTAATCTGCAACACTTGAACATCTTGAGGATGTAACTTGTCTCTTCTACAAACAATTATGAAGATATGAGAAAGGTCACTGTAAGATATTTCTGTTAGTAAATCTGTAAACAGCTTGTATTTCATGTCTGAAGGACTTTTCAGTCATTTCTAGTGTATAAAATGTGAAATGTGTCAACTCTTAGTTGTGTCAGAGGACTTTGAATCAATTATTGAACTAAAGGTCATTCAAGTTATTGCCTGGAACTAATGTGTTTGGCAGACGTTGCCTTCCCTCCCAAATAACATCAAAACTATTCTTTTTACTTTAATCTTAAGAGTGAGCAACTCAAATATTTCTTGAGTTTTAAAGGAAACTCAAACTGGCATACTTGAATGTTAATTTCAAAAAGGCCAAAAAAATATTATTTTTATATTTTTTTTAACTTCCAGGTAGAAAACTGATAGCTTCATGGTTGAATACTAAGCAGGAGAATACATCTTCTTTACATGAGGAGATTTTTCTTATCATAGAACCTGATCATAGCTCTTCACAACTTCCTATACCTTGTAATTATTAGATATTTTTTTTTACTATTTCTTTAGAGGATTATGCACCATGTCTCTTTGGCGTCACTTTCTCAACTGACCTCAAATGAAACGACTAGCTGCACCTACTGCTAGGAGGGGTTGATCACTGTGCCAGGCAAGGAAGTTTTTTCTAGTCAGAAACTATTTTGCACATTTATAAATCTACCACTTATCTGCTCGTTGAATATTGTTGCCTTATTTGGTTGGGTGTTCTTCTATTCACCTCAAGGTTCTCAGCAAAATCCAAAGAAAGATCTGCGATGTAAATCAATCCTGTCTTGGCATCTCAACTTTACTCACTCTCTCACCGATGTGATGTAGCTTCCCTTTGTCTTTTCTACAAATATTTTCATGGCAACTGCTCTAACAACTTTTTTTTCCGGGGACCCCAACCACATGAAATTGTATGGGCTTTTAATTAGCATCTAGGTCCTACCTATTTACCATTTACCAGTTTCTTTTCTTACAATTTCCATCTGTGGGACTCCCTTCCATTTACTTGCTTCTCTGATAGCTTTAACCTTCAAGAGTTGAAATACCACATGAATCACCATATCTCATCTCTTACCCATTCTTTGACATCTTTTGTACCTTGTTTTTCTCTCACTGTAACACCCTGTGCACCAGTTGCAATCTTGCCTTACTTGGGGTGAAATGATTAAAAAAAAATTCAACCCACTCTCTGTTCTGTCATATACTTGCACAAGTTTGTTAACTAGATTGCTGTTTCTCTCTGTCCTTCTTGCCTTCAATATGTGTGTGTGTGTGTGTGTCAAATTCTCCAAGCTTTCTTTCTTCATTATGTGTTCCAGGAATTTCAGTTATTCCTTTTGAGTGTTTTTTTTTTTTACAATGATATTCCCCCTGTGCAAGGAGCCACTATGAGTAGAGGACTAAAAGGCACAGTTTATAGCATTATGTGGGGAAGATAGTATGCGACCATTTACTTAAACAGGTTGACATTGTAGTAATCTTGGGAGTTGGTTCTACAAAGCATCAGTTCATGAGAAGAAGCTGCTCTAGTTGAACTTATATCTCACTAATAGTGTATGAAAGGAATAGTGGTGTTTGCTACAATGGTTTTGGCAGGTTTTCTCTGTGAAGGTTAGATCTGAGTAAATTAAATAATGTTGTTCATCTGAACACTTTTCATTGAAATAGTGATAGAAAGGTGTGAGGTTTTTGATAATTTGTCTATTTGAAAGAGATTGTAAGGTAAAAAATAATGACCCCCAACAAGGTTGTGGAGATATTTTTGAACTCTGTTGAGATTAGAAAGTGAAGACAGAGAAGATGCTTCCCATATAGTACTTTATTTTTGGCTCTTGTAAAGGTAGGTGTCAGGTAATTACTGGAGTATTTTCACTATCTTTAGTGTTGTGTCATATGTACAAGTTCCACTTGATGTCTGGGTGGAGTTTGTCTCAAAAGTTGTTTAAGGCATAGGGCCACCCTTAGGAAAAACCCATTTATTGTGATCTTGTGAAAGTTTTTGGTCTGCTCAGTGATGATAGGACATCACTAGTTTGATTTTGGTGGCGTTGGATTTTTCTTGCACTTGAGCTGTTAGAGCTTGGTCAGAGAAGAGATCAGCTACCAAGCTCTGGTCATCTAGAATTTTGGAAGTGTACCTATATAAATCCTAAACACAGTATTAATAAACAGAAACATTTAGTTAAAAACAAATAAAAGAGTACACCATTTGTATTATTCAGACTCTTGTCTTCATCTTTGTTACCATTTGTATGACGTTTTGGCCATTGTATGCTCTGACCATCTTCAGAGAGTTGGGTTAGAGGAAGATAACTCATGACTACCAAAAGAGGCTTTGCACAAAGAATGAGAATGGTATATCCCAGTGATTGTAATAAAGGGTTTGGTTCAAAATTCCTAGCATCTGAAGAAGGCCGGAGTGTACAACCGCCAGAATGTTGTACAAACAGCAACAAAGATGAAGACAAGAGTCTGAATAATGTAAATCGTGTACACTTTTATTTGTTTTTTATTAAATTTTTCTGTTTCTTAATACTGTGTTTAGGATTTGGAAGGTGTCTTTTTCTATTCCAATATCCCTTCAGATTTTAGTATCACATTTTCTATCTTCTGCTTTAACTATTCTGAGATATTTTAACTTCAGTACTTGTTTTGTTTGGGCATCACCAATTCATAGCTCACATCTTTTGACTGTTCTTCTTGCTGAAAACCTTACATTCTGTCTTCTTGCAATTGATAGTCCTTTCTTCCTGTTTTCTTTTACAATCTTTTATAGGAGTTTCTGCAGTTTTCTTTGATCAGTGCAGTGTCATCTGTATATCTTATGTCGTTAAGATTATGCCTAACAGTTGTAGTAACTATTATAGAATTTCTACTTTTGTAAGATTGTCTTACTGTAAATGTGAAATAAAGCTGATGAGAAGATACATTTTTGTCTTATGTCCTTATTTTGTGTACTTAATTAATTTTCTATTTGTATGCAGGTGGTTTGTTCCCAGTAAATGTTCTGCATTATTTGAATATCTTTCACAATAATGAGTAAAAAAAAACTTTGTCATTTATACAAGTTTATTCAAAAGAAAGAATAGAATTGTTGATTACAAAATTTTATGTATTAAGCATGGAGACATGATAACTGAAGGTAATTAAAAAAATCAGTTCTGAAGAAATTTCAAAGCTGGATAGAAGCATAATAAAAAATTGGCAATTTCTTCTAGAGTTTAGATTTTAAGAATTAATAACTGTTTGATTATATCAGTGAAATTGTTTAGATAGAATTAAAAAATTGAGTCATTATGAATAAAAATTCTCCTTTTTTTATCAAGACTATAAAAATCTAAGTACTTATTTTCTGAAATATATGTGTTTAATTTATCAAATATTAAACTCCTAAATTTACTAATATAAAAAAAAAATTAATAAGTTTTAATTTTTATGTCTTTGTTTAATTCTTTAATTTTTAAAAGATATCAAGATATTGATGATCATGGCTCTCCAAATTTTCCTCTGAATCTTTTCTGACATTCTCCTAATATAAATCAAATAGACTATATTAGTTACCTGACTATTTATATGCAATTTCCTGTCCATTGTAGCTGTTGATACATTAAGTCTTTTTGCTATTTCTCCTAAACACTGTCCTGCCATTCATTTACACATGCTAATTAGGTAAATTATGTGCTGTTTTCTGCTGTCCTTCTTGACCTTGACATGTCTTGTGAGTGTCAAATTTTCTAATCACTCTTTTCTCAGATTTACTAATACTTAAATAACAATTAGTAAGTAATAATAACTTATGCATAGTTTTCTTTAATTTTGAAAAATATTTAAAAAAGACAAAGATTCTCAAATTTACTAATACTTAATTACTAAGTTTCTGGTTTTGTTTAAAACTGAAAATAGTATAAAAGAAATAATAAAAAATTCTCAAATTTATTAATACTTGAAATTTACTAAGTTATAATAATTAATGGTTTTGTTTAATTTTCAAAATATATAAAAAAAAATCATTCTCAAATTTACTAATACTTAGCAATTACTAGGTTCTGTATATCTAGTTATTCTAAAATTAACACAATCCAACAGTCCATGTAGTTTTGCTCTCAATATATCTCTTTTTCTGAGCTATAATAATCTATTTATGAGTTTGTTTAATTCTGGAAATATTAAAACCTGAAAAATCAGAAGATCAAGTTGTCTTATTGGGACTTTGTAGAAGTCTCACAGGATCATATCTACATAACATAATGGTTACTCACATGGAAATCGATGAATAAAGTTCAAATTCAAACCTAGTCCTCAGCATTCACTTTCACACATATGCTTCTGTGGAGAGAGACAAATTCATTTTTTCTTCTTACTAAGCTCTTGGTTAGATGTCATCCCAGACTTTTTTAAACATGAATAGCAGTCATGCTAGGAGAAAGTCATCTTTGAATTCAAAAGCTGTAAAGAAGACAACAGGAAACCACTATCTTTCCTAAAAGTCATGGCAATTCACAGATAATAAAGAATGAACTCTGATCACCTACATCCTGAAAAGACATTTCTGTTTTATATACCATGTCTCTTTAATACCTATTATGGCTCTCCACAACTTTTTGTCTGTTGTAGCTCTAAGCAAAGTTTATTCTTTCATTATCTCTGCTGTTATGTCATTCATTTACACAAACTAGTCAAATTGTTTACATGCCATTTCCCAAGTCCTTCTTGACTTCAATATTTCCTGTGAGTGTCAAATTCTCTAAATCTTCTTTCTTCATTGTATGTCCCAGAAATTTTCACTGTCTATCTCTTAGTTTGATATTATCAGATACTGAAGTTCTTTTTAATTCTCAAATTAAAAATTTTTTAAATTTTTTACGTTAATTGAACTAGATTAGATTAGAATTATGTCACTTTGAAATGAAATTATGTCCAGCCTTGAAAATAGCATCCCTTTTCCTCGACTTGTTGCATGGGATTGTAACATAATCTTCTTGTAATGAAAGCATTGAAGTAAGTGAACGAAAGACAAAACCCTAAAAGAAGATTGCTCTCAGATCTACCAAGGACAAGCAAGCCATCTTGCAAAAGGAGATAAAGATAATTTTTATTTGCAACCTTTTGGTAAGCAGATCCAAAGCCAGGAATTATGTATATCGGCAAAACCCAGTAAAGATGCAGCTACTTCCAGCCCCATGACTGGATTATCAATGAGGTGATCTTAATAAAGTGGCTTCTATCTGACTGAAAAATGCTGCTTGACTGTGTACTGATCAAATACACAAGGAGGATAGACCTGTGCTCTTGGGATATGAAAATAGTGAATGTTTGTTTCTCTGCAGAAATCTGTGGCAGAACATCTTAAGCTGATGTGGATAAAGAGCTCAGCAGTCAGCAACTGATGGCTGCTAAGAAATCAGCCTCTAATTTGAATGAATGTCTGACAGCAGATCACAGATGAATAAAAATATATGCACCAGAACAACACCTAATCAAAAATGGAAAAGCAGGAATTCAGTCATGCATCAGAAAATATTTCTGACCAGATTAGAAAAAAAACAAAAAAAAATATTCACCCAGTGAGGAAATGAAAGCTCTTTAATCATCATATTTTTTTTATATTTATGATTAATTCCACAACATAAACTTATTAGCTAATCTTTGTCTCTTTCATGCTAAAAAGTTAATAAAAACTAAATTAAGAAAACAAAAACAAACAATACAAAAAAATAAATGAATGTCACTGCCTGAGTTGAAACTCTTAAAAACTATTATTTACATTATTAGCATGTGGACTATTGTCCTCATTTTTGTTGTTGTCATATTTTGGGACTATTGGATTAAAGCATTGGTTTGTGAAATTTGTTACATATTAATTGTGAGTTCAATCCCTTGGCTGAGCAGTGTGTACTTGGTTTCAGAGGAAACAGGACAACAAATAACTAAGTATTTCTCAATATTTTGGAGATGAGGTAGTATTTGCATTATTTACATTATTCAGACTACTTTCAGCTGTTAAAAAACATCCCAAATATTTAAATTGTTCTACTTGCTTAATTTTGATATCTCCAGTTTGTAATTTGCATATTGCTCTATTCATTTCGCCTTGACAACATGAACCTTAACCCTCCCTCTCAGCTCTACAGAATCTCTCTCCACTGGCTTCTGACCTTTCTGGTTTTGCCTGAATCACCTCTGAACAGATGTTGGTTGCTGTAACGGCAATCTTAAGAAATGGGTATATGCCACTGATGATGATCCCAACTATTAATGCGGGTAATTACAAACTATGGAGCAACTTATAGTTTACCCTAATCTTGAAGACTACCTCCAAAGTGCCTGGCCCTTCTGGTTCTGCTAGATGCTGATCACTGTAGATGCAACCTTTAGAAATCATGATATGCCATGGATGTCGATTCCAACTGCCAATGCAAACCATTACAAACTATGGAGCATCTTCACATTTGCCCATAATTTTGAAGATTCATGCTCACTTGACAGCCCAGGCAAGGCTCTGTGTTCAATGCTGGATGGGTGTAGTGTAGTGACTTGATAAGAAGAAAAAATATTTATTAACTGAATAATGATGAAGTAACTAGATGAATAAGAAAACTTCTGATAAATAAATTAAAACAAAATGAATTAAGTATTATTTTGTAACTATTTTTTTTTTGGTATTTGTTTATTGTGCCACATATTGTAGGCCCTATATTGCAATACTTATTATCATCAATCATCAAAGTTATGCAACATTGAACCTGATCAGTAACTAGAAAGGTGATTGCATATGAATACCTGGTTCTGTAAGCATGCATATGTACATGGTGTAATAGATAACAGCTATGAATGAAAACTTTGAGAATTCTAATTTCACTCAGGTTCCATATATTTCCTTAGATACAAATACACTTAGAAAAATAATTATTAATACAATCCAATTTAACAGCTACTGGCCTAGTAATAAAAAGTCTTATTAAAAAATATATCTCTTAATAGGAATCGAGAGCCTCTTTTTCTTTAATAGAGGAAACCAGTTTTAAGACAGGTATGTTTTTCCACTAAGCTACAAGAATCCATTACAACAAAACAAGACACAACTACCATATTTAAGAATTGCATTTCTTTTATTGGGACATTTCAAAAGTCTATATTTTGTAATTTTATTTTCTTAACAGAAATATAAACAATAATTTTTAAGCAATTAATTGATTTTCTTAACAAGTATATTAGATATTGTCAATAAATATATATAGTAATAAATAATACAGAATGTCCTAAAATTAATAATTTTATTTTTTTCATTGTATATTTTATAATGATGTCTAATAATAAAACTTAAAATGCATGAGCAGTAAAAGAGAGTAATGTATATGTAATGATAACTCTTTTAAATAAATCAAACATAATATAAATTTGAGCAAACTATAGGAAAAGCAAATATTTTGAATTAAAAGATTATTTAATTCAACATTATTTCTACTTATTAAATATAATATTAATAGCAATAAGAAATATTGAATGACCTAAAAATGATATAATTCTAAACATTTAATTGTATGTTTAATTTTATGTTTTAATTTTATGACAATACTTGCCTATACTTCTGAGTAGTATTTACATTATTTACATTGTTCAAACTGTTGTCCTCATCTTTACTGCAATGTTTATGATGTTTTGACCATTATATGCTCTGGACTCCTTCAGTTGCTAGAAATTTTGAACTGAACTCTTTATTTTGATCACTGAGGTATATCATTCTCATTCCATAGGCAATGTCACTTCCAGATGTCATGTAGTTATATCCCTTAAATTCAACTTTCAAGTTATTTGTTTACCTCTGCTGAAGCCCAGTATTGAACTCACAACTCTTTGGGTCAAGTCACTGGAACTAATGTTCATATCCAACATATTTGCTTTTCCTAATATTTGCTAAAATATATGTTATAAATACAGATAGGGAAAAATTATTAGCTTCAAAGATTGCAATATGAGCTTTGGTAAAAAATGGTTATGAGACATTAGGTCTATAAGTACCAACATTTCATACACTGATGTTGTCATCAACTATATATAAGCATTGGTAAACATGACAATAAAGATGAGGAAAACAATCCAAACAATGTTTATCACAAAATGTTATCCCTGACATGAAGTGAAAAGATTTTATTGAATCATTTGCTAAGTCAACTGCTTGGAAAATTTTTCCTCAAGAGAATCTATCTTAAATATTTATAAGTCTACCATTTGCCTGGTGCTCCTGCTATATATTTAGAGATTCTTGATGAAATCCAAAGAATCTGCATTGTTTTTGGTCCTGACCTGGTGCCTCAGCTTCAGTCACCTTCCCACCAGTGTAATGTAGATTCCTTGTAACTTTTCTTTAGAATTTTCATGGTAATTGGTCTAATGAACCTATGGTACCTAATTTTTTTTTATTTTACACATAGTACAAAATTAGTGATAAAGTTTCATCATTTTACAGTTGAAATTGCTTGATGTAACCATAAGTTATTTGCTAACAGTTTCTTTTGTTGTGCTTCATATTTTTGGGGTTCTCTTCTAGTTTTTATTTCTTTAGAAATTTAAATGCAATGTAATTTGTTAACTTCTGTCCTCTTTTTGTTCTTGTTCACTTTCTCTCATAGTTTTTTTATTTTCTCATATTCTTTAACATTCTGTAACTTCTTGTGTCTTAGTATCGTTATTGCCTTGCTTGTGGTGAAAAGATTAAAAGGTGCAGAAGTGGAAATAAAACTAATATATATTTAATAAGCCTGTTAAAACAAAACAAAAACACAAAAATTTAACTATATTTTTATTTTATTGCCTGGGAAGCAAACATTCATGAATAAAATAAATTAACTTATTAAATTTAAATTTATTTTTTTTAATTGCAGCATATTGAAATTAACAAAGTAATTAAGATTTCTGTTTTTCTTCAATATAAAGGTAAGTTTTTTTAAATATGTTTTTTTAATTCTTCCTAAAGAAATTAGACATAGAATAGACTGCACTCGAGATAGTTTCCCCCAATACTGCAATCTGCTACAAAACCAAAACAATAACCTGAAAACTCAAGACATTTTTAAAACTTTCATATAGATGTCATACATGGTGCCAAACCATTCAGAAACTAAATTGTAAGCTGAATACAACCACTTTCTAAGATCAATGATTAAAACTGGGTTTGAACACATGAACACTGTGTCCTGGTGAAGATCATACTTCTTTGAATATTGTGAACTGGCACACAAGAATTCACAAGTAAGTAACTGTACCAAATAACACAAATAAAATCACTAACAGCAAAAACTAAAATGGATAGCATATAACTTGAAAAGAAAATAATGATGTAATCTAGATGTTGACATTCCACACAACTTCAAACAAAATACTGGGTAGGAAACACCCATTAATACTGAAAAGAGTTATTTGACTTGAAAAACTTATTTTCTTGAAAATGTTTTTTTACAAATTTAATTTGGAAGCAGTACTGGCTGGTTGGTCAATGAATGCCAAATGTTCCCTTGTGGGGAAACAGTTAATTTTGCCATTACCATTAACAAATTGAATGCTTGAAAAAATAAATCATCAATATAAAACAGCACAGAACTTGTGTAAAACTGAAATCTTTGGCTTTGCTCCTTAGACACTAGAATCAAACAGTTGCTCATCAGAGCCCATTACCAATTTCCTTTCAGAAGAGAACGAAACCATTAGAAAGTAGCCATTTAATATTTAGCTAAAGATATTTTGACATTTATCTCCCTAGCAATTCTTAATCTTCTTCCCTGAAAGGTCTTACATTGAGTAAATATTGAAGTTGAAACATAACAGCTAAACATTATTAGATTGAAGTGGTTATAGAGACCAAAGAGAAAAAACAGTTTCACTTAGTTACTTTCACTTTCACTTTTCGCCCTGCCTCCCAAATTCTTATTTTGGAATATCTGGTTATTCCTAGATTCCCTCATATCTCTTAATGTAAGATGTATTTTCTGGAGAGAAAAAAAATGATTGTTTTTAGTAATGCTTCTGCTAAGCTGGTTAAGTTTTCTGAAGGAAGACATTCCTATCAGTGAGAGGTGAGTGGGTTCAGTAATATTTTTTCCCATTTACTTGACCCAAAAGATTTAGGCCAATCCCTCTTGGCCCGCATTGTGTGTAAAGGCCCAGTCTTTTATAAAGTAATAATTTCATAGCAGACAATTTGATGTCAGATCTAAGAAGCAATAAGTGGAAAAATATATTAAGTAAAAGAATCAACTCAACAGTTTGACATAAAGTTGCCTTCCGAAACTTGAATTTTGGAAATCTATAAAGTTCTTTTGATCTTACTCTATCCAAAGTAAAAAAAAAAATTGAATGAATATCACATATATTTAGAACATTAATCTAAAGCTGAATACACCGATAGAAAATAAACTTGCAATACCCTGAATACATTTCAATTTACCTAAGATTAAATATGCAGGAAATGTAGCTGGATTACAGCAAATCTTCACATATGAAGAGATCAATATGCACAGTAGGTCCATGTTAACTGTACTAATACCCCCATATTAATATACTGTATATCTTCTTTGGGTGTTAACGCAGACCTTTACTTAAGCATGCATTATCAACATCATCAGTACTATGACCAGTTTACTCCACATCATTCAGTCAATTAAGTGCTACACGTGATCATGTCTCTTTTGATCCTTGACAAGGCAAGGTAGAATATATTTCTGCAGTAGCTTACCTTTTCTTTCTGCAGTTTGCCAAGCAAAGCTATAGAACCCATTCTCTTCTGCTATTCAATCTTTTTATCCAGATCAGTCAGTTAAGTGCCATATGATACACATTTGGGCAATCATGTCTTGTTTCCTCCATGACTGACTAGGCAAAAGATTTTCTTGCATTAGTTTGCCATTTATTTGTGTGATAAACTGGTTGCCAACCAAGGCTATAGAAATCAATCTGTCCTGCTGTTCAGTCCATAGCCAGAGGGAAAAGAGATGGATTCATACCTTTTCCAAGGGTATTTACATGTTAGTTAATGCAATGAATCCAACTAGAATTCAAATTCAGCTCTCTGATTTCTTATTACAAGCCAATATTCATTACATCACAATGCATATCGATATATCTAGATTGAATGGCTGAACAGCTATTTATTCATTAATAGTATGTCTTATGTAAGTAGACTTGGTGGAGCCTGATCCCCTGCAGGTCAAACCAAAGCCAATATCTTCTAAATTGAAGGTTCACCTTGGTCATAGACAAATGACTATTGATTTCATCAGAGAAAACTTCTGACCTGGGTACTGACATCAGTCTAAGAATCCCCTTCCAACTGTTAATGTTGTATAATCACAGTCATGGCTCCATAGGTAGCAATGAAGCCCATTCTGCCACACTGTACCTGATGGCCCTTGACACTACAATAAGTTTCAGATGTCTTTTTATATCATATCCTATACATCAGACGATGGAATCCCGGTGATAGTCCTTAAGAGGTGTGCCCCTGAACTTTCCCCTGTCCTCTCTAAACTGTTTAACTACTGCCTTTCTGCTTCCTGCTTTCCTGCATGCTGGAAATTCTCCTCAGTCGTTCCTGTCTTTAAGAACTGTGGTGAACCCTCGGACCCATCCAACTATCGCCCTATCAGTCTTCTACCGATATTCGGGAAAGTATTCGAGGCTATAATCAATGCTGAAATAGTTCATCATCTCACCGCCCCAAAACTGTTCTCCGACAGGCAATATGGATTCCGATTTGACAGGTCCACAGCCGACCTGCTAACAACTGTAACGGAGTACATGCTACAGGCCCTTGATGAGTCTGATGAGGCTCGCGCGGTTGCTCTGGACATCTCCAAGGCTTTTGACAGGGTTTGGCATCCTGGCCTCCTATGCAAACTACGCGGTTATGGTATTACCGGTCGCTGCTTGACCTAATCCAATCTTTCTTAAATAACCGCAAAATGAAGGTCGTTCTGAATGGGCGTGCCTCTTCGTCCTACAGCACGAATGCTGGTGTCCCACAAGGCTCTATCCTGGGCCCAACGCTCTTCCTTATTTTCATCAACGACCTCCCAGATGAGATCAAGTCCCAAGTAGGCATCTATGCAGATGACACTACAATATACTCCTGCTCCAGTAAGAAACCTGTCGTGGCGGACAGACATAATCTCACTGCTGACCTTGAGCGGGATCTACACTCTGTGGTGAACTGGGGCAAGAAGTGGCTTGTCAACTTCAATTCCTCTAAGACCAAGCTGTTGTCTGTCAACCATTACAGGCAACCTCTTCTGCCTCCCATAAGCATGGACCAGATGATTCTCCTGGAGAGTAATACACTACGCCACCTCGGACTTACCCTGTCCTCAGACCTCAAATGGAACCACTATATTGAATCCATAGCAAAATCTACTGCTAAGAAGGTTGGGTCACTATGTCGATCCAGGATGTTTTTTCCACCGTGCATGGAGTACTGCTGCCATTTATGGTCAGGTGCCCCTGCCGTTCTCCTCAGTGTTCTTGACAAGCTCCAAAGAAGAGTCTGTAATGTGATAGGTACTGATCTGGCAACTCGACTGCAGCCACTTTCCCATCGTCGAAATGTGGCCTCCCTCTGTTTCTTCTGTAAATACTTTCATGGCTTCTGCTCGGATGAGCTTAAGTCACTGATGCCTCCTCAACAGGTGTTTAGCCGTGCAACCAGACTGGCAACTGGGTCCCACCCATACACAGTCAGGTTAGCCAAATGCAGATGACAATTCTACTCCTGCAGCTTCCTCTCTCGCACTTCCCGCCTGTGGAACTCACTCCCGTATTCTTGTTTTCCTGATGGCTACGACCTCCAGAAATTTAAATGCAAAGTTAATACTCACCTACTAACCACTGGACTCTAGCTCTCTCCCCTCCCCTGTATAATCTTCACTTTCTCTTCGCCCATGTATCTGTCATTGCACCTGCTTTCTCAACTTTCTATTGTTCCTTTCTAACTAGCTTGTACTCCTCACTCTTTTCTAATTAATCTTTCTACATTTATGTAACCCCCTGCACATCAGTGGCGTTTCTGCCTTGCTCGGGGTGAAATGATTAAAAAAAAAAAAAAAATATTCAATTCAGTGGCAGTTCTTGAGATCATGCTAGCCAGGTATGTTGCCTTAGCTGTTACTGAACATATTGGGTAGCAGTGGCATTGTGTACTAGAACAGCACATTGTTGCAGAGATAGCAGCAAAAATGAATTGACAATTTTGATACACAGCCCCTGTTCAGTGTTTACTTTATAAACACTAGAGAGTGTTTCTGCTATTCATGTTGAGGTTCTTGACAAAATCTGAAGGAGGATCTGCAATATAATCAATCCTGACTTGGCAGCTCAGTCACTAATCACTTACTCACCAATGTGGCTTCCCTTTGTCTTTTCCACAAATGTTTTCATGGCAACTGCTCTGACAAACTTTTTGTCCTAGTTCTACTAGATTGACATCAAGGTCCCACTTTTTTATCTTTGAAATTGTTAAATATAACCACCTCTTCTACTCTAACAGTTTTTTTCTCACCTCCTGTTTGTGAAACTACCTTCCATTTACTTGTTTCCCTGATAGCTAGAATCTCTAGGACTTTAAAGGCAACATCAATTTCCATCTTTTTGTACTTGATTCCCTTCCTTCACTTATCCTTTCTTCAAGATCTCCTGTAGCTTTTTCCTTTTTCACTGTAACCCTCTTCACATCAGTGGCTGTTCTGCCTTGCTTTGGGTGAAATGATTATAAAAAGAATTAAAAAGACAATAGACAGTTGTAAGATATGGCACTATACACTGTGATGCTGAGAATTGGGCCTGTATGCAAATATGCGTCTACAGCTATATCGTGTTCAATACACCAGTTCCCATCCGATCACTGAAGTTAAGCAACATCGAGCCTGGTCAGTACTTAAATGGGTGACCATTTGGGAATACCAGGTGCTGTAAACATAAGGACCAAGAATGGTCCAGCAGTCCTCCAGGTTTGGGGGTTGGGTGCAGGGCTAACAACCCTACCCTGTAAAAAAACAGTTTGTTACAGAAACAGCAAAAAAAGTTGCTGCCCTATGCATCATTGGGTGTGATGGATAAATGATGATGCAAATATGCTGTTTTATACAGGTTTTATTAAAAATGAAAACAAGATGTGATGGTTAAGTTATGTAATTTTTCATGTGATCTTATAATTTTTTTCTTTTAATTTCTTTCTTGTTCAAATATTTTGTTTATCTAAGCACTTTTGGTTGTACTTTTACCCATTTTTGAAAATGAATAATATCTTACATTTAACGGAATGTAAGTGGTGTTATGTATAATATGGAATAGTGGCATGTGTTATGTACTAAACACAGTTAGCATGTTATTAACATGTTTGTAGCTGATATTATTGAGTGTTGAGTTTTTCATTTTTATTAATAAGGCCTCTATTACTTTTAGTCTTTTTTGCATGTGGATGATGCTATGATATTTGTGTTGTCAGCAAGTATGTTCCGGATAGAATTTGGTAGGTCTCCATGTGTGTTTAAATGAGATCAAATTGAGCTCTGCTAGTAGACATCTCAATGTTGCATGTGCAAACAGCTATCATTTGGATGAAGGCAAAACCTCTTCTCATCACTGAACACTACAAAGAAAACCATTCACTTAACCAAACTAATCTCTAACAATACTATTGTTAATGTCTATGTTAATGTTTTAGCATAACTGGTTATCAGGCTTGAGGCATACTTACCAGTAGCTCTGATGCAAGTAAATGATTCCTTTCAGTTTGGGTTGACACCAATGAAACTGACACTGTGGTGTTTAAAATGCAATGATATAGGCAAGTAAATGCTATAAAATAACTTAATGATAGAATTCTTGCCCTTACTTTAAGATTTACACTGTTAAATCTATCAGACAATAAAATCAGTTGCTAAAATCAGGCATGGCTAATCATGTATAGAAGAAAAAGCGTAACTAATAACCCCTGTGGAAGGAAGTAATAATAATAGACATAGAAAGACACTGCCAAATCAGATGTCTGAAAGAATCAACACGTACATCTAGCATAGAAATAAATACAATATGAGAGTCATTAATAAAGAAAAAATAGAAATAGAAATGACAGAAAAGATTCAACAGCAAGAGCAGTGATAGAAAAACGCCTCAGTGAATCCAGTTAAGTGTGATAAACAGCAGTAACATCAGCAGGTAGATTAATTTTTAAGTTCTACATTCATGATTGTCCCACAGGACAATAGCTTATTGGATTAAATGTCTTGGTTTGTGAATTTAGTGATATAGTAATCATCAGTTCAATTCCCAGGCACAGCAGTGATGACCTGGACTTAGTGTAAATGGGGTGAGCAATAACTGACCTACAACTAAAAGAGACATCTCTAGACATGGTCAGCAGCATGAAAATAATCAAATAAATTTGTTATTCCTTAGAGGTTACCTATATCAACCTGGACTTGATGACAGGAAGAGCAAACAATGGCTGAACCATGATATCAACAAAGATGTGATTTTCATGTCAATAATATCAGCATAACATTGTATTTGTCCTATGATGGAAATTTCTGTCTGTAAATGAAATGCAATAAAATAAACAATAAAATCTTACTAACATGAAGGTTTGATTATTTAAATAGATACTAGCTCAAAAGGTGATTATCAGCAGTGAAATCTTTTGGCTCTAACTGAAAATAGGAAGCTAAAAAAATCTTCTGTAATATGTAATGTATGAGAGCAAGAAGAAAGGACTAAACATTATTTGCAGTCAGATAAAATGCATGGTTATTATCAAAAGGAATATCCAAAGAAAATGTTTATCCAATAGAATAACATTTAGACTAATAAGAAAGATTGTCAGATTGAAAAAAATCTATTAATTGTTTATATATATATATATATATATATATATATATATAAAGAGAGAGATAGAATGATTTATAAAAATAAAGAATATCAATCTCAGAAAATATTACGTTTCATTGAGGGTCACAATCTTAACAATATGAAATATGCAGATGACACAGTACTGATAGCAGACACAGAAAGAAAACTATAAAAATCTTTTACTAAAAGTAGTGAAAGAAAGCAGGAAGAAAGAATTAAGTAACAACTGAAGAATGTTTTATTAGCAAAAAAAGATGAGTTCAAAATGCAAATTACAAATCAGATATACCAAAATCAAAAGTACAACCATTTATATATTTGGTAAGCGTTTTAACAGAGGCAAGAAAATGATAGTGAAATCTAAAGTTTCATTCAGATAAATCCCTTTCAAAAGCTATGCAAATCATTAAGAAATAGGAAAATTTTGTTAGAAACAATGCAAAAATTGCTGAATTGATATGTGATATTAATCCTCCAATACGGCAGTGAATGCTGGACAATCTTCTCAAACATGAAAAAGAGAAAGAACAGAAATATGGTTGTGCAATGGCATTAACCTAGTGACTATTTTGATAAAATTTTCAAATTGTGCTTAATTTTTTAAGGAAATAGCATTTTTGTTAACTTTACAAATAAGGATTATATTCTAGTCCATAACATCAGTTCTCTTATATGGTAGTGAATGCTGGAAAAAAAACTTCTCATTGATCAACAGGAGACTTGAAGCAATAGAAATGATGCTGATAATACAATGAACAGAACATGTGTGCAATGATAAAGAAAAGAAAAACAAAAAACTTAACATTGTAGTGCAGTGAATAAATCAGAGAGCCAAGTTCAAATTCCAGTTAAATTCGTTGTATTCACTTAGGCGCAAACACCCTTTTAGAAAGGTATTAATCTGTCTCTTCAGCATCCACCTATGGGTTGGGTTGAAAAGGAGGACAAATTGTGTTTTATAGTCTTAGCTGGCAAGTAGTTTACTACAGAAAGGTAATGGCAACTTGCCCAGTCAGTCATGTCTTTTTTGAGACATTATCACCCAAGCATGTATCATATATGGCACTTAACTGACTGATACTTAACATCAGAAAAAGAGATTTGAAATTTGCAGGGCACATAAGGAGGAAAGAGGGGTTGGAGTCTTTTTACTCACAGGACAGATTGACGGTGAGATGAAAATGATGCATAACCTACGTAGCAAATTTTAGTAAATAGATGGCAGAACAAGATTTAGGAGAAAAAACAAAAAGACAAAATTTATTTAAAGCTACAAAAGGAAGGATATTGTGAAGAGCCATTATTACCAACATTCTAAAGGTACATCTCATATAGAAGAAGTTGACGCTACAAAAAAAAAGCTTGCAGCAAAAGTTATATTATCTAGAAAATTACGCATGTTCTAATGTGATGTATAGAATAAATGTTTAAAACATATTTATTGAAAAGATGGAGGTGGCTGAGTTTGAGTCAGATGATTATAAACAAAGAGGTTCAATAAGGTTGTTAAGAATAAGAGGCTGATTAAAGTATGTGAAAAGGAAAATATTATTTCCATCCCCACTACCATTATTGTAAAAAAAAAAATTATTTTAAACTCAAGAAGGGTGATTGTTTGATGAAGAATATTAAGAGAGTTTTGGTGCATAACAGGAAGGGGGATGAATGAAAGAAAAAGCTAAAATAAAGCAGACCTAAAAAAGTACATATGATAAATGAGGAAAAAGGATAACTGACGTTGTTAAATCAGTTAGAGAGAAAGAGAGACTGGAGAACAAAGTTTATGATAGACGAGTGATAGATAGTGAAATGATTGATTCCAGGAACCTCTTCCTTCTCCTCCTGGTCTACTTACCTGAAACCAGAGAGAGAGAGAGAGAGTTTCTAATGATGATTGTGTCAAGGGTATCAGTCTGAAATGTATCAAGCATCAAACCTTGTTTCCAAACTTGGCAATCTCCCATCATGTTTTTCAAGAAAGTAGATTGGGTGCTAATATAAAAGAGAATAGGTAATTGGAAAGACAGCTCATTCAACCATACAACTTTTGTTTGGATCACTGACTATAATGATTGTCTTCTTCAAAAAATGTTAATGCTATTTTTCCCCTCCCACTTGTATTTTTATTTCATTTTATTCACTTCTTTGCTGTTTTTGTCAGAGAGCAGGCAAAATAATTCTGTTTCATCAAACATTGATGGCCAATCAAAAAGAAATACTTTGGTGAAAATTGTAAAATTGCTTAAATATCCATGTTTAAAGATGCTGTGAAGGTACTTGCTAAGTAATATATATTGCATGTTAGTGGGCTGACTGGCTATCAGTGAACCAGCAATTGGGTGTAAATGAGAAATGTTTTATATAACGAAATCATTTTACAGTGTGGTTGTTTTTTTTTTCTTATGTGTGAAATCATTATTGATCATGCTTCACTGGTTTTACTTTGGATTTTCTAAGCTATTACCTACAGATATTCAACGAAGGTTTCACTTCATTTCAATCAGTCTGTTTTTATCTTTTCAACTCTTTTATAGTGCAAGAGTCATGAGTGATATTTAGTGGCATTGTTTTCACTTCAGAGATAATTTACCACAAAGACAACCTTTTTTGGCTAATTTTAAGATGAAGCAAGAACATCAAAATGAAATAAAGCAGATGATCTGATAAATCTTTATCAGAACTTCTTTCCTACAAAAGACTGACAATGTTATTTTAAAATCATCAGGTATTGTCTTGAAATGATCCTGAGAAATAGGTTCTGTATTATCAAAAATGTCTTTCTCCTTTTTCAATAAAAAAAAGCAATCGTGACTGAAATAGACAAGACCAAGAATTTCAATTTTAATATTTTATTTCTTTCTCAGTCAATATCATTTGTGTTTCTAGACTGACCAATTTGTGATATTCCTCTCTCCAACATCATGTGTACAGAATTTCAATTTTTTATACTCTTTGCTCATCAGATTTTAGACAGATTTATTGGGATTGGTCATTTTGCTGGTTTGAGATCACTTTAATTTCTTTTCATCAAGCATAAGATATTTTCTTTAATGTAAAAAGTAAAATTGCAAAAAATTGGTAAAGAAGAAAGTGAGACATTAAAAATCATCTGACATAAATAAAAGAAAATAAATATTTCATGCAAAATTTCACAATTGTAGACACAGACTTGCTACAATTTCACAGCCAAATTCACATTTTTAGTTCATGATAAACAT
Source organism: Ascarosepion bandense (assembly GCA_037127315.1). NCBI lineage: Eukaryota > Metazoa > Mollusca > Cephalopoda > Sepiida > Sepiidae > Ascarosepion > Ascarosepion bandense. Next base: position 1,286,599 of record JBBBDQ010000294.1, on the reverse strand, counting down.
TAAATGAAGTCATCGGTTTTGTACAAAAGAAAAAATTATAACTCCCAACTTCTAAAGTTTGAACTTTCATAGACTTTTATGTTTATAATGTTTTAATGTTTCTATTAAAAATTAAATGATCATTTTTATGGACAGTATATATATATATATATATATATATATATATATATATATTCTTGATTTTATCTACAATATTCATGTTAGGTAAATATCTGTCCGATACTCTTTGCCCATGTTTTAAATATTGTTGCCACACATGATCTACTGTTCTAGCTATATATTTAGAGATTCTTGATAAAATCCAAAGAATTTGCAGTTTTATTGGTCTTGACCTGACATTTCAGTTTCAGTCATTTTTCTACCATTGTAACTTAGCTTACCTGTTCCTTTTTTATAAATACTTTCCTGGTATTGTTTTGATGAACTTTCCTTTGCCCTACGTAGACTTTCGAATTCTAGTTGAATTCTTTGCATTCACTTATGCACAAATACTGTTGGAAAAATTATTAATCTGTCTCTTCCCTGTAGTTAAGGGTTAAATAGCAGGACAGGTTGGGTTCTATAGACTTGGCTAGCAACCGGTCTACTGCAGAAAGTAATAGCAACCTACTGTGGGATAATCATCTGCCCAGGCAGTCATGTCTCTCTTTTGAGACATGATCGCCAAAGCGTGTATCACGTATGGCACTTAACTGACTTACTATCAAGATTAGCAGCAAGGACTCATCATTTTACTGATGGTATAGTTAGATGTAACTGTAAGTACTATGCCTAAAGTTTCTTCAATTGCTTTTGGAACTCTCTTCTGGCTTCTACCTCCCAGTCAATTTGAGTCTATAAAGTTTTAATTCAGTGCTAATTGTCATTTCATGTCTTCTTAATTGCTTTTGTTTTATTCTTCTCTCTCCTTAAATTGTTGTATTTTTTATATATACTATTTGACCTTGTATGTAATTTTGCACAGAAGTGTATTTACATTGAGTGGGTGTTATTAAACAGCAAAAATGCAGGCTGGCTAACAAAAGAAAATAAATATTGTTATGAAAAGTCAAAGAATGTGTATTCCGTGTGACAGGCAAAATTGTATTAAGACAGCTGTTTTCCAGGTCAGGAGATATAAAAACAGAAATGAAATTATAGTAAAATAAATATTATTGCATTGAAGGAATGTGATTGAGGTTTGATAACCAAGCATAGCCAAGGTCAGAGAATATAAACATCAAAATTGTTAATTATAAACAACATGCCTGAACAAAAAAAAATGGAGTAATCTACTGGATTTAGGCCTATATAAGAGAGCAGTTAGCAAATGTGTTCAGAACACAGGAAAGAGAGAAGACGAACACTGCCTGATCACCTCGATGCATGTGTGCTGACCCTCCGACCACCACCTGAACTACAGCCAACATCACCAGAAAGCAAATAAAGAAATGTTGTATATTTTTATTTATAGATAAGTGTTTATTTCCGTCATTTTATTAACTGTGAAAAAGCAAGCCACTTTGGGTCTAGTTTGTTTTGTCATTTATCAGCAAGAAGAATATCATTAAGATTTTGGTTGCAGCTTCATCTTTGTCACCGTCAAAGTGGGTATACAACATTTTTTTCTCATGCTCTCTCACATTCAGTAACCCCTTGTGTCTTAGTTGCCTTGTTTGGGGTTAATAATTTTAAAATAAGTAGTAAGACTTGGTCTAAAGTTTCTGAAGAAATAGCATAGTAAATAAAGTATGAATTTGAGTGATTACTTTTTACAGTACAAGTTTAGTGAGTTGACTTTTGAATTGAAACCAGACAAAAAAATTCTCATTGCTTATATTTTATAGTTATAGTTTTCTTATTGTATAAATTAGCATTACTTATATTTGACTCATTTCCTCATCATTTGTTTTTGTTCTCACATTTCAGCCATTATGCCTCTAGCTTTTTCAGGTGTCTGTCAATTCAAGTAACCTTTATGGAATTTTGAAATTAACCCTTTATTTAAACTAGGGGAGTAGTTTGTTCTTGTTCCACTAAACATATAATCTGGTTCTTTTTTAATATTGCTCAGTTATTACTCACCCTATTTCCACTAAGTCTAAATTTTTAATATGTAGTCAAGGGATTGAACTCATAATTATTATGTCTCCAAATTCACAAGCCAAATAAAAGCTGGGAGACAGTATAGTACTTGGAGTCTTAAATTTAATATCCTTGTTGTCTGCTTGCTGCTACAACTACACTTAACCTACTTATCTCTGTTTTGGTTTTGTTTTTCAAAATTTTTTCAAGTAAAATTACTCATGTCTAGAAATAAATAGTGAAAATAAAGTAAGATAACAAGTGAATTAGTGATCTGCATTATTAAATTATAATACTATATAAATTGGAGAGCCGAGTTTTAATTCCAGTTGAATTCATTGCATTCACTTATGCGCAAATACCCTTGGGAAAGGTATTAATTTATCTCTTCGTTTCTGTCATAGGTTAAATAACAGGACAAATTGGGTTCTATAGCCTTGGCTGGCAACCAGTCTACCGCAGAAAGCAATGGCAACCAACTGTGGAATAATCTTCTGCCCAGTCAGTCATGTCTCAAAAGAGACATGATCGCCCAAGCGTGTATCACATATGGCACTTAACTGACTGACTATATAATACTATATTAAATTATCTTACAACAAAACAGAGATACAAAAATTAATGTTCCATTGGTTATCAATGGATTGACTAAAATATTACTTTGTTAGTTGGTTGGACCTTGCTTCATTAAGTCTAAATGTATGTATTTACAAGTGCAAATCACTAGCATTAAAGATATGTGATTTTATAAGCATAGATTAGATGTGAAACAAGGTATGTATGCAGCAAGCAGTGAAGATCAAACTCACTGCACTGTTGTAATTGTTCTGGCAAGATGAGCTACACTACAATGCACATCTTTGATGTTAATTATTAGGCTTTTTTATTTTCCTTTTCTTTAAAAATACCGTTGCACACATGTTCTGTTCATTGTACCCTTAGCTTAACAGTTATGATCACAAAACTGAAAAGATTATCTATTAGTATTTTAAACAAAATTGTTTTTTGTATTTTTTTTTTTTTTGTATCTGAAATCAGTTGTACTAACTTTAAGCCTAGTACAGGAGTGGACAAAATAATGGAAAGCTTTAGCACCATAATAATTTGGAAAATTTAACTAAAGGATGTACAAGGTGGTGCAGTGGATATTGACTCGGAATGACAAATCGAGGTAGCCGAGTTTGAATTCCAGTTGAATTCATAGCAATCACTTATGCACAAATACCCTTGGGAAAAGTATTAATCTTTCTCTTCTCTCCAGTTATGGGTTAAATAATAGGACAGATTGGGTTCTATAGCTTTAGCTGGCAACCACTCTACTGCAGAAAGCAATAGAAACCTACTGTGGGATAATCTTCTGCCAGTTAGTCATGTCTCTTTTGAGGCATAATCGCCCAAAGCATGTACCAAATATGGCACTTAACTGACTGATGGATTAAACTGTCAAAAGTGTGTCTATTTTTATTTTTGTTGATTTATTATTAGTAGTACTTCATTTTTTGCCAAAATTGCTGTTTATTTACAGATATTATAAAATAAGTTTATTAAAATCAAGTATCAGGAATATTTTAGAATTTTAAGTGATGATCTTCATCCTGTGGTTCAAAAACTATTTCTGGAAGGAAAATGTAATCTTTCAGGATGATAATGCATCCATTCATACTGCTAAAGTTGTAACTGAATGGCACAAGGAACATTTCAGTGAAGTAGAACATCTTATCTGGTCACCACAGTCCTAAAATTTCAACATCATTGAACATTTATGGTTCCTTTTAGAAAAACAAGTGAATATTTCATATCCTCCACCATCATTGTCGAAAGAATTGAAGACTGTTTTAGCTGAAAAATGGATAAAAATTCCTCTGGAAGCAATTCAAATTTTGTATAAGTCAATTCCATGCAGAATTCAAATATGTAATTACTGCCAAAGGTGATCCTATTCCATACTGAAATAAATTTGCTTGAAATTTTAAGGTGTTTCCATGACTACTCCCAGTAAATTTGAATGATACAGATATCCAAAGTTAATAGTGCAGAAATAAAATAAGAAAACAGTTGGTAATCTTTTATGTCAAATACATAACACTTTCAGACTTTTTCTTCTCCTACACCTCAGGAAATGGGATTCCAGTAAGCCTTGGTCATTAAGCCATAGCCAGGTGATATAAGATGGACTCCAACCTTTCCCAAATATTGTGCAAAAGTGAATGTAATATACTTGGCTGCAATTTAAGCTCAGAATTTTAAAGACTATTAAAACTAAATGGTTCACAGCAAGAGAGACAGCCCAAGGTGTAAGCTACAAATTGAAGATGCCAGATATGCATTTGTGGTGCAATGAATAATAGCTTTGAATAAGAAATTGGAGAGCTGAGTTCAAATTACAGCTGAATTCACTTACGTGCAAATATGATGGGAAAGGTATTAACCCATCTCATCTTTCTCCAGCTGTGGGTTAATAGCAAGACAGAATTAGTTCTATAGCCTTGGTTGGAAACCAGTCTACTGCGGAAAGAAATGATAAAGTGGTAAAATCTTCTGTCTAATCAGTTATATCTTGAAAGAGACATGATCACCTGAGTGCATATCATGTATGACTTTTAATTGACTGACAATGAAGAAACAATTGATGGATATGATACAGAAATTCAAAGGTCTGTTGGAATACTGTGTTTGCCTTAAGAAACTAAACAAATTTTAAAAAAGACAAAAGATTTTTCACAAACAAAATTGTGTTGATCTACTATATCATGATTGTGAATGCTGGACACTTTTCTTTACCGATGAAGAAGAGACTTAAATTGAGAGAGATGTGGATTTATAGATGAATGATGCAAACACCATGGAACCTTGAAGAAAAATAGCAAGTAAAAGAACAGTTAAATTCAGGAGACAACAGTTGAAATTTAATGAAAAGTAGGATCAGAGAAATTGACATTCATAAGACATACTGAAACACAAGGGACAGAGGGAAACAGTAATCTATGTAATGAATGACAAATTGGGGGTACAGAGAGATTGTAAATATTTAAATTTTGCTTAGAACTATAAGAAACAAAATGTTGTTGAGAGCCATGATCATTCATATCCTGAAGGTAGATAGCATTTGAAAGAAAGTATAAGGATCATTAAAATCCAACTCACAAGTTGATATCAATAACCGGTAAGACTGTCATTTATTATTTTGTATAATGGCTTATAAATCTAGATGTATCCAAAATAAAATGTCTTTCACTCTAGAGAACCTTTTCTGCTTTTCATCAGCATAGTTAATGGTTGGTTGGTTGTTTTGTTTTTATGGCATATCAACCTCAGCAGGTCATTTATTGCCAACTAATTTTTTCTTTTTAATTGCTGGTAATACCTCTTTCTTTCAACAATTTATTGTTGTTTATATAAGTTTTGTGTCTAGTAATACTTTTTTCTTTTCGAGTATCAAGATTCATTGGAATTTTTTTTTTTTTTAAGGGCAGGGTCCCCAAGTCCCACCCTGTTATTTAGCCCATAACTGGAGGGAAGGGATGGATTAATACCCTTCCCAAGTGTACCAGTGCTTAAGTGAATGCAGGGTATTCAACTGGAATTTGAACTCGGCTCACTGATTTCTCTTTCTGAGCTGATATCCACTGTACCACAATGCACATCCGTCACTACACCCTTACAGCATATGGTATTCCCAAGTGGTTACCCATCTAAGTACTGACCAGGCTCAATGTTGCTTAACTTTGGTGATCAAGCAAGAACCAGTGTATTCAATGTGATATGGCCATAAGCCGGCTAATGGTAATTTCCAGAAGAACAACTCTTTGATCCTTCAGTTTTAACTGACATGAAGTGGAATATTTATATTGAATCAATTGCTATGTCTACTACTATGAAAGTTAATTCACTGTGTTGTGCTAGACAGTTTTTTATTGCCAAAATTCATCTTGCATATAATAGATCTACCATTCATCTGTACATTAAATATTGTTACAATATCTGGTCTGGTGGTCATATCATGTACCTCTAGATTTTTGACAAAATTCAAATAAGTGTCAAACATAATCAATCCTGACCTGATAACTTAACTTCAGCCACATTCTAACAGATGTGATGTGGTCTCCCTCTGTCCTTTCTACAAATATTTTAATGGCAATTGTTTTGATGAGTTGTTCTCTTTGCTACCTTGACTGTATGAATTTAATCATGTTACTCGGTTGGTAACTAGGTCTCACTGTTTTACTATTGAACTAGGTAGATACAACCATATGTTCTATCCTAATAGTTATTTTTCTCACATTTCTTTCCTTGTGAGACTCTCAATTTTGTGCTTCCTTATCACCTAGAGGGCACCTCAGTATGGTGTAATGGTTAGCAAGCTCATCTCACTAGAATCATTATAACTGAGTAGTGAGTTCGATCCTCACTGGGTACCTCCCCTACTTTTGTCCATGTGTCACATCTAAGCTACACTTAGAAAATCACCTTCCCTCAGGTTTGGAGGTTGGGCGCAGGGCTAACAACCCTGCCCTATAAAAACAGTTTGTTACAGAAACAGCAAAACCGCTGCCCTACACACCATCAAGTGTAAAAAGAAGTTTATTTTATTTATTATCACCGAGAATCTTTAAAAATTTAAATACAATGCCAAACACCATCTTCTGTTTTTACTGAAACCTGTTCTTTTTCTTCACTAATATTTTCTTATTCTTTTCCACTCCCAGTAACCCCGTGCATCCTTGGCATTATTGCATTGCTTGAGGTGAAATGATTAAAATAATAAAAAAGGATGAAGATGAATGTTTATTTTTGAGTTTGAAATTGAATTAGCAATGATTCTCTTTTTAGCTAAAACAGATGCTCATTTAGCTTATGTGTAGTGGATAGATATATTAAGTCAGGTCAATGTCTAATGTTATATTTTCTGATAAAGAAATTATTACTTTTTTATCATACCAAGAGAAATATACGTATATTGAAGATGTACATTTCACTTTATCATTACAATTTTATTTTTTAATTAATTTTAAATCCTAAAATCTCTTAAGTTTGCTCAACTTTTAAAAGTTACAGTTATTCTGTTTCTTTCTCTTGAATTAGATTTTGTTATTTTTCTTTTAAATTTGATTTGTTTTAATTTCCATTAAAGAGATTAATTTTTCCTGCCGAATATTTATTTCAAAAAGTTAAGTCTGATCAGCTTTGTCTTTCAAAAAAGCTGAATCAAAATATTTTGAGCATATGTATAAACTTATTCATGATTGATTGATTTTTATATCATGTTATTTATGCCTCATGAGATTATAATTTTCCTTATTTCATACTTACCCAGCATCAATGTGTGGCAGGTTGAGATTAAGTTTGATTATTTTTTATTTAAATTTTAGAATGGTTTTATTCATTTGATACATTCAATAATAAACACAAGACTTTGGATCAATTGCCTAAATCTTGTCATCTTGAGAAGGAGGCATAATGACCTAAATTTTAATATAGCATGTAGAATTTTATTAGTCAAGTCAATATTTTCACAATAAAATCAGTATTAATCAAACAATATTGGTAAAAATTTCAGGCAATATTTATGAAAGATATATCATTTGTTTCAGTAAATTTTTTATTTCTTCATTGAAATATTAATAATAATTTTTTTTTCTAGCAGGGTGGTGGGTAGTTATGCAAACAAAGTGAAAGACATCTTTACTTATAAATAAATGTGAAAAATATTGGCCATAGTAATATATTAACACAATATTTCAAACAAATGCACTAACACTGTCGGATTTTATTGTGCAATCAATGTTTTCCCAATAAAATTGCTATTAATCAAACAATACTGGTAAAACTTTCAGGCTATAATCAATTATTGTATAAATATATGATAAATAGACCAAGTGAAATTAAGCAAAAAAATAAATCTTTCTATTAGAAATATTTACAATAATTAGATGTATGATCTTATTATGCCACTCAAGCATTTTTAATATCATATATTATATATCTGTTAAAAGAAAGTGAGAAGAAAAGACTAAGCATAACCTTCAAAAAAACTGAATGCATGTTCATCAGCTAAAAGAAGACCCCAAAATGTTCAACTACAGGTCTGATAAAATAAAATAAAACAAATAAAGACATTTAAATACCTGGGAAGCATTCTGACAGAAGACGGAAAGTGTACACTGAGATTCAAACATGCATTGGCATGGCCAAGGATGCATTTCAAAAGCTAACCAGAGTACTGAGAGACAGAAAAATCTCATTAGAAACAAAGAAAAGTGCGTTGAATTGCTAAGTGATATCTGCCCTTCTATAAGACAGTGCATTTTGTCCGATCTCTTCACAGATGAAGGAGAGGCTCTAAGCAGCAGAAATATGGTTCTATGCTGAGGATAACATTGACTGAGCATGTGAGCAATGGTGAAGTGTTTGAGAGGAATGAGAAGAAAACTCATATCAGGAATCAAATAGATGAGGTTCCTGAGACATGTAATGAGAAAGGAGGGTTTGGAAAATCTTATGTTCAGAGGATAGATAGAATGAGAGACAGAAGAAAGTGGCATGCGATATATTTGATTGGCTTGAACAAATGGATGTTGGAGTGGTGTCTGAGAGAGATACCAAGAGGAAAAATATTAAGAGTGACAAGGGGTAGGTACAAGTAGAAGTCCATAATTGCCTACATCCTGAAGGGATATGGCACATGAAGAAGTAAACATAGATATCAACATTGAATAGTGACACTGTGTTTTATGTTTAAATGACCTGATAATTGCTTTTAAGCATGAGACGACTGTCATCATCCAGTGTTGATACCAATGTCTATGCTGATTTTACTGTCTTTGATATTCAGAACTTAAAATAAATACACACACAAACACACACCTATATATATATATATATATATATATATATATATATAGGAATACAGACATGTAAAAAATATTATTCAGGTTTTAATAAAACAGTGCTCAATGAAGTATAAACAGAGATATTATATATATGAATAAATATACATATTATCTTATGTTGATGGCACGACTTAGAGTTTTGCAGTCTTTAGGTGCATATTACGAACAGTTCATAATATGTATCTGATGATGGTGTAATGTATGAAATATCATGCTGTGCTATTGACTTAGAATAATATATATATAGTGTTGTGATGAGGCTTGGTGCCAAGGTTACTTTTTTCTCAGTGGCTTACTGATAGGAACAATGTGCAGATCATCATAAACATATCCTCACAAAATTTTATATAATATATATATATATATATATATATATATATATATATATATAATTATTATTATTATTACTACAATAAACATTATTTTGAGTGGGTACACATGTTTGAATTGCCATTATTGTTTTTTATTTTCTCAAACAATGAAATTGAGAAGTTCTTTTAAAGAAAAATTGAGCCTCTGATAAGAAATTATATATATATATATATATATATATATATATATATATATATATATATAGTGTAATGGTTGTTACAATGTTTTTTCTAAATTCATAGTAACACTACACAAAAACTTTCATGTTTCAAAGCCAGCCCATTATGTTGTTGGCTTCATCTTCAGTTGATTTTTTAGAAATGAGAATTATCTAGTTGAAAAGCCAAATAAACTGGCTTTTCAATTAGATAAATCTCATTTCTAAAAAATCAACTGAAGATGAAGCCAACAACATAATGGGCTGGCTTCGAAATGCATGCGAAAAGTTTTGTGTAGTGATACTATGAATTTAGAAAAACATTGTAACAACTATTACAGTATAATACTCTATATTTGTATCGAGCACTCTTTATAAAAGTAAATGCATGAACAAAAGGTTAATAAACCTACGAGTTCAAAAACTTAGTTACAATATATATATATATATATATAATTATATGGAATATAACACTGTGAAAAGTCAGGGCAGGTAGTAAAAGTATAGAGTGCTTGATATAAAAGAACAGATTTAAAAATATATCAAAATTATATGGCTATTTTTTACTGCACAAGACTACTGAAGATATGGACCAATACTAACACTTGGGAATGTATTGTATCAGGCAAGCTGGTGTTTAGAAATCTGATTGCTGTAGAAAAGATTTTAAAGAAAAGATATGCTCCTCCTGAGATGAAAATATCTGGTAGATGTCTGAGAGGATTCACTCTCATGTGATGAATGTGGCCATGTCTACTTCTTGAAGGCAAGCCACCTCAGCCACAATCATGATGAGGCTAATATATTTGTATTATCAACATGTTGATGAAGTTTAGTAGTTATTTTTGTGTATTTAAATGAGACTTAATTAGTATTAAATTATTAATTTTACACCCACATATAAGAAAAAGTCTAAAAGAATTGTAGTATTATTAATAAAAAAACAAAGCCAACACCCAATAAGATCAACTATAAACATTGTACAATTGGAGTAGATAGACTGAACTATTGCCCGTTTCACACTCCACCCACGTCTATTGAACAGGTGAAGAGGCTTATCCCTTGTTCCCTGTTTAGGATGTGGTTTCTGGCTTTCTCTTTTCCAATCTTTTCACTCTTACGTAGCCCCCTGCGCATCAGTGGTGTTACTGCCTTGCTCGGAGTGACTTGATTTTTAAAAAAAAATCTCACCATGTTTAGAAAATAAAACATTCCTATAAATCTAGTTTCATACATATAAATATCAATACATGTGGCTAAAAGTAAAAGTAAAATCATCCTTGAAATCATCCTAAAAGTATAGCTGAAAGTGCTTGGATAAATACATAAACAGTACATGTATTCAGTTAATATAAAATAGAATTAATCCTTGATAATAGCTAAAAGTATAGCTGAAAGTGCTTGGATAAATACATAAACAATACATGTATTCAGTTAATATAAAATAGAATGAATCCTTGACAATAGCTAAAAGTATAGCTGAAAGTGCTTGGATAAATACATAAACAATACATGTATTCAGTTAATATAAAATAGAATGAATCCTTGATAATAGCTAAAAGTATAGCTGAAAGTGCTTGGATAAATACATAAACAATACATGTATTCAGTTAATATAAAATAGAATGAATCCTTGATAATAGCTAAAAGTATAGCTGAAAGTGCTTGGATAAATACATAAACAATACATGTATTCAGTTAATATAAAATAGAATGAATCCTTGATAATAGCTAAAAGTATAGCTGAAAGTGCTTGGATAAATACATAAACAATACATGTATTCAGTTAATATAAAATAGAATGAATCCTTGATAATAGCTAAAAGTATAGCTGAAAGTGCTTGGATAAATACATAAACAATACATGTATTCAGTTAATATAAAATAGAATGAATCCTTGATAATAGCTAAAAGTATAGCTGAAAGTGCTTGGATAAATACATAAACAATACATGTATTCAGTTAATATAAAATAGAATGAATCCTTGATAATAGCTAAAAGTATAGCTGAAAGCACCCAGACATACAGAATATTCTGACAATTTCTACACAATTTATGTCTATTAAAGAAAAAAAATTAAATAAAAAAAATTAACTACAGTACTCTCTTAGTTTTTTTTAACAAAATTTGTATAAAAGAAGGTTTTATGCCCAAATATACAATTATATATATTTCATTTCAAAAAACATTATTTCTATCACCTAGGTTTCAACCCTTCAGGCGATTTATAATACCTGATTTTCCAATGTTTTCAAACGTACAACAGCGATTTTCATGAATGCATGACTGGCATTTTTAAACAACTAAAAAAAAAGTTAGTTAAAGATCTTAAAGTCTTTCATCCAGGTTTCTATGACCCCAGGATGTATTTTCCAGTGTGATTACATCTAGAGATTACTTCCTATCTTTTATTTAGAAATGTTTTTTGTTCTGGAAACAATATTATGGCCAACGTTTCTTCCTGACACAATCTGCATACATCACCACTGTTCACTAAACACCTTTGATTAATCTATAGGAGTAGATTGTTCTCATTCAACTGTCCAAATCTGGGGACAGCTCGCTTAATTCTTATTTTCACTACTGTTTTTGCTTATCTATTTTCTTTTTGAGTTCAAGTACACACTGCCAAGCTCAGGGATTAAATTCACAATTACAATGTCACCAAATTGATGAACCAAAACATTAATCCACTAGGCTGTTGTCCCTTTGAAACTGATTATGGTTTAAGATAAATGTAAAAAATTATTTTATGTTCTAGAAAAACGATAAAGATGGACTTAGGTTATAAAAATAATATAACTTTAAAAGAGAAACAAAATATTGTAAAAATGTTGTGTGATGGAAAGAGATTGCAAATTGTATAAAAGTTTAACTGAGATCAAAGAGTAACCAAAGAAAGATATTGATAATAATGTCAAGATGAGAAAAGAAAGCCAGTTTTAAGAAAATGGTAAAAACAATTTGAGAAACAAAAAAGTTGGATCAACTACTATGAAAATCTTTGAAGAAGCTGGTGTTGCAAATTCATATAAAAGAGAAAAACATGCAGAAAATAAAAATATTGGCTAAAGTATTGAAAGCAACCAAATGCACTTTTAAGTAAACATTACAAAGAGTAATTTAAAAGTTGTATGAAGGAGTACATGAAAACTGATTTCTCAGAAGTAATTTTTAATCATGAATCTAAAACTACATTTGATGGAGCTAATGGCTGGGTTAGCGATTATGTTCTTCATAGAAATATTCAGCTAACATAACAGAAGATTGTGGCAGTGTGAAGGAGATAATGTCAAGATGAATACAAAGTATTATTGCATCAACCTATTGTCAAAAGAATTGTTTTTAAGAGAAAGATTTTATAAATTTAAATAGACAGAAGTAAAAACTGCTTGGTCAATGAATATCAAATGTTTCTCATAAGTAAATGGTTAATATTACCATTCATGCCATATCTGATACACACTTGGGCGATCATGTCTCAAAAGAAACATGACTGACTGGGCAGAAGATCATCCCACAGTAGGTTGCAATTACTTTCTGCGGTAGACTGGTTGCCAGCCAATGCTATAGAACCCAATCTGTCCTGTTATTTAACCCATAACTAGAAGAGATGGCTTAATACCTTTTCCATGGGTATTTGTGCATAACTTAATGCAAGCAGTTCAACTGGAATTTGAACTTGGCTCCCCGATTTCTCGTTCACAATGTACATCCAATATTACCATTCCTATGGTAATATTGTCATGCACAAGAAGTAAAAAAAAAGAAAAATGTTATTAAATGTACCAAATTAATAGAATGAAGTGCTTAGACTCTTCTATTGAAAGCTAATAATTTGTCATCAAAAGAGATTTGTATAAGAATGGAAAACAGTATTGAAACAAAGAAGACCTTTAGGGAGAAAAAATATTGCAAGTAATGTTAGTCAAAATAATAGAAAAACTAAGAAAATCAAAGAGCAAAAGGCCAATGAAAATTATAAAATGTCAAGTCACTTATCTTAACATGTAAAGTAAAAGTCATGTTACTTCTTACTTTCCAGCTTATTGGATATCTTCTGTATTTCCTGATTTTAAGAATTCTCATGAACTTTGCTATCCTTCAAATTATTGCCTTATTAGTCTTTGATACTTTTTTGGCAATACGTACCCTAGGAAGATGGATTGCATTTTGGTGTAGTGGATATCAGCTTGGAATGAGAAATTGGGGAGACAAGTTTGAATTCCAGTTGAATTCATTGCATTCACTTATGCACAAATACCCTTGGGAAAGACATTAATCCATCTCTTCCCTCCAGTTATGGGTTAAATAAAAGGACAGATTGTGTTCTACAGCCTTGGCTGGACAACCAGATCTAACACAGAAAGTAATGGCAACCAACTGTGGAATAATCTTCTGCCCAGTCAGTCATGTCTCTTTTGAAACATGATTACCCAAGTGTGGATTAAGGGAAGGATGCATAACATATGGATTGCAGAAAAAGGTTTAGAAATAACAAGTCAGAATTTATATAGAGCTACAAGGGATAGGAAATTGTGGAGAGACATGATTGCCTACATCCTGAGTAGACACAGCACATAAAGAGAGGTTAAAGGCTCTGATTAACTCTGAATTGGTTAAGCATTTCACTTTTAATGGCCCTCTTTCCAATAAACAATATAGATTTCACTTCTCGAGGTCAATCACTGGTAAAGTAATGGTTATTACTAAATTTGTCTATCAGGAATTGCAAGGCTTGGGATGTATCTCAAAAGCATTTGGCATACTGGCCTTCTCCACAAGCTCAATGACTACAGTGTCTCTAGCCGGATATTTGGCTTAATATAATTGTTCTTAACAAATTGGATAATGAAGCCTCGTTAAATGGCTCTGCTTTTAGCATATTTCACATTAATGCAGGTCTTTCTTAGGGCTCTTTCCTTGGACCTACATTGTCTCTTATTTTCATAAATGACCTTCCCAATGTCATCATTTTCTAACTAGTTACTTTACTGGACAACAGCCTAGAGGATTAAAGAATTTGTTCATATAGCAATTGTGAATTCAATCCTTAGAACAAGTAGTGCGTACTTAGACTCATTGGAAACAAGGTGAGCAGTAATTGAGCAGTGCTAAAAATAAGAACTAGACTATAAATCACTAGATATGGGCAGTGGAATGAAAACAGGCTATTGATATAGATTAAATAAGCAGTTCAGTTTAGGGATAGATATATACCTGATGAAGGCTGACGGGGGCACAAAGGACAAAAATTGTGATAACAACAAAGATAAGGATAATAGTCCACATGTAAATACTGTAAATAATAATAAATCTTAATCCTAGAAATTCAGAAAGAAATTGTCTTTTTGTTAGTCTTGAACTCCTGTCCTTTTTTACCCCAGCAGATTGTTCTCATCACTCAATGGTTCCCTGTAAATCAAATCTAACCTTTTTCACAATGTCTTTTCTCCCTTATTTGTTTCAGATTTTAAACATAGTTGTTAAATAATGCACAGCCTTCTTGAAGGAAAAGCAAAATATCTTCATTTTAATTTAATCTGAATGTATATGCTTTATATCTATTAAATTTCTTCATAGTTGAGATCAATTCCTGGATTTTTTTTCAATAACTCCCTTGTCAGAAGAAACAGTTTCTTATTTATACAATTTGCTCATAAGATTTTGTTTGTCTTCACTAGAGAAAAGAATAAATCTAATCAAATCAAACCAATTTTTTTTGTTTATGAAATTCCAGCTTTATATAATAAAAAATATGATACACCAGCATTTGGCAATATTTTAGGTAAATTGTACCCGTTTTACTGACAATGGCATCCATTTTAAAGTTTGTCTCTGTTTTTTAAAATTCAAGACAAATATTTGTTAGGATCTGTTCATATGGTTAAACATCTGCCATTTTCTTCAGAGAGACTATTTGGGAAATTATTTCAAGATTTACATTAGATTATCATAATTTTCATCTATTTGCAGATTTGACAAATTCTGATTATGCAGAAAAAAAAAATCGGTTACTTCAGAACTATTTCTAAAGATTTTTTTTCCTTTCAAGTTATAAATCTATCTATATAAATGCAATGCAGATTACAAATTTAGTTCACTTTTATTTTATTTTGATTTTATTTATTTACTGGATAGAATTGTAATCAAATTTTGGAAGGTTATTCTTAATGTCATGGAATATCAAGACCAGCTACATTTTAAGCCTCTTTTTTAACAGTTTTGATGATATTTAATGTTCATTTTTTTTATTTCTAAAATTACTTTACCCTAAAAAAATGAGGAAAATGATTATTTTTGATGCAATTATGAATTGATGCAGGTGTAAAAATATACAGCTTGAGAATTTTTGTTGGTGTATGTTGGATTGACAATGAGAAGCAGATGAGTGCAAAATAATCCATGTAAAAATTATAAAAAACCAAAAACAAAAATGCAGTCTGGTATGAAAAGGGTTTGAGTTTGATAGAAATAATTATAACACAAGTAAAGTTGATGCTATGAGTCAATCAAAATGCACTGGGGTAATGCAATATATATATATATATATATATATATATATATATATATATATAGTCATCCGCAAACAGATCTGTTTTGCTGTATCACAGCTCATCAGTACATTTGGACATCTGATTGCTTCTAGCCAGGATTGAAACCAAACCAAATTGACATCAGTCAGTGATCTTACCTCTCAGCTGTGGGTGCTCAGTAGAGGAAGGTGGACTTTAGCATGTTATATACAGTGTAAACACACGCCAGTAGCTGAGAGTGTTCAAATACACTACTGAATGAACAATGCATAGATGCATGAGTAGCTATTGTTTTTTCACAGTCTACCATTCCTCCATATAATTATTTATTCATATATATATATATATAATTAGATTTTGGTCATAATTAAATTAGACCAGTACTCGGTTGCATTAAAAGTGTTCAATACATTTATATTGTAGAACTTTTGAATATTTTTCATTTCAAAATGAGTTATTTCCACAACCTAGGATTTGATCTTTTGGTATCTTTAGGCAATTTACAATAACTGATTTTCTGTTTTTCAAACATACAAACAAAAGTTTTTTACATATACACAACTGAAATTTTAAACAATCAAAAATTTTCAAAATTAGCAAGGAGTTTCTTAAGGATCTTCAAACACTTTCATCCATGTTTGTAGAAGCCTAATATGTATTTATAGGTGTGATTACATCTGGACATTATTTCTGATTTTCATTTATGATTGACTGTACTATCATCTTTGACATATTTTCTCAAACTGCATAACTGGTTTACTGTTGTCTTGAAAATAACCATTTTTAAGGATGTTAAAAATGAAGCAATTTTCAAACACTAATACTGATATGCCTATAACAGGAATTAATATGGTTACTGAAATAATCATAATATTAATAAATGATAAAAAAATTAATTTGGATGCTGTAGCCAAAGCTCTCAAATTTGATGATGTCTTTTTGCATAATGGCCATTTTAATGTCCTTATAAAATATTGATGCACATAAATTTCTTATATTGTTGTTAACAGTAAGTATTTATTGTTGTCTCCAAGTTTCAAATCTGCACATGGAATAATATACTTGCAGCTATGAATGTTGAAAGTTTGTTAAAAGCATTATTTAGCAAAAATCAAAAAATTAAGTTGACATTCAAGATGCTCTGATTTTATAACTATTAAAGGTACAGATCCAATATTAGGGTTTTATCAATAAATTTATTTACAATATACTTGTGATTTTTTCCCAGATTTTTCTGAAAGGATCAAATTGCTTGTAGTTGATTTGAGATGAAATGACTCATATATATATATATATATATAGAGAGAGAGAGAGAGAGAAATGGATTTTCTAATTTCTTTTGATGCATGAGGTTCTAGAAGCTCAGTTCTATGAACTGAACAGCCAGAGAAAACATACACATAGTTTGTTTATAGTGGTGAAAGCTTGTACAAAACTAGCTACACATTTTGGAAGAATTGAACACAGAGAAATGGTGCACATCATTTGCCACAAGGTTTCTTAACAATACTCCTCAGGTTTCAGAATTGGCCTTTTTTTAGACTGGTTTCTAACCACGTCTAAAGAGTCAAGTCTGTCCTATTAGGTAATCCATATCTAAGAGATGGCTTTATATTTTTTCTAAGCATATTCACACTTGCCTGTCTAATTTCTTATCCTAAGCTACTATTTATTACACCACCTACACATCCTTATATATATATATATATATATATATATATATATATGGTATTGTAATAAGTTTTTGAATCATATCTGCAAAAAATGAATTTCCAAAGATTTTGTGTTTTAGAATTCTTTCAGTTTTCCTGTTAATTTGAATTCAAACCTTTTTTTTGAGTTCTGGACATAAGTGATTATAACTGTTTAGAGATTTTTCTTTAATATCTGTGAAATGCAAATATTCATTGGAAGCAGAGTGGAGTGCTTTCCCATTACTTTTTCTGCAGTTTGGAATTCAAATATTTCCTTTGCTAGCTTGGTTGACAGTCAACTCTGTTCTTTGACACTGAGCTGAGAGAAGAAACAGATTTATGACTTTTTAAACAAATTTATGTGAAAGTGAATGCAAAAGTGTAGCTTTTAATTTGAACTCACATTTCTCAGGCAGTTATCAGTTAGACTACGATCTACTTACAAATTGAAATTAACTTAATTTTTGAATTCTTTTTTTAACATGAAAAATTGTTTTTCCAAAACTGCAATATTCTGCTGATTAAATAAAGAACTTGCAGCATTTTTTCTTATTTATGCTTTATTTTTATAATTGAAAACATTTAACTTTGATTTTTTTCTGTTATGTTTGAGCTAACATACTTATCTCATTGTTTTTTGCTCATAGCATTTCCCTAAGTTCTGGCCTTTTATTTTTTTGAAATTGAACAATGTTAAGTTGGTGGTATGTGCATTTCTTTGCAAGTATGCCACAACTGGTGTATCAGTATGTTTTTAACCTCAAATAAAGCATGAATCCCATTTTATAGGCAATTGTCAGTCTAAGGAGACCCTATTATCTATTATCTTGCTCAGTCCTATTTGTTTTTTGCAACAACTAAAAAAGACAATCTATGGTTTATACTGCAACTCTGCTGAATTGACCTTCATTACAGATTCAGGGAGAAAGCATAAAATCAAATTTTCCAAGCCCTTTTTCCTTATTATGCACTCTAGAAATTTCAACTCTCCCTTTCTGATGTTAAGTATAAGAGTTCCTTTTGTTTTCTATTTTCTATAAAAAATTGCCATTGCCAACATTTTTTTTATTTTAATAAATTCACCCCAATGAAGGCGGTACTGCCGCTGATGTACAGTGGCTACATAAGAAAGTTAAAGTTTTAGACAGGAGGAGAGTGAAAAGAAAGACAAACCAGCTACAGTGGGTGACAGAAAAAGGGCAAGAGAAGGATATAAACACAGGAGTGAAGGTGGTTACAAAGGTAGAGAGAAAGGAAAAAAACAAGATGCATGGGGTGATGCAAAAAGAAGTGGATAAGAGGTGGAAATTGACTTAGCATTTAAATTTCTGAAGGTTGTAGCTGTCAGGAAAGCAAGTATATGGAAGGAAGTTCCACAGGCAGGAAGTGTGAGAAAAGAAGCTGCTGGAGTAGAATTATCACCTTCATTTGGTTGATTTAACTGTAAAAAGGTGGGACCATGTTGCCAGTCTGGTTGCACAAGTAAATTCTTGTGGAGGGAGCATAAGTGAACTAAGTTTGTCAGAGCAGAAGTGATGAAAATATTTGTAGAAGGGACAGAGGGAAGTCACATCCCGCTGGTGAGAAAGTGGCTGGAGTCGAGCTGCCAGGTTGGGACCAATCACATTACAGATTCTCCTTTGAAGTTTGTTGAGAATACTGAGATGAACAGATGGGGCACCTGACCAGATATGACAACAGTATACCATGCATGGTTGGATGGTTGATTCGGGTCCATGTTATTCTTTGCATCCTTCTGTAGAACCACCTTTTTTCATGCTCGCACAACCATTGATGATTTCTGAACAGTTTTGTCTAATCAGTTTTTCTCACTGGAGTCATCTCTTCAGGCTGATATTATCAGCAAGTCATCCCTTAGAAAGATTGACCATGGTGATATTTGATTTTGAATCACATGATTTGAATATGAATGACTCCTATAACTGATATCATATTTATACTTGGACAGCTGTTTGCATGATTTGAGAAGAATGTAAAATCTGATTTCTTTAGTCATATTTTTGATGTTCTTTTGCTAACAAACATTATAATTTAATCTCACAGAATTTGGCATGAAAGACACCTACCTACTAAATATGATCAGCCATTCTTGATTTCATCTTTTCTGCATTCATAATAGCTTTTTCTCTGAAATAATAATCTCTTCATATAGCACTATTTAAATTGAGAAGTCTACTCATAAAAAAATATAGGAAAAATTTGGTGTAGCATTATTTTTGTAGATTAGCATTCATTAAATCTCCCTCAAGTCATGATATTTGTTCAAATAAAAAAAAATATTGATTCCTTTTTTCATCTTAAGTGTGGGGTCCTGTTTCTAATATGAATACAGCATCATGACTTCTTAAAGAGTTATCTGTTCTTTGTTTGAAAATATTTTTACTTCATTGATAAAAGTGTACGATTACAAATTGGGTAAAATTGTATAACTTGTAATACATTGGGTACTTTGATGTGATGTAATGATTAAGCATGCTTGTCTTGTTAGATCAGTTATGACTGAATAGTGAGTTTGATCCTCACTGAGTGTCTCATACCTTCAGCAAAATCAATAATCACTAACACATTGTAATTGCAGTAGGTTTGTTAAGAAAAGTAAAATACTGTATAATCCTGGAGATAAACTTACTGGGGAAAATTCAGAAATTATTGCATTTTCTATACATTTTTGCCATAAAAAACATTTCTGTTTTAATTAAAAATGCAGTTTTAAGTCAAAATTATCATCAGACATTTTATGATACATTGCATTTTTTTTCCTAGAGAAATATAATTTTTATATGTGTATCTTCTTTTAATTAAAATCCTATCTGAAAAATATTTATTTTAATCAATTATATTTGAATTGTTTGCAAATTAGGAAGTTAATATGTGTAAATCTTTTGCAATTATTACAGGAGAGATCGTTATTTTTAAGAATGCTTCTCTGTATGTTAATAATTATGGCTGTCGATCATAGTCTATTTTCAAATTATTTTTTTTTATTTATTATTACCCAAGTTTTCTTGGAAATATGATAAAACAGTTTTCTCATATTATAAATATAAGAGTAAAATTATGATGTATTGATCTCTAGAAAATAATACTTAACTTTTATATCATATTTATCCTTCCATATATTTTTACTAAGATCTACAAAGGACAGGAAGTTGTGAAGAATCATGATCATCTATGACTTGAAGGAATGCAGTACATAAAAGAAGAAAAATATGAAAAAAGATCTGGAAGAAAAAGGTGGTTCTACAGAAGGATGCAAAGAATAACATGGACTGAATATGTTGGCATTGGCAAAGTTTTATAGAAAGCAAAAAGGACTCTTCTTCTTAACATCAGAAAGAGCTGGAATTTCTAGAGCACATAATAACAACAAAAAAGGGCTTGGAACATCTGATACTGACAGGATACATTGAAGGCACGAGGAACAGAGAAAAACAAAAGTAGATTGTGCTCATTCCCCTGTCAATGTTGACAGTATTCTTCTTCTTTTTCTATGTGCCATGTCCTTTCATGACGGAGGTAATCATGGTTTTCCATGTCTCCCTATCCCTGGTAGCTCTTTGCATGCTTTATCCTGTTATACCACGCAACCCCGTTCAGTCATCCACCTGCTCAGGCCCTTCAAATATGTTATCTACTGCTTTCCCTTGTCTCTTTTTGACTGTCTGGGGCCTGTTAATATCAGGTTCTCTAAACCCTCCTTCCTCAATGTATGTACCAGGAACTTTAGCTGTCTCTTCCTGTTGCTCAGTATTAATTTCCTTTTCATTTCCATCCTTTCCAGAACTTCCTCATTGCTCACATGCTCAATCCATTATATATGCAGCATCCTTCTATAGAACTACATTTCAGTTGGTTCAAGTTTTCCATCATCTTTGATGATATTCTCCAGCATTCACTGCTATATTGAAGAACTGACATCACATAGCAATCCATTACTCTTTTATTTGTTTCCAGCAAACTTTTCATGTCTCTTAATACTTTACTCAGCTTCTAGAATGCTTCCTTTGCCATATTCTTCTATTTAAGCTAATTAATACACTTGTAGAACTGATCTGGTTCTAGTGGAAACTTGAGATCTGTCTATGGGTCAGTTTGTGTAAGAATATATAGTAACTCAATAGAGAAGCAGATTTGCTTCAGAAGAATGTATTGATGATTTAGTTTTCTAAAATTTCATGATGAAAATGTTGTGTGTGACAAATGGATCAAATAGGATGTTTTATTTTAAAGTCATGGAAAGTCACTAAATATAACAGACACCAGAAAAATAATAAAGAACACAGTAGATAAAATCTTCTCATAAAAATAACTAAGATATAGAAGCTGGGTTAAAATTTATTGTATCATACCAATTAATAATGTTTATATATATCTTTGTTATTATTATAATCATTATTGTTATTATTATCATTATTATTTTAATTCAGCTAACATTGTTATTGATTTAGCATTCTGAACACTTCGCATTTTTTTCTACCTCCCTAGAAATAATTTCTATGTTTAGAAGAAAAAAACACTCCAAATTCCAGAGCAGTCATTAATGTATTTACATAGGCCATCAGATTTGTTCATTATGTTTTTGACAAAAAAAGAAAAAAACCCTGAAATTTTCCCTTATTTTCTGTTTTTTACTTTGCTTCTAACCTTCCATCTTGAAATCAAGTAGCCACGAATTTCATTAATTGGTTAATAGAAGCATTGAAGTTAGATTTCAGTAAAGTATTCGGCAGCATAGTGGGTTGTTCAGCTCAACAGACATTGTAAACAACGATAGCAACAAAATAATGAAAGCAAATAAAAAAAAAACTGGTTACTTATTTCTTTCATTATTGAACTCTTTGAGATTTTTCTTAAGAGGAAGGAATCTGGTGGTACTCTGAATTGAAAGAAACTTTTTCCTTTGCTCTGAACATTATCTGATTATCGTATAGAAAGGCATGCATTTTGATTACTGGAAGAAAGAGTAGATTTTTTCCTAAAGTCATTATAGTGTTTCTCTTGTTAATTCTCTTTTTTTTTCTCAGAAAACAGAAGTTTTCTTGCTCCTCATTTCCTGAACAGATTCTGCAGTAGTTTTGTTTGTTGAGGGTTTTATTTTTCCAATCATACTCTAATGAAATATATGCAGGAAAAAGGTTTCAAGCCTTGCATTCATAATGTTTAAGCAATGAATTCCAGAAATTATCAGGAAAATCCAAATATTAAAAATAAAACAGAACGAAAAGTAAATTAACTAATCCAATATGTGATTAGGAAATTAGTACAAACATAAATAATGGTAACTTCTAAGACTTTAAATACCTAAGTGTGTGGATCAGTTATAACAAGTTTAGTATAGAGGGTAAAGAAGCTGAACATGGAATAGGCTGCCTTAGCAAGAGTCTACAAAATTAAAGTATTAACCTAAAAAAATAAGACATGTTTTTAAATAGCCTCATCAGATCTAGATTTATAAACTATAGATATCATGCATATCATTCAACTCTTTCAGAAATGTTTAAACTATCAACTACATATATGTTATAATATTCCTAAGACCAGATCTTTTTTTGATTCATGCTATACCCATTTCCATCACTGGCCAGATGTGAACACCCAAAACCAAAAACTGAACTAAAAACTTTATCAATTGTGCTCCATACAGAGCTTTCATTTTACTTATACACTTTTACTTAGAAATATATGATTTCTACCCAGTGACATCCACTTTTGTCCAAAGAAACAAAATAAAAATTGAAGCTGATCTGAGCCTAAGAAAAGGACATAAAAACTCATCAAAGGGACTTCTTCGGCAATCTGTCAGCATATCAGCCATGGATTCAAAACACTCATCAGGATGCATCCTCCCATCTGCTAAAGACACCCACTAAAGACCATCACTGCAATAAGTCATGACTCAACCTCCCTCTCCTACAGTTTGCTGCCATGGACGACTTTTATGACTCTACTTATCTCTTTCTTTCAATGAGAGACATTTACACCAATTTACCATTTGTTGCATTTTTTTCATTAATACAATTGTTTATTTCTTAAATCTCCATCGTTTTTTCTTTGTTCTGCTACCATACACTTAACATGTAGGACTCAAGATAAATCTTTGTAACATAGAAAACTATGAACTGGAATTGGAATGAAAGCTGTGATAGCACATATTCTGACTCCATCATAAACATTAGGGTGGAATTAATATATAATAAACACTTCAAATACATTTGTGTACAGATCACTTATGATGAATTTAGTATAGGCAATAAAGAAATGGATCAGTCTGCATTAAGATTATCTTACCCAACACCACAAGGTTCTCCAAAATTAAAACATTAATCTAAGAATTTACATCTGTACTTAACCTTATTAGATTGAAATTTTAATCGGAATATCATGCATGGTGTCTAAGTCATTCAGAAATCTCTAAATTGTCAACTGTATACAACTGTTATTTTTGATCAATGATTAAAAATGGCACTGAGCAAAAGAGCCTTGTAGGTCTTAGAAAGGGCAAACCTTCTTTGAACCTCATGGAATGGGACTAAAGAATCACAAAGAACTCTCCCAAGCAACAGAAATCTCATGACTTGAAGATTTTCAACTGTAGCAATGTCTTTAAATGGACAGTAAAGGTAACTTGAAGAGAATATAATGATATAATCAAGATGATTATACTCCATACTATTTCAAGCAAAAATTTAGTAAAGAAGCCCTAATAATGAGAAGAGCTATAACAGTGAATTTGAGAAACCTATTTCCGTGAGAAATTATTTTAAAAGATAGATTGTATAAATTCCATACTGTTCCAAGCAAAAGTTAGTAAAGAAGCCCTAATAATGAGAAGAGCAATAACAGTGAATTTGAGAAACCTATTTCCCACAGATGTGCGTTGTGGTGCAGTGGATATCGACTCAGAACGAGAAATCGGAGAGCCAAGTTCGAATTCCAGCCGAATTCATTGCATTCACTTATACGCAAATACCCTTGGGAAAGGTATTAATCCATCTATTCCTTCCAGTTATGAGTTAAATAACAGGACAGATTGGGTTCTATAGCCTTGGTCGGTAACCAGTCTACTGCAGAAAGCAATGGCAACCTACTGCGGGATAATCTTCTGCCCAGCCAGTCATGTCTCTTTCGAGACATGATCGCCCAAGCATGTAGCATGTATGGCACTTAACTGACTGATTTCCCAGAGAAATTATTTTAAAAGATAGATTGTATAAATTTTACATTAAGACTGGCTGTCAGATCAATGAATGCCAAATATCTCCATATAAGAAAATGGCTAATATTACCATTACCATTTCTTAGATCTCAATCTTTGATTAATACTAACTTTAATCATATTAGTCTTCTGGGTTTTAAGAAGAATTTCACTTTTTTAGATCTCTCAGACAGGCAATAGTAAATCACAATTAAAAAACTTTACCAAATAACAATGATCATCATATCACTTGAAGACATCCAAAAACAAAAAACATGAAAATAAATAGCCTATATAACTCAAAGAGAAAATAATGACATAATCAAGATGTTGACATTTCACATATTCTCTTTCACTGCCAGTAATCCCTTGGATCTTAGTGGCATTATTGCCTTGCTTAAGGTGAACTGATTAAAACAAAGGTAAAAGAAGAAAACAGTGACAGAGAGAAACGGCATATAAATGATTTAAAGTTCTGTTTAAATGAATGCTGAATAAACCATTGTTTAGGAAAAAAACCCTGTCAATACTAGAAAGAGTGGTACCAGATTGTGAACATGGTTAATCTGTTTTTCTGAAAAGTTTTATAAGAGAAAGGTCTCATACAGTCCAACCAACAGTGATGCTAATTGTTCAAACAATAAATACTGAATGTCTCCTGTCTAGAAACAACTAATTTTACCATTCAGTCAAGCAGGTAAGTGCCATACATGATATACCCTTGGGCGATCAAGTCACTTTCAATCCATGAATGACCAGACAGAAGATTTTCCTGCAGCCGGTTGTCATTTCTTTTATGCAATAAATTGGTTTCCAGCCAAGGCTATAGAACCCTATTTGTCCTGCTATTCAACCCATAGCTGGAGAGAGAAGAGACGGATTCATACCTTTCCCATAGGTATTTGCACATAAGTGAATGCAATGAATTCAACTGGAATTTGAACTTGGCTCTTCAATTTTTCATTCTTAGCTGATATCCATTGCACCACAATGCAGATTCTGTTGCCATTACCATTGCAGAAATGCACAGAGAAAAAAAAATCCTATCTTTTTTAATATTTATTTTCTTAAAATAAGTTTTATTTTCACAGGTATGTTTACATATTTATATTCAAAATCAATTTTTATGTTTTCATAACTCATTGATGTTTAAAACTAAATGTTAAATAATTTGACTTGCTATTAATTTCATTATTAGCATCTAACAATATACACTGAGTGTCATATCTCAGCAGATAAAACCAGTCTTGAATCATGCTAGTCTAAATATAATTGATTTAAGTTCATCAAATGAAAAATTTTCTCTTTGGCATGTCTCTTCACAACTGTCCGCAACTTTGTCTCTTTTGCAGAAAAATAATTATTTGTTCCCTTACTATCCTTTTGCATCCATAACCTGGCAACCATTAAGATAAATGTGTTAAGTAGGTTATGAGTTTTTTTACCTTTGTTCCTGTTTTCGTTTTTTTTTTAATCAATTCCCCTTAAGTAAGGCAATAATGCCATTTAGATGCAAGGGGCTACTTAGAGTGAAAGAGAATATAACTTTAGAAAGAACTGGAAACAAAATCTTAAACAGGAAAAAAGGTATACCTCTATCCCAAAGATCAAAGAGGAATGTGCTTGTTTTCAATATGTCCTCTGAGTGTCAAATTTTCCAATCTCTCTTTATGTGTCCCAGAAATTTTGTCATTATCTTTGGAAGTATAAGCATATTTTTGTTTCAATTTTCCTAGAAATTTCCTAGTTGCTCACATGTTCTATCCATAGAATTCTCAGCATCCTTCTGTATAACTACATCTCTTTTGCCTCAAGTCTCCTGTTCATCTGTGAAGAAATTGTTCTGCATTCATTGCCAAATAGAAGAATTACATAGCAGTTCAGCATTATTTTCTTTGTTTTTAATTAAACTTGTTTGATTCTTAATGATTTGCTTAGCATTTGGAATACATCTTTCACTATTGTAATCTGCTTTTGGATTTTGGTATTATATAGATTAAAATATATGCGCATCAATACAATTTGATTATCAAATATAGTTCATATTTCTATGAAAAAAACTATTGCTTTAAGTTATCAGTTGCATTTAGTTGGACAGGAATTCAACAGAGATATATCTATAGACTATGTCATGCCTCACCAAGTAAAAGTATTGCTGAAAGAGTAATTCTGGTATAAATATAATTAGTTTCAATCTATTGTAAAATACTTTTAAATAGAATGAAATATAGTGCATGGATATATGAAGGAAGATTGAACATTTATTATAATTATAAGTAACCTCTTGGATTCAACTGGACAGTAACTGGCCAGAGATGTGTATCTTTCAGAGCTAAAAGGATGATTTGATCCTGTCTAATAAATAATGAGGAGGTGCATTTCTTGGGTTATTGAAGATTAAGAGTTTGCTTTCCAAAAGTGATTCCAAATGAATCATTTGGAGAAAAGAAAAGACTGACTGCTATATTCTAGAAGCACTTATTTCAAAAGATATTGGATGAAATCAGGATAGAAGAGCCTCTTTGATCAAGAAAAAAGAATGAAAGAAATTTTAGACTGTCAAAGTTATATATTTATACTATGAGGGACCAAAATACTTTTCTTCATGATGACTTAATTATTAGAATTATTCACAAGTATTAATTGTGGGAATTATATTTAACATTTAAGCTAATCTAAGAAAGAAGGATATGCAAATAGCATATTAGCAAAAGGTGGAATCAGAGCACAAATTCCAGTCTGTTGCATTTACTTTTACACAAATGCTCTAAGAAAGACATGAGTCTGTTTCTTCACTCTCAGCTATGAGTTAGGCAGCAGAGTAGTTTGGTTTCTCTAGCCATGGATGGCAACCAGGCTAAGAGAAGAAAAGTTTGAATTCTAAACTCTGGAAAAAGCAATTAGAAAGTACTCCACTATTTTCCCAAGTATTAATGGCAATAAAGGAAATTAATTTGTTGAAAGCTATACTCATATGCATTCTGAAAGAAACATAAAATTATGTGTAAATAAAATCTATTAAATTTCTTTTTCAAAATAATTGTATTGAACTCTGAAATAAAGAATGTGCTATCACTCAGAATTTAACCATTCAAACTATTAAACTTACTAACTAATATGGTATGAAAAAATGTTAAACAAACCCTGCTGGTATTGGTTGTCCCCACCTCCATTCAATAGATGTTAGGTCCTGGATATGACGGTAAACTACATTCGACAGCTAGGCCTCTGATTGCGATGTTGTGAGGAGCATAGTACCACCTATTAATTGCTGTTGCTCCCAGGTCCACCCTGACCTGGAGTGGAATATTACCAAAAATACATTTTTAAAGGAACAATATTACCAAACACATTTTTAAAGGGAAAAAATAATTACCACTAATACATTTTTGAATACAAAACTAGAAGACATCTTCAGTGCTCTAAAATAAAAAAAAATTCATCAAAATCTGACTAAATCAACCTTCTCAACCAAACATTTAAAAAATACCTTAAAACCCCATCTTTTTAACATTAAATAATCCACAGAGGTTGATATGCTATTAAACAAAACTCAAACTCAATAGATGCTAATTAAAAAAATTTTAAATGAACCCAGCCACAGAACTTAATATAAGCTCTTTTCATTTCTTTTCTGTATTAGTTGTTTAAGCTGCCAAGAGGACGTTTGCCAGCCTGAACAAATTTTCTTTTTTAATTCTATCCAAACAAGAACATTCAGCTATAGATCAGGATATCTTCATCTTTGTCGCATGTTTCTTCAAGATTTGCATGATCATGGCCTTGCACAACAGTTTCTTGTCCTTTGTAGATCTAATTAAAGTTTGTCTTTTTGCTGTCTCTCCTAACCCCTGTTCTGCTAAACATTTAACAAGCTCATTAGGTAGGTTATGCATAGACCAGAAATTACATTAGTGATATTTAGAATTTCCATGGAACAGATTTAATATTTGCAGACAATATCAATCAACTTTCATCCAAAAACAATATTTAAAAGCAAGATTTAGAGTGTACATTAAGAAAAATATTTATTTCTTTAAAAATGAACATTTTTTATAGCTTCCCTGTTTATATTATTTAATGTTCATCCACTATAAGACCTAAGAGTCACTCTAAGTAGAGGTTTACTGACTGAGATTATTGTATGAAATTAAGAGGAGGAAGTAAGTGCAGATTATGAGGGTGTAGAGAGATAACATTTGACTTTAGACTTTAAAAGGTTAGTATTGTTGTGAATGAGAATGCATCCTCTTGGGAGCCTGTTCTACAATATACTCATTCTCAGGAAGAAACTGTATGGATAGTAATTGCTTTTTATCAATACAGTACAAAGGAAATAAAGATGATTCAACTCTGTGGACATAGCATGGAGGATCTTAGATGCAAATGTCTGAACTGAAGAAAGCAGAGAATGTAGCTTGTCAATAATGCAAAAGATTGTAATATTGTAAATAAATAAATTATCTTCCTTACATCTCGGTATGCTATAGAATTATGTCAAGGCTGGAAAGACTAGGCAGCTCCAGTCAGATATAGGGAAAATATTCCATTTTTGGTTTGATCTAATTTTTGTAATGATAGAGGTTGGCCAGAGGAATCAGATACTTTCTGCAGTGGATAAAAAAGATACTGGAAAACTTCTCACTTTCAATAAGGAAGTGAGAATTTTCCAGTATCTTTAATGATGGAGAATATATGAGTTCTACTTGATGTCCAAGCTGAGCTTAAGGTCAAAACAGATGTACAAAGGGGTATGACGGTAAACTGCATCCAGCAGCAAGGCCTCTGATTGGAAAGTTGTGAAAAGCATAGAACCACCTCTTAATTGCTGTTGTTCTCAGGTTCACCCTGACCCAGAGTGGTAGCACCTGTTAGGATCTCAGATATGGGTAATAGTTAACCCCCAAACTGTGGTCAAAACACTATGAAAGTATAAAAATACACTTTTATAGAAATATATACATAAAGATAGACATTTAGAGATAAATATACAATTTTGAAGGAAAGGAATATTACCAACAATACATTTTTGAAGAAAAAATTATTACCATGACACCTTTTTGAAGGAAAAAAATTATTCTCAGCAAAACATTTTGAATACAAAACTAGAAGACATTTTAAGTTTTCTAAAATAAAAAAGAATAAAAACAAAAAATTTTCATTAAAATTTGACTAAATCAACCTTCTCACTATAACCAAACATTTAAAAAAAATACCTTAAAACCCAACCTTTTTGGTCATAAATAATCTAGAGGTTGATAAGCCATTAAACAAAACTCAAATTGTTCAAGCAAAAAGCCTTGTCAATACTTTATCTATCTGTATCATTTTGAGATTTATCTTTTTAATCATTTCACCCCAAGCAAAGAAACAAAGCCACTAACACACAGGAGGTTACTTAGTGTGAAAGAATATAAGAATTATTAAGGAGTGAGAACAATAAAAGAACAAAAATTAAGGCGGCAGAGGATAATGATTGACATTTCATGTAAATTTTGAAGATCAAACTTGACAGGTAAGCAAGAAGCTAGATGAGAGTCCTACAAGAGAAACATGTGATAAAAGAAACTGTTAGCATAGAACTTACACTTATATCTAGCCATTTTAACTATAAAATGACGAGACTATACATCCAGTTTAGAAATGTTCTTAAATTAATAAAGTCTAGGTACCTTAGAGGAAAGTTCACCAGAACAATTAGCATAAAATTATATTTGAAAAGGCAGAGGGAAGCTTCATTACAGTGGTGAGAAAGTGATTGCAGATATGCCAGGTCAGAATCAATGACACTGCAGATTCTTCTTTTGATTATATCAAGAATCACTGAACATATAGCAGGATCACCAGTCTATATTTGGTAACAATATTCAAACCATGATCAAGACTTGTAATGTGAGAATCTTTTTTTCTATGGAAAATAGTTTATCCTCTTCTTTTGTCATTGCTAGTACCCTTCTTAGGGTTTGAACACAATATGCCACATTGTAATAATTGTTCTTTTCATAAAATGGCAGTTTTATTAGGAATAATGTGGAAAAAATGTTTATATTTTACATTATTTACTGAACAGCAAATCTATACAACAAATAATGGGAAGCACATCTACTTTACTGAAAAAATAACACTGTAAAGACACACTGGAAAATACAGATTCACATGTTTTGATATTAGAAGGCACTTCAATTTTTTATCAATTGAAAAATTTTGTGCCATCTGTGAGTTAGTACTGCAGATGTTAAAGCCCAATAATAAAATCTAATTTCACTGCAATTCTTCTATTTGCCATATTCTTTCAAGATGTTGGTGATCATGGTCCTTCACAATTTCCTATCCTTTGAAGGTCTTCATAAATTTGACCTTTCTTGTTATCTCTCCTAATCTGTGTTTTTTCATTCATTTACCAGTACTTGTTAAGCAGGTTATGCAGTGTTTGCCTTCTGTCTCTCATGTCTTCTCTTTGTAGATTGCTAGCTAATTGGTGCTACTTTCTTGTTCTTGTCTTGGATAAAAAACAACAATACCACCCTGAGAAAACTCATCTTCATATGTAGGATCTGAATATGCTAAAATATCATTTTTTATAGAATCAACAAAATTAGGGATTTTTAGTACAACTTTCAATTTAGACAGTGTTGTATTTGCATCTTGTAGCATTTTCAAAATTGGATACAATTGGATTGCTCATAACACATGTTTCATAGTTTAAGTCTAGTCTTGTTTGTGAAGCAACCCACATGATTTGTTTATTTAAGCATTTTAAATCAGTTTTCTTGTCTGCAGTCAATTCATCTCACTTCATTGTTGTGTGACTTTTAGCTATGATCATTGGTGTTATTGTGGAAATATATATTGTTTTTGTTATTGTGGAAATATATATTGTTTTATTTGCTCTCCTTCTGTAGTTTGCACAACTCCCAATCCTAGATATTTAAATGATCCTTTTCATTTGTGCTGACCTTAAATATTCTCTTTAGTTTTTCTATAATCTGTTGCTGAAAAAAATTCTAACCACAGTTGGCAAAATCATCCATATAACTAACCAAAATTCCTACAAGTGATTCCCTTTTATATTCTTGGAATAAGGTATTGTTTTACAAACTTATTGTAACTCTCAGCTGTAAAAGTATTTAATTAACTCTTTTGTACCAAGATCTGGGTGCATCGTTCAATCTATAAATGCATCTTTTAAGATGTCAGACTTCAGTTTTTGGACAAACATCACAAGATGGCTGCATAAATAACACTCTTTCCAAAAAGATCCCCTTGTAGAAATGGCACTATTATATCAATAGATTGCAACCCCAAGAAATCAATGCTGCTGTCAAAAATACCAAGTATAGACATGCTCTACTGCAGATGGGAGAAGCTTTCTGAAGATTTTCAGTGTCCTCTTCAAAACCATGGACTACTAATCTTACTTTTTGTCATCTTTATATTTCTCAGATATTATCCAGTAAAAAGATAGTGTAATCTGTTTTTCAAAAGAAACTACTTCAAATACATTATTATCAATCAAGTTATTATGTTTTTTTTTTTCTTAGCATCCATAACATCCTGGGACATTTCTTGATCCATTGTTAACAGTACAGCATTTTCTGGATAAGGTAGTTCCTTCCAATTGTTAACATGATCCCAATTATTGCATCTCGGGTCTTCATCCTCCTTCACATAAACATTCACCAAGTCCTTATATTTTCCAGTTTGTTTAGGCTGTATGCTCATTACTTTGGCATGCATTCATACTTTTTCATTACTCATCTTTTGCACGATAAAAGAATTTCTTATTGGTGTTTTGCTAGAGATGAGTTTTTGCATCTACTATCAATGTCAGCTGAAACTGACTCCCAGAAGGAGTTAGTTTCATCTGGCATAGAATATTCATGAGTATCATTCTCCTTGTCTACATCAATAATATTTATAGGTAATTCTTCATCTCTAGTCTTATATTCTGATTTCTTTTCAGCCTGGTACGTATTATCACAATCTTTTAATTTCATTAATTGACAAGGATGAACATGAAAGTAAACATGTCCATGACATATCAATAGAGTTTGTCCTTCTTTCCTATACACAACTGAATGATCTTTGCAACCTTTAAAATAATTTCTGTGTTAATAAACTTTATCATCATTATCATACACTACATCTGAATAAGTATGCAACGCATGTCTCTTGATCTTTTCACTTGTCTCTGCCACAATATAGTTTTGTCTGGCACTGTAAAGCTTCTATGTTCAGATGCTAGATGTACACTCCATAGATTGAATTTCTTCCTTTAATATTGACAGAAGGTTAAGATTAACTTCAAGTTTAATTGGTTTAAATAAAACCACCATTATTTTGTAATGTATTTTTGGCACTTACTGCCAATGCAAATGCAATTTTTGTTTCACATTTCACACCTGCAATAGTCTTGTAAAATGCCTCTGCCAATATCTGATTATGCTATTTTACAATCCCATTGCTAAATTGTGATTCACTTGCTGTCATTTTAGGTTCTATATTTAGTTTCTCATTCATTTTCTTGTATCTTTCATTTGAAAATTTCCTTCCATTATATTTGTAGTTGCACCAAAATAAGCTATCCATATTTGGTAAATATTTTGCACAATTTCATCTTGTTGTTTACAAAACAGGCTGCAGAATATAATGTGGCTAAATGAATCATAAGCCAAATCCAAGTTTTACTGTGAGTATATTCCTTTAAGTCTATACACACAACTTGGTTAAATTTATCATCCATGGGTAAAACTACAACTGCACATAAAGGTAGAGGTTTATATTTCATGCATACTTTGCATGAATTGCGATATTTTTCAATTATCTTAAGGAATTCCGTGTGTGGACAGTTCATCAAAAGACAATTTGCTGACAGAACAATTTGGTCAATGCTTGATGTCTAAGTTGAAGCTCTCATCCAGGAATTTTTTATAAACTGTTAGTGAAATATCCAGTGGTTGGTAGATGTGAGTGTTTCAAAGACATTCTGCTAATTACATCATTGATTGTTGTCAGTCTTGCAGTGCACCGGAATTAAACAACGTTGAGCTGGTCAGTACTTAGATGGGTGACTGCTTGGGAATACCAGGTGCTGTAAACATTTAGTGACTGATGTGCGTTGTGGTGCAGTGGATATTGGCTCGGAAAGAGAAATTGGAGAGTCGAGTTCAAATTCCAGTTGAATATCCTGCATTCACTTAAGCATTGGTACCCTTGGGAAAGGTATTAATCCGTCCCTTCCCTCCAGTTATGGGTTAAATAACAAGGGTAGGACTTGGGGACAGTGCCCTTAAAAACAGATCCTGATGAATTTTGATACTTGAAAAGGAAAAAAGTATTACTAGACACAAAACTTATATAAAAAAAAAACAATAAATTGTTGAAAGAAGAAGGTATTACCAGCAATAAATAAATCAAATTTAGTTGGCAATAAATGACCCACCAAGGTTGATTTGCCATAAAACAAAACAACCAGCAATCTTGCAGTGCAGTTTTTGTTGTTTGCACCTCCAGTAACTTTTAGATTTTCAAGTTTTGTTAACAATATAGGCGTATTCCTCAAATAAAAGATTTTTGCCTCTTCATTCTGTCTTGACAAACTCCAGGATCATGACTGAAGGGCTTAGAAAGAATATTTTTAAAAAAAAAAAAAAAAGAAGAAAAGTGAGAGCATGAACTTGAAAAGACTTAAAGCTTGGGCCAATTCTCCTGTCTGAGAATTGTCTATCGGCAAATTGTCTTTCAGTGAATTCCAGCTACTGGGTACATTATTGAGAGGCATAATCACCTATCACCTGATAGTTTCCATATCACAAGGATTAACACATCTATCTTACAGACCTATTCAGTAATATAACAAGTTTGATCCTCTAAGCCAAATCCAATTAATAGAAGCATACATCTCGTCTGGGGGCTGTAATGAGCAAGCTAGGCTCACAGACAATTATTACTGTAGTGAGATTGAATTTTCATGTGTTCCTCACTGTGTGCTACAAACATTGAGCCATAATAAACCCAGTTTAATAAATATCAAATGTGGAGCAATGGTTAATAGACTAAGCTTACATATCATTACTAATGAGCAAGATTCTCACTGAGTGCTTCATAACATTTGCTTTGATCTATAGTATAGTGGATCCAAAGTGTTCTAGTCTTATGTTGCACAGTTTTTGCTGTTTGCACCTCCAGTAACTTTTAGATTCTCAAGTTTTGTCAACAATATAGAC
Organism: Ascarosepion bandense; assembly: GCA_037127315.1. NCBI lineage: Eukaryota > Metazoa > Mollusca > Cephalopoda > Sepiida > Sepiidae > Ascarosepion > Ascarosepion bandense. The sequence goes on along the minus strand of JBBBDQ010000294.1, from coordinate 1,251,443 downwards.
GTATGCCTCAAATAAAAGCTTTCTGCCTCCTTGTTCTGTCTTGACAAACTCCAGGATCATGACTGAAGGGCTTAGAAAGAATATTCTAAAAAAAACTGGATGAGAGCTTGAACTTGAAAAGACTTAAAGCTTTGATCAGTTGTCCTGTCTGTAAATTTTTTTGTCAACAAACTATTCATTATTGAACTATCTTTTAGCAAATTGTTTGGCTACCAAAGAATTCAGCATCATTAATATACTTATCCCCTTCATAAGTTGACTTGAATTTTCTTTTGAGGCATGTGACAATTTTCTGTGAAGCTTCATTGATTTTTTTTCTCTTCTCTCCCAGTGTTAATGTTTTTACAGAAGTAGTGTGCCATATTACTAAAACTTTCAATTCACTCCCACTTGTCACATAGCAAATTTTTAAGTAGAATGCAGTAATGGCCTGATGAAATGTAGACCAAATCTATCATATCAACTTTACTGTATCATTCACAAAATTTAAAATAATTTCAGCTTTCCTCGTAGAGAAAAAAAAATGAATTTCATTATTCAATAAACAGGACTCAATCATAACTCTTTTTTCTGTTAATAATTTCTTGAAATTTCCCTTTCTTAGTTGCAATAACCTCAGCTTCATCTCTAAACTTGAATGGTGTCTTAGTCAAAAAATATTCAACTAAGTATTTGTTTGACAAATAATAAATAAGTCCAGACATGTATTACCAGTGACAGTTTTCAAGATGTTAATTCTGAAAACCTCTAACTGACCTGGAAGGAAGGTGTTACAATCTCTTGAGAAGCATTTTGTGGAGTCAGAATTAGGTATATCCTTAAATTTTTAATACTTATGTTTTAAAATGAATTTTTATAAATGAAAAAGCCTTCATTTTAGCTTTAATTGAAAGCAAAAGGATTAAATTTATTTCCTGTAAGCAAAATACTTTGGTGCATTTCAAACAGAAAATATATTGATTGGAATAGGATTTTTAGGGGCCCTTTCTAAAATAGCTGATTAATGGCCTTTTTTAGTTTTAGTTGTCTTCATAATGTAATTATCTGTATTAAAAATTGTTCCAAAAATAAAATATACTTTTTTGAAATGTTATTTGAGGAATATTAGCTGAATTAAAGTAGAATCAATCTGATTTAAAAAAATATTATTCACTTTAATTTTAAAATGCCAAATTGTATTTTTAAAGCAAAAGAGTAGCTGTTTTTTTATCACTGGCATTGCCAGGTTTTACACAATTGAATAGGCATTGAAGGGTCTTGACATAATGAATGTTGTTCTACAGAGAATTGATCTGTAAAGCATAATTTAAGAAAATGATGTAAGCACATCTTTTTTATATAATTTTTGAGTATTCAGTAATTTTTAAAATGTTGGAAAATATTCTCTGTTCTAGTGTTGTCTTTAAATTTATTATAGTCATCACTCTTACTTTCTGGTAATGTCATGTATGGTTGATCATACTTTCAAAAATGGGAACATTAATTAATTTAAATTTTTTTATATATATAAAATATTATTTTAAAAATCTTGATGCAAGATGATTTGTATTAAGCTTTTCAATTTTTGATTAGTAAATATAGTTTTCACTTAAAATCAATATCACCTAACTAGATAAAGTAATGCTGAATTTTAACAGATTTATATATTATAAATTAGTACAATTAAAATTTAAAAAGAATGCAAACAAATCTTGTAAAAATTCATTATTCATCTAAAAAAAATCATTTTAAGACAATAGTGTTCTTAGTAAATCTTATTTATAAAGGCAATTAAATGCCTTCCTTATTAAATAATGTCATAGTTTTATTGCATTTTTTATTTTACGATTTTGAGCAGATTTTTAGGAAATGCGTAGTTTGAAAAAATTGATGATTTACATTTTCCAAGGAGTTCTACTTTTAACTAATAAAAAAAAATTTTGGACAACTTTTTAACCAAGATTTCTAAAAAATAATTTCAGAAATAATTTTATTCTTTTGTGAAATTTTTATTAAAATCCAAGAATTACTTTTGTGTGAATTTCCAAATAAATTTGTTTTTCACTTGGAAGGTGCTAAAACACTAATTGTAAATATTACATTGAATGCTTTTACAAAAACTTTTAATGTGCTAGAAAGGATTAAAAAATTTAAAATAATCAAAAATACTATGATGTTTTTCTCTTAATGACATGAAATTTTGACCACAAAACTTTGTTTTTATTAAGTTTGAGGCTTTTGTTCATCATGCTATACAGTTTTTTAGATGTAAAAGTGGAGGTACCTATAAATTAAAGCATCTCATAAATTTCCCATCCTTGCAAACTGGATTGGAACCTACAGGATGCGATGGATACACTGTCATCTAAATAAAGCCAAAATGAAGATAACACTGACATTTTATTTTAAAATATATTTTTACCAAAATTACACAAAAATATCTTGAAATATGAAATTAAATTATTCAATAAAATTGCCATTGGCTTTAGTTACAGCCTCCAGTTAACTTTGGATTCCCCTGCATTTCTTTATGACAATCTCCTTGTTGGTGAATGCTGCTAAATTTATGCCTTTAGTTTAGCTTTTGTATCAAAAAAATGTTTTGTTTCTCTCTTGCTCAACTGCCTCAATACATAAGAATCAAGGGGGTTGCTGTCTGGGGAGTTGGGTGACCAGATGTAAGGGGTGATGGGGTTGCAGAAATTCTCATGATTGGGTTCTCCTGCTTGTGTAGCATAGTGCAGAGTCCTGTTGCCATGCATAAATATTTCCAGCAGCCATTCTCTTGATCCAGGACAGCACTACCATCTCAAGCCTCTTGAAGACTTCTGTGTTATGTCTGAGGCCCTCACCAACAAATTCAGAAGGATCAAAGTGTGTTTTCTGAGTTGCCATACCATTGTAATCACCATTAGACTCATCTAAATCTTTCTGAATCCTATTCACTGTCCTCAGATAGGCACCCAAACACTCTGAAATGTTTGTATTGGTGTGTATGCCAAACAATACATCATACCATTTCAAAATTTCTAGTAGAGTGAATTCTGAGCTGATCTCTTTATTTTATCTACAGAGACAGACTGTTCTCATTCCACTGCCAATGTTTAGGAATATCTTATCTAATTCTTGTTTTAGTGCTTCTCAGTTACTGGTTACCCTGTTTCCACTCAGTTCAAGTCTTTACTGCCCATTCCAGGGATTGAACTCACAATTACTATGTTACCAAATTCATAAACCAACACTTTAATCTACTAGGCTATTGCTCTATTGGTAGTATAAATAACGGGAACTGCTCTTCCTAGAAATTCAGACAGTAATTCCCAAGTTTCATTTCTAATAATATTTTCTTTTAAATGCCATATCCCTTCATCTCTTCAAGGGATGTGCTATCCAGAACTTGTGATTCTTTGTCATCACTGTCTGTCCTTTTTCTACTATTATTTCACACAAATTCATTAAGTATGTTACTCATCAAGTTTGAATGCTTCTTTTGTCTATGTGTGTTAAATTCTTCAAACCTTTTTTCCTCGTTATGTTTCACAGAAATTTAAACTCTTTCTGAGTATAAGTATAATTTTTCCTAAGGACTTCTTCATTAAACTGATATCATGATTTAATTATGCTTAATTCTTTCATCTTCACTAAATTATTTATGAAATTTTTGGACATCTAGAAAGGATTATGTAGACAAAGAAAATGAGTTATGAAATAAATAAAGGAAACAATTTTTTGCTTCTTTTTTTCAAGAATGGAAATACTTTGCTTTGGGAAATATGTCCATTGTTTGCATTTTTTTCATTTTTTTTTTAATCCTTCAACTTCAATTTATTTTTTTCATTTTTCCATCTTGGTTGTTTTTATAAGCCAAAAAACAATGTTCATATTTCTGTTCTGAGTTTTCCCATTTCCAGCCTGGTTGAATAACATGAGACACAGACAATTTTCTCAAAATTCTGTTATTAGACCCTTGCCAATTTTTTCTTCATTTGAATGCATAACATTCATTTATCACTAGCGACTCGTCCATTTTCCCAGGAAACATCTCTGAAAGCGAATGAGTAACACTTACATAAAAACACTTCATTGTGATGTACACCTTCTTTTTTGTTGATAGGGCACTGGATTAGCATTTGCCTGGATTTTGATTGGGGTCTAATTGCAAATTTTTTTCCAATGACCGATAAATTATTGTGTAATATTGGGTTATTTGTCAAGATCGTTAATGCTTTTTGGAAGGACTAGTAATTACATTAGTGCTTGCTGCTTAGACTTTTTCCCCTCTCTCATCAACACTTAAATAAAACAGCATGTAATAGTTGCCAGTGGGCTCGTCTGCTTCTAAAGGAGATCCACTTTATTCTCTAAAACTACATGAAATATTACTGGATGCTGCTAATGTTACCTGTCCGTTATCTTTGTCTTTCTCTTCCTTATATTTCTTTTAGTTTCACTCATGTTTTTAAAAATGATTATGAGAAAACTAATCAATTTATTCAACTTGGATTATATTTCAGTAAAGTCATCTTAAAGCAGTATTTCTTTGTCCTTTTCTATTAATTTCTGTCTGAATTTCTGGCAAGTGTTGTCATTAGTTTAATTATTTATATTCAGACTAATGTCCACATTTCTGTTATTATCATGATGTTTCAGCCATTGTACCCTCCAGATTGGATAATCTTCAAGGAGCTTCAAACTGAAACTTTCTGCCTAGGGATATCTTGTCGTGATTCATTTTTTTAAAACTGAACAACCCAGTCTAAAAATTGAACTCAGAGTTATTAAGTCACCAAATTTGCTAACCAACATTTTTATTTACTAGACTGTTATTTCTATTTTTTTTGTCATTTCACCCCAAGCAATGCAGTTTTAGTGCCACTTTTTTACCCCTTTTAAAAAAACATTGTTAATGTCAATGATTATAAAAAATTAGGTATCCATCTTCAATATTTGTGAATTGATTTTCAGGTTATAAATTTTTGAAAAACATTCAGTGATTAGTATTTTTACAAAGAGAAAAACATTTTTATATATAACATTTGTTTTTTCAAAAACATGTTTATGAACTGACAAGATTCAATATTTCTTAGAAAATGTATGTACATTTAAACAATAAACATATTTTTGAAAGTTAGAAAAATTTAATCTTTAATTTTCCAAAATTCTTCTTCTATGAGCTGTGTCACTTTAGGAAATAGGCAATCATGGTCTTCCACATCTTCCTATCCCTTGTAACTGTTAACAACCTTTCTCTTGTTACCCCTCCCAAACCCTGCTCTGACATCCACTTTCTTAGGCTCATTAAGTATGTCATGCATTGCTTTCCCCTGTCTTTCTTTACTGCTATTCGTCCTGTGGCTATTAAGTTCTCCAAGCTCTTCTTCCCAATTACATGTCCCAGAAACTTCAGCTGTATTTTCCTGATGTTAAATATCAGTTTGTTTTTTGTTTCCATCCTCTTCAAAACTTTGTCATTACTAACATGTTCAGTCTATGGTATCCCCAGCATCCTTCTGTAGAACCACATTTTGGTTGCTTCAAGTCTTTTCTTCATCTATGATGAAATTGTTGGGCATTTGCTGAAATATTGAAGGACAAAATTACAGTGCTCAAATAGTTAGGCAAAACAAGAAATAATATTAATGTAATGGATATTGGCCAAAAATAGGTGAATCTGAATTCCATTCAGGTTTGATATATTAATTTACACCAATTTGAATTCAACTTAGAAAAAGATTGAATTCATCTTCTCCTCCACTTAGTAGTTAAATAGTATGCCCTGTATCTGTAAAAAATCTTTTTTTTAATGGGTATCACCCCATGCAAGGTAGTAAAGCCATTAAGACACAAGGGATTACAGGGTGTAGAAGAATTAGGAACAGAAACATTATTAATAAGCAGGAAGAGAAAAGGGGAATCATGTGGATAACATAGCAATTGACATTGTATTTAAATTTTTTAAAGTTGGCTGGAAAGAATAGAGTTCCATAAGTGAAGAGTTATTGTTAAAAAAATTGTTAATGCAATATTTACTTGCTAAAAGAGGGAATTATTTTTACAAGACAATCTAAGAAATGTTTCAGCTTTAAATAATTCACAAAGGGTTGATAAGTCATAAAAAACAGTCAGCCAATCTAAAATTATAAAAGAAGTTATTTCATATGATGCTATTCTGGAACAGTTCTATTAAAACTATTTTACTGTCATTTGCATCTTAATCATTTTTATAGAATTTCATTACTTCACAATTCTGTTTCCCTTCTATTTGTATTAAAAGCAGAAAACTGAACTAATTTATTGAGTGTTTGACATTTTTGAACATTCTAAAAATATGAATCCAAAGTTAGTTTATTCTTCAACCAGACTATAATTTAATTTGAAATATTTATTTTCTTTTCTGCTTGAACCCCCTCCCCATTGTAGGAAGTGAAGTGAGGTCTGTACCATAAAAGACAGTTTACCACTTTTGAAGTCTCCATTCATCCAAGAGAACAGCTTCCACTTTTGTACATGCTTACTAGCTTCAAATTTGGCCATCTAAATGTAATCTGATTCTTTAGTCAACTAATCTATCCATGTTTTCTCTTTTCCAATTGGCTTACTGTCTTTATTGAATGATATTTTAACTTATGCATATCTACATTATTTACACTGTTTGGCCTTTTGTCTTCATCTTCATTGCCATATTACAACCTTTCAGCCGTAGTACACTCTGGTTTTTATCAGGTGCTTAGAATTTCAAACCAAACCCTTTATAATAAAAAAGTGGAGAAAAGTGTTGGTTAGATCCAACACCCAGCCATGTACATCATGTGATAGCTTCAAAGAATTTTCCTTTTCAAAAAACACTAAAACACAAAAAGTTAGATTACCATCAAACATGAAGACATAATAACAACACCAGAAAAATAGCATCCTTGAAAATGTCCTGTGAGAGGCTGAAAGCACTTGGGAAGTTGAAAATTATGGAACATTTTTACATTCCTTATCTCCAGTAAAAATGAAACATGTAACAATACTGGAAAAGTTAAATCAAAAATTAATAAAATCTTTCTTGTCGGTCATTTTAACAAAACATGTTTAAATGAAAGCTTGCTTCTCAAATTTATCTATCTATCTATTTATCTATATATATATAATCCTATGTTTTATCCTATATTTTATGCATATATACAAAGCAAATATTATTAACGAAAACAGACATTTTGTGTGAATTCAGTTTACTGATCAAGTTTTTTCAAATTATGAATAATCCTTCTCAGACCAAAAATTGTCCAATGTTCAGTCAGAAGAAATAAATTCTAAGCTTCAACATTCTTAAGTCATCATATATATTAAATTATATTATTTGATTAATATAAATATTATTTATAGTATTATTCCTTCCTTCTTCACTAGCAGCATTTAATAGAATTTATCTAACTGGTCATTCCTTTTAGCAATTGACATGCCTTTAAAGTTTCTAAAGTGTCTGAAAGAGTAACCTCAAAAAATTATAAGAGAATAATTGTTTTTCTAGTTTATACAAAGTTAGTTAGGAACACTCTAATTTGCTTATTACTTTCACCCTTAAATATGACATTTCTGACATTAAAAAATACAAATATCCAAACAAATTGTAATTCACTCTTCATTCCTCACTCTACTTTAATTAATCTTTGTCAGTCAAGAAGCCCTTTTCTAAATACACTTTAAAACAATGAATAAACTCAATGCTTTAACCAGTTTTTATTCTAAAAGCTTTGGTAATTAAACCTAAAATGTTTTATTAAACTAATCTAGCAAATGGTGGTATGATGCGTAAAGAAATTCCCTGAGAAAAACTGTCTTATAATCTTTTCAATGTAAAGATTAATCCGTATAATTATACTTAGTGCACTTTGCCCAGTAACCTTAACATAAATGTAAGAAGGAAATAAATGATTAGCAACATGAGATTTATGTAAACAAATAGATTTAATACCAAGAAAACAAGTTTAGTTATAGTGACACTTAAGAGTTTTTTGTCAGAACACCATATGAGGGTCTTTAATTAAGAAGGAAAAAGCATTAGGACTAAGACCCCATAATTTCAATACTACCTGTAGTGTTAGAATTAAGGGGTCTTAGGATTAGGTCACATACTCTAATTTAGCTGAAGAGGCATACAAAGAAATTTAGGTTGGGACTCCAAGCCCAACACTAAATTGTTCTAAGTGGATAAAGGCATTGGTGAACCAAATCTTGCTATCTGGCATTCAGTCCCTGGATTAAAGGGTACTGTCATATTTGCTTTCTTGCTTTCATCATCATCTTTATCCTTCTTCTTATTCTTTTTCTTCTTCTACATTATCATCATCATCATCATCATCATCATCCTTCTCCTTTTTCTTTTACTTTTTCTTCTTCAACAACATCATGATCATCATCATCCTTCTTCTTGTTTTTCTACTTCTTTTTTCTACAAAATCATCATCATCTTTTTCTTCTATTTCTTCTTCTACATCATCATCATCTTCTTCTACTTCAGAAAAATGATTTTGTGGAGTTCTACAATAGACACTGTGACCAAAAATTGCTCATCCCCATATTATTATAGATTAAGTACTTCAGACAATAAATATAAAGAAAAAATTTTATTACATTTTATAAAAGTTGATGGGAGAGTCTAGTTTTTTTTCTTATGTAAGTTCATTGCAACTTGATCCCTTTATGGAAACCAAAACAAGTATACTCATACAATGTGATTTTTTAAAAGAATAAATTTTAAATTCATATTCTAGGCTGCTTAAGCCATCATAATATGCAAAAAATAACTCCAGATCCTGAATTTAAGTTTTTAAAACTTTTGTTTGCATTTTAAGAAATCACATAGTATATGCATAGTTTTTTCTTTTCATAATAGTAGAAACTACAATGATTTTACATAGCAAACTGGACACTTATTAATTTTTATAAGATTTAATAATTTGTTTTTTTAATATTTGTGATCAGGAGTGGGAGTGTTTAATCTAGAATAATACGAAGAAAATATTTGGGAAAATTATTACTACTGGTTGTAGCATCTATTAAACGCCTTAAATAATGTTTTTATACTTGACAATGCTTCATCACATTTTGTGAAGGAAATTAATAATTATAAAAATAAAATGGTTTTTGAGGAAACTGATTTCATGAAATGGTTGATTTGTTTGCCTGACTGAAAACTTGTGGAGAAGGTGGTTTATATTTGTTTTTAATGTTTACCCTTTACATGTCCCAGGAACCACTCGAGGTAGGATGTTACAGAGTAAGAGACACAGTTTATGGGGAAGATAACAGTTAACCATTGACTTGAACTGGTTATGATTGTAGCAGTTGGAGAAGCATCCTCTTGGGATTTGGTTTTACAAAACAGCAATTTGTCAAAGGAAGCTGATCAAGAGAAATTTGCATTTCACTAATACGAAAGAAATAAGGTTTGTTCACTGCAATGTGTGTAGCATGGTGGGTCTTAGTCTTGAAGGTTAGAACTAATGAATATAGTTCATCTAAACACTTTCCATAGAAATGGCAATAGAGCAGTGAGATGTATAATTCATTTGTATAATGACATTTCTGTGACATCAAGTCTCTTAATCAGTAGAAAACTATCCAGCATTCAGTGCCATATCAGAGAATACATACGACATAACAGTTCACTACTATTTTCTTTGTTTAAAATATGATAGAATTTATAGACAATTAATATCAGTTGATATATAGTCCATTTGTATCTTGATCTAGCCATTTCATAAGTTACAAAAATAAATTTTCTTAGATGCAATGAATTATTGTTAATTGAATTTTACTAGCTCAGCTCAAGCTAAAAATAAATTTTGTTAGCTGAGCTCAAGCTATAAAATAAATTTTGCACTTTTTGTTTCACAGAGATTGATTATAAATCTACAATTCGACCATGTATTGAATAATGTTGTCATATCTAGTCAGGTACTCCTGCTATTTATCTAGAGGTTCTCAACAAAATCCAAAGGAGGGTCTGCAATGCAATCAATCTCAAGTTGCAGCTTGACTTCAGTTACTTTCTCACTGATGAGATGTGGTTTCCCTCTGTCTTTTCTACAAATATTTTCATGGTTTCTGTTTTGACTAGCTTATCTCCTTGGTGCTCTGTCTATACAAATTTACTTGTACTACTAGATTGACAACTAGGTCCCAACTGTCATATTAAGGCTAATATAACCACCATTTCTACTCTATCAACTTCTTTCGTCACCTTTCTCACCTGTGGAAGTCCCTTCTGTATACTTGCTTCCATGATAGAATCTCCAAAAGTTTAAGTACAATGTCAATTGACATTTTCTATCTCCTCGACTCCATTTTTCTCTTATCCTTTCTTTGACATTCCTGTTCTTTTCTCTTTTTCTCTTTTCTCTCCCGTCTCACTGTAACCCCATGTGCACAGTTGCAGTACTGTCTTGCTTGAGGTTTAATGATTATAAGAAAAATTAGAATTTAAAAAAACAGCTTTATGCTATTAAACGTTTTAATCAGATACTCTCACCCTTATATTAGAGATTTTTCTTGCTTTAGAGTTTATATTTATGATTGTTTTGAAAAGGGATTTTTTTTATGGTACAAGATAATTTCCCAAACCTCATTAATGTAACATAGAGATTAAAGTACAAGCTTCATTGTTTATTGTTTTAATCCCAGAGCTTTAGCAGTAAAATAAAATGGGATATAAATTGCAAATTGTAATGTGTTAAAGACTTAGGTTAACTCTTTGGATCTGACAAGTCATGATGTCAAAAAGGGTAATAGTCATTACTCTTTGTAGACTATTCTGAGCAAATATAAAATAATTCAACATGAAAGACAGTTTAGCTTATTATTATCAAAGCAATTGCTTTGAAAATTTATTAATTTGTACATGGTAATACTCTTTAGATACGGCCTATTAAACATTTGTCCTGTGAGTATGTTTGCCTACTGTTTCTACTGCCTACATATATCCACTTAATTTGTTTGCATGAGCAGCAGCAAATAAAGAGTGGGGTCACTCAGAATATAATGAAAATTTCAGCTAATAAAAATAAAGTATAAACTGTAATTTAAAAAATGAAATTCACTGTTAATATCAAAGTAATTTTAAGAAAGCAATCTGTTAAAAAGAAAAAGAATTCTTTGCACCTAAGAAGGTTGGTTTCACTCTGCTTTGCAAAACAATTTTTCTCTCCAGAATCTATTTTACATATCTAAAAGTCTACCATTCATAAATGCTTAGAATATTGCTGCTACATATGGTCTAGTATCCCTGTTATTTACCTTGAGCTCCTTGATAAGATCCAAAGAGGAATCAGTAATATTATTAGTTTTGATCTGGTAGCTTGACTTCAGTTACTTTCCCACCTTCATAAGGTTGCCTCCTTGTGCTTTTTCTAGAAATACCTTCATGGTAATTGTTAGATTAGCTCTTCACTATGGTCGCTAGACTTTTTGAATTTAAGTACAGTATTAGACTGGCATCAAGATCTGATCAATTTACAGTAGAGTTGACTAGATGTAGCCATAAGTTTTATGCGAACATTTTTCTTTTCTTGCACATTTTGCTTGTAGAACTCTCTTCCAGCTTGATGCTTTTCCAACCAACTTAAATGCAACATCAATTGCTATTTATGTTCTTCCTTATTATTCTTTTCTCTTCCTTCACATCATTAATGTTTCTATTCTTAATACTTCTACATCCTGTAATCCTTGTGTCTTAGTGGCTTTATTACCTTGTCTGGGGGTGATACCAATTAATAAAATGCTCTCTGTAATTTATCTCAGCATACAGAAACTCTTACACTTACAAGGATTGGTTCAATATTCAGTCAAAATGATAAAAAAGATAAATATGAATTCCATAATTTAACTGCATTGATTTTAGCTTAGATATTGAGTTAAAATTTCTTTCCATAAAAATTTGGCTTGATAGCATGCATTTTCTTTTATTTTAATAGTGTCATGATTTATGGTCATCTCAAAACTCACATCAGTAAATATGTTCCATGTCTTGTTTGAACTTTGGAGACCTGGGAAGAATTTTAAAAATTCAGATCAAAAAGTAACAACGAATATTGTGAAAGAACTGAGAAATATATTTCATTTCTCAGAGTAATGGGACAAGTAAAAGCTGTGGAATTACAAATCAACACCCCAAGAAAGGTAGTTGATTCATTCTTCACTGTTTGTTGGTTGATAGTTTTTTTATCCTGTAATGTAAACAAGGACAAGTATGATATCTTATGCATATTTAAATGATAAGAAATAAATTTATGGCAATAAAGAATAGATAGGGTTGGCACAATGGAAAGGAAGCTTAAATTTGGTATAAATATCTATCTTCAAAGAATCCATGGGCTTCATGGAAATGGTATAATGATATGTCGAATTTAAAACAAAAAAAATATTATAAAAAAAACATACATTAGATATACAGTCAGTAATATAACAGTTTTTCAATTTTGTACTAGAAAATTCTGGCAATTGATAGAAGGACTTCTTTATCAGTTTGCAAATTATAGTTCTTTCATAATGAAGTGACTTGCCTGATTCCACTAAGGAAGCAAGGCATTTGTTGTTGCTGCTGCTGTCAGGGATGGCAACTACTTACAATCAAATTCAATACTGCAAACAAGGTCAAGTGTTATGCCCCAAGATTCAACAGCCATCATTATGGTAATTGTTTGAGTTTGTGCTGTATCATTGTCAGAATCTACTAAATATACTAGAGAGAGTCTAGATGATAATCATTGATATCAGTAATAGAAAAGGGAATTCTGAATCCCTCCCAAAATGTAATTTGTTGTCTGCAATCAACCAACTTGGACAATGTCAGTAAAGTAGGTAAAGATATAAGCAAGGAGAGGAGGAGTTGGAGAAAAAGGAGTGGGGAAAAAGATGACTACTTAAGACAGTATATTTTCTCTACTTGACACGTTTGTCTTAATTTTTTGCTCAAAGCATCTAATTCACTTTGTTTATTTTCTAATACTTAATTAGGTCAAATTTATTAGACAAGAAGAATGTTGGGGGGGAATTTGAGCTAAAACATATGTTCATCTTAATTTAAGAAAATGACAGTCTGGAAGCAAATATTGTATATCCAGTGATATGAGTTGGACTTTCACCCAGAATATCATTACCCATATCCAGCTGTTGTTCTTAAATATCACAACAGAAATATATTGACATCTTTCTATCTATTGGGTAGGTGAAAACGAGTCTTTATTTCTAGGAGCAAAATCCAGATAGACTTCTTTTCACCTAATGAATGATTTTATCATCCTGTGAAGAAGTTTATTAGATATAAAATATTCATGGCATAATCACCATACCGTTAGCTAATACACCTGATGGAATCATGTAAAGGTGTGCATGAGTACTTACCTTGTTACTTATTCATAGCATTATTTGTGATACACGTGAAGTTGAGTGCACTATTCAATTGTCTTATTAAACCTACTATTTTTGTGCTTGTGGTTATATCACATTGAAACATGTGTTCATGTATGATCACTGAAGTTGAGTAATGTTGAGCCTGGTCAGTACCTTGATGGGTGGCCGGTTTGTAATATCAGGTGCTGTAAGCTTGGATATGCAGGTAGTGTAATGGCTAATGACCTGGAATTAGAAATTGGATAAATTAATACTAAGTATGAGTTTAATCAGTAAATTCTTGTTATCTTCCAAAAATTTCCTATTGTCTAAAAACATTTTCTGGCTTTAAATAACCTGCAAAAAGGTTAATAAACTGTAAAAATCAATCAATCAAACAAATGTACTATCTTGATCCATTTTAATAACCAATTTCTAAACCTATAGAATGTTTTTCTAAAGAAATTTTAAAATTTTTAGACATTTTGCACTTTTGAAAGTCTTACACTGTTTACTTTTATAAGAATTAGGTAAGATCAACTAAGTAACATAGACATATTTAACACTCTGAAAGTATGTTTTGAATCAAAATATGAGCAGTGTGGACACATTAAATTTAAATATATACAGGCTAGGGTTAAATAGAGACTTAGGTGTTTTGAATCTTTATAAATATTTCAATAGTTACACATTTTTTAGATACACTTAAAAAAATTTTCTTTAAAACAACATTTATAAGTATTATTAAAGATAAGTCTACATTTACAAATATTTAAAAAAGTCTGTCGCTTTCTGCATCACGTGATGTAAACAAACTTTCCACGAACGCTCCTCACGAAAATGCTTCTAATTTAAATTTTAAATCATTTGTTTCTGATGAAAGGCTGAGGACAGTCTGAAATATCAAATATAATAATAGAAATAAATACTGTCAAAAAAATACATTTTAAAGCTTACAACTTTTTAGTAGTTTTTCCTAATATATATGTATATATATATATATATATATATATATATACATACACATATATGCAATTGGATGTCTAACTGTATATATATATATATATATACACATATATGCAATTGGATGTCTAACTGTATATATATATATATATATATATACACATATATGCAATTGGATGTCTAACTGTATATATATATATATATACACATATATACAATTGAATGTTTAACTGTATATATATATATATATATATATATATATATAATTGGATGTCTAACCGTATATATATATATATATATATATATATATATACACACACACATGTATACAATTGGATGTCTAACCATATATATATATATATATATATATATACACACACACATGTATACAATCGGATGTCTAACCACATATATATATATATATATACACACACACATATATACAATTGGATGTCTAACCGTATTGATGAGCTGTGATACAGCGAAACAGATCTGTCTGTGGATGACTATATACAAATATATATATGTATATATATATGTTGTAGGGCTGTATTATAAATTTTGTCTTATTTTTGTTGGAAGTGTTATTGATGGTGTCTGTTTTTTAGCTTTGTGTATTTTGTAAGTTCATTTTTTAGCATTGGGGAATAAAATGATGAAGTAATGGAAAAGTTTGAAAGTTTTCTCAATATATTTTTCTTACTCATTTAGGTATTCCAGGCTACATGTCCTAAGGGCTCTGAAGTAAAATCCTGTGATTAGTCCAGATTTTACTTTTTGGTTGTGCTGGGAATAATAGTTGATTAGGTCGTTTTTGTTTTTGTAGGTTTTTGATAAAGTTTAAAATCTAATTTTTCATTGTTGCAGATTAATAAGATGTCGAGGAAAAGTAGAGAATAGTTTATTTCAAACTGATGTGTGAATTCAATGGTGGGTTCAATCTTATTGAGCTTCATTATTATCTATAATAGTTCGGTGTCTTGGGGATATAATAAGAGGTTGTCTTTTATATATTTTAGGTTAGTAGAGCTTGTT
Organism: Ascarosepion bandense; assembly: GCA_037127315.1. Taxonomy (NCBI): domain Eukaryota; kingdom Metazoa; phylum Mollusca; class Cephalopoda; order Sepiida; family Sepiidae; genus Ascarosepion; species Ascarosepion bandense. Next base: position 1,236,089 of record JBBBDQ010000294.1, on the reverse strand, counting down.
TGTTATGTGTTTGAATGGACCAGATTCTAAGAATTCTAGAAAAAGACAAGAGAGAACACCACTTATATTTTTTGCTTGTAGAAAATATTATTTGTGCTTAATGATTAGTTTGCCTATTTTTATAATTTTGTGTCTGGATAGAGGAAACGCGATGGGTATGTTGGTGTATAATGATTTAATAATGTCTATACTGCCATAACCATGTTTTCCATATTTTTATATTTTTTCATTAACTACATATATATATATATATATATATATATATATATATATATATATGATAAAGCATAAAAATACGCACATACTATGTATACATAAAAAACACACACACATACACTATGTGTGTGTGTATATGTATATATATATATATATATATATATAATACATACATACATGTGTATATATATATATATATATATATACATATACATATACAGAGAGAGAGAGAGAGCGTGTGTGTGTGTATGTATGTGTGTATATAATGTAAGTACTTGCAAAATCTGTTTGGATGATCAAACCTCAGAATTTTACATCACGACTTTATGCAAGTTTTTTTTCAGAAATCAAGTGAATGGTTTTCAGTTATTTAGCAATATAAATTTTGAAATTGGAACCTGAAACCAGAATACCCACCCAAAAAAAATCTTAGTGAAATCTGCTTCAAATCTTTTATTAAATAAACCAAAACTTGAAGATCCATAAGCAAAATGGTGAAAAGGTTGAATTAAAAGAAAAAAATGAATATTTCAGAAGAAATTTCTCCCAGCCTCAAAGTAATATCTTCAGTAAATAAAACAATAAATTTGGAAATTTCTCAAACTATAAAAGCAGATTTTTATCAAGTTCATAAGCGATTTTTATCAAGTTCATAAGCGATTTTTTTTAAAATATAAAGATTCTAGTTAAGTTCACCAAGTCTGTATCTTGTAGTTTTTTTTTTAATACTTGAATGAATCATTATTACACAACGTAAATCTACTAAAAAATAAATTAAAATAATTTTTGAAAAAATAAAATATTTAAAAGAATCAAGTGAGGAAGATATATTTTCTTTTTTTTCTTAGACTTTGAATTATCCTTCTCTTATATGCTGTATCCATTCAGGATATGGGTTGTCATGGCTCTCCACAATTTCCTGGTCTTTGTAACCCATAGTAGAATTTGTCTTGTTGACTACATTGGATCAATAATGACATCTGCCGCTAAGAAAGTTGGGTCACTGTGTTAGGCCAACAAGATTTTTCTCATCAGAATCCATCTTGCGCATTTATAAATCTACCATTTGTCCATGCATTGAATACTATATCTGGTTGGGTGCTCTTGCTATTTGTCTTGGGGTTTTCAAAACAAATCCAAAGAATGATTCGCAACAAAAATTTAGCAACATGACTTTGGTTACTTTTTCATGAACGAGTTGTAGCTTCTCTCTGTCTTTTCTACAAATATTTTCACAGCTTCTGCCTTGACAAGCTCCATTCCTTGGTGCTTCATCCACAGGAATTTACTCATGCAGATCCCACCCTTTTACCATCAAAACAGGCAAATATAACTGCCACTTCTACTCTACAGTTACTTTTCTCACATTTCTCACCTGTGGAACTCCTATACTTGCTTCACTAACAGCTACAATCTCCAGAAGTTTAAAGGCAATGTCAATTGCCATCATTTATCTCTTTCATTTCCATCTTTCTCTTATCTTTTTTCAACATCCTCTGTACTTTTTTTTTCTCTCTCACTGTAACCCACTGAACACCAGTTACAATCCTGCCTTCCTTGTGGTAAAACGATTATAAGAAATAAATCTCTCCTAAAATTTGTTCCATTTATAAAAACTTGTTAGGCAGATTCTGTACTGTTTTCCTCTATCCTTTAATATGAGTGTCAAATTATCCAAGCCTTCTTTCCTCATTATGTGCTCTAGAAATTTCTGTTCTTAAATATAAGTATCTCTTTTTGATTTTCTCTAAAACTTCACCATTGCTCACATGTTCAGTCTATGGTTCTTTAAACATCCATCTGTAGAAACCCAATTCTGTTGCTCAAGTTTCCTCTTCATCTGAGAGAAGATTACCCAATTTTCACTGCTATATAGAAAGACAGATATTACATTGCAGTTCAGTACACTTTTCTTTGTAATGAAATTTTTCTATTTTCTAATACTTTACTAAATACATTTTGAAGGCATTTTTTGTTCTCCCAATGTACCTTTTGATTTCATCGTTTGCACTTTCAGTCCTCTTAGTATTTTAACCTCAAGCAAAGCAGGAATACCACTAGTATACAAAGAGTTACAAGGAGTGAAAATGAGAGAAAAGACTGAGGGTATAGAAAGGACTGAGGAAAGGACAAAAGATGAATGAGATTCAAGAAGATTGGCAATTGATGCTCCAGCTATATTTTTGAAGATTGTAGTTATCAGCAAAGCAAGTAAATGGAAAGAAGTTCCACAGGCTGGAAATGCAAGAAAATAAATTTTTGGAGTAGAAGTGGCAGTTGAATTTATTTTAACAGTAAACGGGTGGGACCTAGATGCTAAGCTAGTAGCATGCTTAAATTAACTTCCCTTATCGCCCGGTTCTCTATTGAACAGGTTAAGAGGCTCATCCCTTGTTCCCTGTTTAGGATGTGGTTTCCGGCTTTCTCTTTTCCAATCTTCTCACTTTGTTTTTTTTTTCAATTGTAGTAGATAGATCTATCTATCGTCCGGTTCACACTCCACCCGTGTCTATTGAACAGGTTAAGAGGCTCATCCCTTGTTCCCTGTTTAGGATATGGTTTCCGGCTTTCTCTTTTCCGATCTTTTCACTCTTATGTAGCCCCCTGCACATCAGTGGTGTTACCGCCTTGCTCGGGGTGATACGATTAAAAAAAAAAAAAAAAAGAAAAAAAAAAAAAAAAAAAAGAAAAGTTATTTGAAATTTTTTTTTAATTTTTTATCTCCAGTTTAAAATTTGCATGTTGGCCTCTTCTTTTTGCTGCCAACCATGCATTCCATCTTCTTGCAATTGATGTTTACTCCTTTCTTCTTGTTCCTACAGAAGTTTGAAGAATTTGAAAAGGTGCACAAAAAGAAACTGGATATATAAGTAAAAATGAATAGAAATAAAAACCTCAAAATATGATGATCTTTTTTTTATGTTGGTTAATATTGGTCAACAATTCTAGCTGTGTGGTATATAGCAGAGCAGACTAAGAATTTTATCCTTGGTTGGCAACCATAGTCAGTGCCACATTTACGTATGGGCTTAGCAAGCTGAAGCCTATGTTCTCAAAATCTACGGAGCCTCTACCAGCAAAGGTGTATAATATTTTTGAGACTGACATAAGCCATTCTTAAACTTGCTGTCATAATGCATTTCAGACACTTGAGTCATTTTAAACACCCATCACCATCCTCAGCTTAACTCAAATTGTTTAACACTCTTCCATTTTCCTCTGCTTGCATGAATAGGGGTTTTAAGGAACCTCATGAATGGAATAATCTAGGGTATCACAAGTGGAATAGCCGAGAGCTACATCTCATCTAAATCTGGCCATAGTAGGGAGTTTTTGATACTAATAATTACTATTAGTAAATCTTGTTATTAGAAGAAGATCTGAACTAGTGGGACCAAAGAACAAAGGTTAACATTTGCTCTGAAAAAAGGGCAGTGAGAGGCTTGTGATATTGTATCTGTGGAAAAGAACACATTGACTACCAATTTTTCTTTCTTTTAGGAAGCTATTTTGTGCCTTAAGTTCCTTGACCTTTTGGGTAGAGTGCAGTGTTGAATTTACCTATAGGCTAAGCTAACCAAACCTTAGGGTCTCAAGATCCAGGGGGCCTCCAGCCAAGGTGTATAATATTTTTGACACTGTTATAGGCCACGCTGTGTATTGTAGACTTTAAATAATTCATCAGTAATTTAAAACACCCATTGTCATCTTTGACTTTACTCAAATTGTTTAATTTAGCACTTCTTTTTTCCTCTACTCATGAGAATATGGGATTTGAAAAAGCCACACAAGTGGAATAGCCTAGGGTATCTCTTCATCTAAATCTAGCCCTGACCATAGAAAAAGGAAAGCTGTGAATTCCAAAGCATTTGGGAATGAGGATGGTAAAACCCCTTCTGTAAAACTTAATTTCCAATAAACCAGAGCAACAACACCTAGCGTGATGATACTAATTGTACTAAGGAGAAAAAGTGAATAATGACAATAATTGGTGAGATGGCAATAGAGGCTAGAATTTCTAGCTTTGTTTCAGAAAAGAGCTGATAAGCTGTCTGGCAAATATTGTATGACATGGAAGTTGATCTCTCCTCTGACCTAGCTCAAACAGCTCAGTTGAAGAAAAAAATAGATGGCCATAATCTACACCTTGAAAACCAAACTAGAGATGTTTCATCACCACCAAGTGAACCCAGAATTTTTACCAATGAAGATGAACACTTATTCCTGAAGGAAACCCCCATGACTTCAGTACTTGTTAAGACTTATACACAATCCCAACCTTATGTGGAACTTGTACATAAAATCCATTGCTAAAAATACTGGAAAAAATGATTGGTTGCTTAAGTGTTCAGACAAACTATATTCCTTAGTTTCACTAGTTCTAACATTCATGACTAAAACCTGCCATATGGTGTAAATTGTAGCAAATGACACTCATTCCCTTCATATTCCAGTATTGAGATATAAGTTCTACTGTAGCAGCTTCTTCCCATGAGCTACTAGTTTGTGGAACTAACTCCCAAGACGATGCCTCCCTAATGTCTAAAAAATTAACCCTTTTCATGTTTAGGGCCAACCATTATTTTTCCCACATATCCCATAAACTGTACCTCTTACTTCATAACCCTCTACCTTGAGTGGTTCTTGACAAGAATGTGGGTGATATATATATATATATATATATGGTAATTTACTTTTCTCATGCACATAATTCAAAAGCCTGAGACAACATAACAATATTATCAGCCAATTCATCTCCAGACAATGGCTGCAATTGGGAAAGAATATTCATTAGAAAAGAAAAGATCATTAAAATATGATAAACACCTGAAGATGGCCAGAGCAAGCAATATGATGATGATAAGGGATCCAGAACATTCATCCATGGTAAACTGGTCTAAGGAACACTTGTCTAAAAATATTATTCTGAGAAAACTGGTCTAAGGAACACTGGCCTACAAATATTGGTCTAAGGAACTCTTGTCAACAGAACACTGGTGTAAGGAACATTAATCTAAGAAGATTCCTTTAAGGAACACTCTTCTAAGGAATATTGGTCTAAGAATACAGGTTTAAAGAATACTCATCTATAGAATATACATCTAAGAAGTGGTTGTCTTGAGAATTATAGCTTAATGTGAGTGGTATTAATATACAAAAAAATGCATGCCAATAAATGCTTATAAACCACATGTATCTTATGTAATTGATTTTGTTATAAGTCTTAAATATTCTGTAATATAGTGAATATCAATAAAATTGAGTATTTTGTACATGAATAAAGTGTTAATTCATAAAAAATATTATTATAGACCAATGCTTCTAAATTCCAGTGAGAATGCAAGTCCAAACAAATCAGTTTTTAACATATGAATTGTTAACTTTAAAAGCAATGAATGTCAGGTGATTTGCAAACTTAGCCTTAAGTGAAAATATTCAAAATATTTTGTTTTTGAAATTATAAAACTATCCCACTGATATTATTTGCTTCACTGAAGAAAAAAGACATATCCATTAACAAAATGTTTATCAACAAAGTTGCTTTGTCCTAGAGATGTGGTGCAGTGGTGCAGTGGATATCAACTCCAAATGAAAAATCAGAGAGCCAAGTTCGAATTCCAGTTGATTTTGTTGCATTCCCTTATGTGCAAATACCCTTGGGAAAGTATTAATCCATCTTTTCCCTCCAGATATGAGTTACATAACAGGACAGAATTAGTTTTATAGCCTTGGTTGGCAACCAGCCTACCACAGAAATTAATGGCAACCTACTACAGGACAATCTTCTGCCCAGTCAGTTATTGTAATATAACGGTCTGGCCCACCCAAGAAAGGCTGATACAAGCTGTGTTGTTTCCGGTCGGTGAAAAGTAACGGATGTCACTTTGACCCTATTTCCAGCAGATGCGGAAATAACTCAGAGGCAAACAGACAGGTGACTCTGAGAATTACGTAGGCATCGCGTGGGTGTCGCGTGATCAAGGCAAAGCCGGAAGAAACAAGTCCCGGTTTTGGAAGATATATAAAGACCACGAAAACACGGATTCGCCAGTCAGAAGAAGTGAGAGCAGAAGTAGCAGCAGAACCACAGAACACGAAGGAAGGCAGTTCACAGCTGCCCCCAATAGCATGCTGCTATTGCGGGGTACGCATTCGTCAACCCATTAGAAGCGCTCTCTCTCTCACTCCTGCCTCTATTCTACACGGTCCATCGTCACTAATAAAAATATAATATATATTTTTATATATACCCTTGTTGTCTGTTTGTCGATATACAACATTATGTCTCTTTCAAGACATGATCACCCAATCGTGTATCATGTATGGCACTTAACTGACTATTTTGTCCTATATATTCTTCTTATTTAGAACTTATGACCAAGAATGTATAACCAGAATACAATTTACAAACACAATTTCGTAATCATGAAGTATTTCTTTACATTAAGTAATTTGTTTCTTTTCATTGTTGCTAAAACTTGAGAATCAACTATGATTAATTTATTTAATTAACATTCTTAAGATAAGTTTACTTCTATAACTATATGTGTATGTTTTACTCCTTACTTAAGATGTATAAAATATTTAAATGTTTAAAACTATTGGAAAAATTAGTAATGATATTTTCACCTGAGGCCATTATCTAACATAATACCTGTAGATTTATTAGGTCCCATAATTATAACTCAGTTAATTTTTCCAGGGCATGATGATAAACTTCATTTCACAGTAAGGTCTTTGACTGGAAGAGTGGTGGTTTTGAAGAGCATGAAACCAGCTCTTTATTGCTGTTGTTTCCAGGTCCCCATGACCAAGGGTGGGATCATGTGTTAGGTCCCCAGGTATAGGCACATGATGAACCCCAAAACAAAAATCAACAGTACATTTTATAATAAAATGACAATCACTTTAAAACTAAAAAACTAAAAAAATATTACAGCAAAATTACTAACAATACATTTTATGAACTATTGATGATATATCTAAAAAAACATCTTTACCTTGAGTGTATAAAATTATGTACAATCTATCTGTAGTTGTAAGCATAAAATTATATGCAAGATATTTACCAACCAAAAATACATATTTATAGTAAAATGACCAACTATATATTTCATCTTCAGTTGAGGATTTACAGTTGCATCCAATATATATATATAGATATATATATTATAAATTATATTTTAGATCATGTACATAATTTTTTTTTTTTCATATATATCCACTATAAATAGTACATTTGTTTTGACATTGAAACTTCAATGTCTTATCAGGCAGTGTGGATAGGAATGGAAAGCCTCTTTTCTTATATTTGGTCAGTTGTGTGTGGGATAGTTTTTTAAAATCATTTCACCCCAAGCAAGGCAGTTTTACTGCCACTGGTGTGCAGGGGGTTACATAGGAGGAAAGTGATGATAAAGGGGGACAAGTTATAGGGGGTGTTAGGAAGAGGGTAAGAGAAAGATGAGAATACTGATGTGATGAGAGTGGAGTGGGCGGAGAAAAGAGCATGAGGAAAAGGAAAGGCTATGAGTCAGAGAGATAGGAGATGACTGATGACCTTACATTTAAATTTGTGGAGACTGTAGTCGGGGAAGCAAGTATACAGAAGGAAATTCCACAGGCAGGAAGTACAAGAAAAGAAACTGATGGAGTAGAAGTTGTGGCTACATTTTAATGGTTTCACTGTAAAAGGGTGGGACCTAGTTGCTAGTCTAGTAGCTTGAGTAAATTCATGCAGAGGGAGCACCAGTGAACTAAGCTCATCAGAGCAGAAGCCATGAAAGTATTTGTTGAAGAGACATTGGGAAGCCACATTACGCTGGTGAGAAAGTGACTGCATCTGACTACTTAGTAAGGATTGATCACATTATAGATTTTTGCTGGATTTTGTCAAGAACCCTGAGGTGAATAGCAGCGGCACCCAACCAGATGTGGCAGCAGTATTCAATACATGGGCAGCTTTGGCATTAAGTAGCCCATAGTTATTGGTGTGCCACTAAATAAAATAAGCTAACAATATATATTTATAGTAAAATGATCTATAATACCTATTTAAAGCAAAATAACCAACAATACATTTTATTTGCAGTTAAGGATTTACAGTTGCATCCAAAATATATTTACTTGAAGCCATAAAATCATGTTAAAAATATTTAGATTTTGGCATTAAGTAGCTCATTGGTGTTGGTGTGCCACTAACCAAAATCAGCTAACCAACAATAGATATTTACAGTGAAATGGCCAACAATACATATTTAAAGCAAAGTAACCAACAATACTTGAAGGCATATGCTTGTGTTCAGAAATATATTTACTTGAATCCAGAAAATTGTGTTTAAAATATTTAAATTTTGGCATTAAATAACTTATAGAGGCATTGATATGCCACTAAAAACCCCACTAACCACAAATAATTATTTCTCTTATTTACAAGCTTCAGCTCTGTCAATTATATCCCTAATTTAATTTAAAATGTTGTAATTTTTATAATCATAAAATCAAAATAATTATCTTTTACTGTAAATGTTTGCATAAATGTGTACAACAATTAGCCTTGTTTTATATGTCCTTTCCATCTTTCAAAAGGAAAAAGATTTTGAAGGAATTATGCTGAGAATAATACACATTTTTTAACACCCATCAATTCTTTAGTATCCTATTGTAGAGTTGCTTTTGTGGGGTTTTGTTCTTGTTTAATCTAATTTAAATGTCTGGCAACAAGCCACAAAATATATAGTTATGGGGCTAAATCAGATGTTAAAAATGGAACTTCTAAGTCAGATGTTAATTTTTAAAGATTCTACATGTTTTTATCTGACCCTCTCATAAAATACATATTTTAAAGATTTATTTTGCAAGTGTAAACATTTATGTTTCTTTTGAATTTAAATACATATTTTGTGTTTTACTATTTCCTTATGGTTATATTTTTCACATATAAGATTTATGTAGAAGATTTAGAAACTACTATTTTGAAACAGAAAATGGAAGATTAAAATTTTATTGATTTTCTAAGTGCAGCTTAGATGTGGCACAAGGCTGAATGTATGGTGTACCCAGTGAGGATCATACTCACTACATAGTTGCAATAGGTTCTAGCAAGGCAAGCTTGCCATTTGTTACACCATACTGAGGCCCAAATATGACATTTTATTTTGAAAATTAATGAAAGTAATGATTGTATATCATTATACAAGTCAGCTGAATAGCATTACCATAGATTCAGGCCCCAAAGTGTTTTGACTGTTTGGTTTTCAGTCACAACAAAAAATTAGAGAGCTGAAGCTGCCAGTTCCAAACTCCTTATTGTACCAAGAATTAATGTTGGCTTTAAATTTTGTGATGCATCATCATTTTTATCTAGGTTTGTTTCTTTACTGATTCAAACAGCAACCATATAAAATATTTGATGACCTGTTATTAAAGTTATAACCATCAATTATAAGAAGATAGCATGTCTGTTTGCTAGCAAGCGGAACAGCTCAAGATGCAAGTTATGAAAACTGTAGATATCAAAATCAAGCAATTAAAGGAATTTAAATACTTGAGAACTGTTTTTGCAGATTATCGAAAATGTAATACTGAAATCAAAAGGTCTATTAGAATAGACAAATATGCTTTCCAAAAGGTAAGCAAAACATTAAGAAACACAAAAATTTCATTAGAAGCAAAGAGAAGTGTGGTGAACTTTTGTGTAATGGAAATGAGTGCTGGACAATTTCTTCAAAGATGAGGAAGAGTCTTAAAGCAACAGTGATTTGGTTCTACAGAATGGTGCTGTGAATAAAATGGACAGAATATGTTAGAAAAGAATAAATGTTTTCTGGAAAATGGAAACAAAATACATATTTGTACTTAGAATCAGAAAGAGAGGGTTTAAATTTCTAGGACATTGGAAAGAGGGCTTGGAGAATTTAACAACCACAGGATATATTGAAGGCAATAAAAACAGAGGAAAGCGAGTAATGCACATAAAGAGTTTTTGTAAATGGATGGCTGAAAAGAGATTGGGAGGAGTAGGGAAACAGAAAATCTTACTAAGGACTACATAAGAAAGGAAGTTATTGGAAGCCATAATGACCTACGTCCTGAAGGGACATGGCACATAGAATAATAATAACAATATAAAAACTGATTAGATTTTTTTGTCAGTAAACCAAACATTCAGTGATTAAGTACTGTTATTTGAAACATTGAATTAATTGCTTAGAGAAGATACAAGAATAATAAGTGGGATGAATAAAAGACAAACATCGCTAAGAACTACAAATGGTTGGAAGTTGTGGAGAGCAATAATCATTCACGTCCTGAAGTGACACATAAGATATTAATAATATTAATGATAGTATAAAATTGATGGACCTTATATTTTTTGTAATTGAACCAAACTTTCAATGATCACGAACTGAAGAGACACAGCACATAAAAAAATATTTTTGAATTTTAAATCCTTGAATTTCTCCAACAGTCATATTTTATTTATTACTGAAAAAAATTCTGATTCACTAAATCTTCTGGTTTGTACTTTTTATGCTTAGTTATATTTTATTCTATGCATAAATGCATTTGCATTTTTGTTTGTGTTTTTCCAAATACAAGAATTCTAGATGAATAATTGATATCCATTTATGACATCATACCTGTTGAAAGCATTCCCTCCATTCTATGAAATTATCATTCATTGCATTTGTAAGCTACTGCCCATTTCATGCTATGCAGGTTCAACTTACTTGACTAGATCACCAGCAGAAACCCCTATGGATCCTTTGATATGCAGATCCCTAAGTTAGAGCCGTTGCCCTCTGCTCTGCTTTGCATGTATGGCATCAATCATCAGAGAAAAGGAACTAGCTACAAATCAATTGTATTGTTTGTCTTACAACACACTCTGTTCCTTGCAGCTACTTGGTGTCAGCTTAGATTTTCTTCTGTGCTTCCCTTTTCCCATTAGAAATGCTTCCAATCTACTTTTTGTATTCATGTATTCTTTGCACATGCATTGATGGTTTAACTTCATAATTTCTTACACTTCTGATTCATGTAAAAAAATAAAAATAACGCAACATAGTAATAGTAATATTAACTATTTCCTTATTGGTTGAAATTTATAAAAATCTTTCTATAAAACAATTTTCAAAAAAATACGATTCTCAAGTCCAGTAACTGTTATTCAATCTTTTCAGTATTGGTGGGGGGTTTCTTTCTTGACCTTTTGTTTGTAATAGTCCTCAGCATCCTTCTTTAGAAACACATTTCTGTTGCTTCAAATCTCCTCTTCATCTGGGAGAATATTGTCCAGATTTCATTGCCATATAGGTGGACTGATATTACAAAACAGTGTTACACCTAGCGAATGCTGGTTCCAGTTATATCGACGAACAGACAAACACCATGTATATATATAAAAATATAATATTATTTTTATTAATGACGATGAACCGTGTAGCATAGGGAACAGAGAATTGAGAGAGCGCGCTTCTAATGGGTTGACGGGAGTGTCTCTCTTCACCGGCCGATCTCTGTCGCTCCTCTACTCTGGTCTGTCTGTCTGTCTGGTGAAATCCGTGCGCTGAGGTCTTTTTATAATCTCCAAACCGGGACTTCCGGATTTTGCCTCGCCCACGCACGCCCATGTAATTCTCAGAGACACCTGTTCTGTTTGCCTCTGTAGCCAATTTTCCGCTACTGCCGGAAATAAGGTCAAACAAACATCCGTTCCTTTCAACGACCAGAAACACCCCCGCTTGCATCAGCCTTTCTCGGGTGGGGCCAGATTGTTATATTACAACAGTTCAATACTTTTTCTTTGTTTCTAATGAAATTTTCCTATTTCTTAATACTTTTCTTAACTTTTAGAAGGTATCTTTTACTATACCAGTGCATCTTTTGACTTCAGTGTTGCACTTTCTGTCCTTTGTTAAAACACATTTTCCTTTTTTTCTTTTTAATCATTTCAGTGTAAGGTAAGAAATCTACTAGTAAGTAGGGGTTTATACAAAGAGTGAAAGGAAAAAATGAGAAAGAAGAAATGATGAATGGGATTGAAGAAGATAGAAGATGGTGATTGATTTTAGATTCACATTTTTGATGATTTTAGTTATCAGATTAAAGATCCTTCTTTGGATTTTGTCAAGAACCTCAAGATAAATAGCAGGAATACCAGATATAGCAGCAGTATTCAATGTATGGGTAAATGGTAGGTTTGTAAATGTACAAGATGGACTCTGATGAGAAAAGTTTTGTAGCATGATACAGTGACTCAACTTTCCTTGCAATAGATGCAGCTGTTGATTCAATGTAGTTGCTCCACTTCAAGTCAGTTGAAAACTTGAAACCTTGAAACAAAGAGGTGTAGTGTGTTGCTCTTCAGCAGTCTAGTGGGAACCATGCTGTTGGCAGGCAGGAAAGTTTCTCCATGGTGGTTAAATGAGAGCAGTTTTGTTTTGGAGGCATTAAATTTACAAACCATTTTCTGCTCCAGTTAACTACTAATTGAAAGTCCTTTCCATTTCCTCATTTTCTCTTTGAGTTTTATATATATATATATATAGAACATGTAACTATTCATTTTAGCTGTTGCTGCTGTTGAAAGTCCTTAAGTGATATGGTTTTGTAGCACCATTCAACAAGGTTTGAAGAAGGATAGCCTTTTTTAAGATCTACATGATTCATTCACTCAAGTGTATTTCTTAAAATATGTAAATTCTTTTTTGTAAGTTTAGCCATCACTCTGATAAAAATATTTGGATAGATAATAAAGAATGACAGATTTTTTTATTTTTATCTAAACTCATAAAGAAAATCATTAAATAAAATAGGATTTTGGGCTTTGTGTCTTATCTTAGAATTAAAAACTTATTCAAATTTTTCAGGCTCAAAATAGAATAGGGTTCTCAGAATAATGCTAACTCTTGTTTCTACTTTATTGATGTGGTTACATTATACATTAGAATCGTTACTGTAATTTAAGTTAAAATAAAAGAAGAAAAAACCCTTTTTCTATAATGGAAAACATGATAAAGATATATATTGAGAAAATCTTGATGATTTCCCTTGGGTTAAATGTGAAAAGACGCAGAAAAAAATTCCAAATGGCTGAAGATTAACTAAACATTCTACGATTAAACTGCTTTGAAACTAGTAAAAGCCTTCTTTCCTTTTAAACTTGGTTTACAATGAAATATTTCCCACAGATAACATTTTGCTAGTCTGTAGCTAACCTTTCATGGCAAATATTTCAGTAAGCAACATTCTTAGATCAATCAGTTCAGACCTTCTCAGTTAGGACTTGCCATGCCACTTACACAGGCTCAACACATTCACATTTCTTTTGTATTCCATTAATAAGGAGTGCTGGTTTCGGTTCCCAGAGAATGATTTCAAAACCTTTTCACCTTTTCATTTTATAGGCATACAAATGCATGTTGGGATTATTTTTTTCTAGCCAGTAAAATAGGCCAGTTCACAGTTTCATCTGACTTAGTCCCGATTTGTATTGTCTTGATGTCAGAACACTACATTCATTGTCAGAACTTGATTTTGTTTGTCAGTGCCAATTCTTGTGAACTTTTTGCTATATTACTGTTGCTTTGCCTTATGACTGTTAATTGGGATTATTACTGTTTCATCAGGATGTGCATTGTGGTACAGTGGATATCGGCTCGGAACGAGAAACGGGGGAGCTGAGTTCGAATTCCAGTTGAATCCATTGCATTCACTTACACGCAAATACCCTTGGGAAAGGTATTAATCCGTCTCTTCCTTCCAGTTATGGGTTAAATAGCAGGACAGATTGGGTTCTATAGCCTTGGTTGGCAACCAGTCTACTGCAGAAAGCAATGGCAACCTACTGCGGGATAATCTTCTGCCCAGTCAGTCATGTCTCTTTCGAGACATGATCGCCCAAAGCATGTATCATGTATGGCACTTAACTGACTGTTTCATCTGATTTAGTCCAAGTTCATCTTGTCCTGAAGTCGGAATGCTATGTTTACTTGTTGGAAAATGCTATTATGTGTCAATTATAATTCTTAGTTTGGGAAATATTTACCATATTACTTTTGCTTTGCCTTGCATATGTTGTTTACTTGGTTTATATTATTTTTTGCCCTATCCTTTTCTTTTCTTTTTCTTGCTATTGCTTTTTGCAAACTTTGGCAATTCTGTTTGTTGGATAATTCTATTATTTATTTAGAATTTGGCTATCGCTCAGTCAGTTCAGTGCCATATGTGATACATGCTTAGGCAATCATATCTTGAAAGAGACATGACTGATTAGGCAGAAGATTTTCCCACAGTAAGTTGCCATTACTTTCTGCAGTAGACTGATTATCAATCAAGTCTGTAGAACCTAATCTGTCCTACTATTTAACCTACAGCTGGAGAGAGAAGTGACAGATTAATATAAGTGAATGCAACAAGTTTGACTTGAATTCAAATTCAGCTCTTCGATTTATCATTCTGAACTGATATCCACTGCACCACAATACACATTCAGTATGACCATGGCTACTCACTCTAAAAAAAAGGAGATCCATTAAGATCGCTTCTTCTTATAAACTCTTACTTTGTAAAAAAGACTTTCAAGAAAATGCTTCCCCGATCATTACAGTCTTAATCTCTTCAAGTTTTGGGTCAGCTGTTATCCATCCTACATATCCTCATAATATGCACTTAATTATTCTTCTTCTTACATCCATGCATGTGCAGGCAGTATAATCAATAGCAAATTGGAATGAGAAGTCAGAAAGCTGAGTTCAAATTCCAGTCAGATTCATTCCATTTACTTTTGCACTTTCTCTCATCAGCTATGAGAGAAATCTAAAATAAAATCATTGTTATTCTCCAAATATTGTTAATACAATATTTTTTTCTTTGTGCTCTGTCATTTTAGGAAATTAACAATTGTGGCTCTCCCTAATCACTCACAAAAAAGAATTATTCTTATAATAAAAAAGAAATGTTGAAATAACCCACAATGGTTGATAGAGTATAAAAAACAAATCAATCAACAACCACTGAATGTGGTTGTTGATTGATGCCTCAAAGCCACCTTAAGTGGCTTTGAGGCATTGTCTTAAATGAACAGCAGTGTGGAAAACAAACTGTACTTTATTCTTAGTTAATAGCTTAATGGTTAAACTATTTATTTGGCCAAAATAATAAAACTTCTTTTTTTTGTATATTAAGCAGTAATTTATATTTCAGTTGAATTTTCCCTGCATGTCTATTTGAAACTCCAAGGCATGTTCACTTATCATCAAATATTTAAAATCTATAAAATGAATAATGGATTTAACAGAAATTGTAAAAGCAAATATAATAGAATAATACATTTAGGCCATATTAAAGGAAATCTATTTTGACTGGTTTATCTGCTTGGCATTTGAAGAGTGATTTCACCTTCTGGATAGTTTTTTATCCCTGTTAGTTTTCAGAATTTTCTAAATGATGTAAATTTGGAACAGCCTACCCATTTCAGTCAATTACTAATTGGACCCTCTGAAGGTTGACTAGAGAGGTAACAGCTTTTTGTAACTGCTGCCTGGTCATGATGGGTAAAGGAGAATAAGTAGACCCGAGTGCGTATTTTACGTACTCTTTTTGTCAAATCTTGAGACATGCAGTTAGCATGATCTTTTCTTATAAGTGACAGAGTACAAAGAATTGTGAATCCATGTTTTTATGTTAACTTGCTGTTAACTGTTCTCTAAACAAATAACATTTGCCATAAATATACATATCTCTTACTAATATATACAAAAATTTTAGCATGAAACAGAAAAATTTGAAATAAAAATTTACTCTAATTTGTTGACAACCATTTTCAATATTAATTAACCTTCTTTACAGATAAGACAACCATGCTGAAAATTTTTTTTAGTGGTATATATATCAATAAAAAGCACATGTTTAAAACTATAATATTGTAAGATCATAATTGTATTAAGGTTTTTCAATTTGTAAAATACATTGCACTCCAAGGGTTACAATAAAAATAATGGCTTCTGACAGTTTAATAACTAATAACAGTTTAATTCTTAAGGACTGAGTAAATTTTGTTTATTAATCTTCCCCAAATTTTAACGAATTTTATCATTTTCTGTGCACCATATCTATTCAGGAAATGGTTAATGTTTGCTCTCTACTATTTCCTGCTATTTTTTAGGCCTTAATAAATTTCCTTTATCCCCTAACTATGGGTTAAATAGTAAACTATGATCTTTAGCTTTTGCTTATAATGAGTCTAAATCATACAGAAGGAAACCGGTCCAATATCTTTCACAAACGTTTATTGCAATTCACAAATAATGAAGAAATATGAATGGAGGGTCATGATTACCTTCATCTTGAAGATTTATATAGTTTAAAAAAGAACTTTGAATGAACTTGTTGATGACTACAATGTTATTAACTCTTCAGACACTTGGCTACTTGATGAGGTTATCTTCAAAAACAAAATGAATTATTATTGTTTTCAAGATATCTATATTGCATTTTACACAAATGCTATTGAACTCTCCACCTGTAGCTGTACAAATAACATTTTATACTAAATATATCCCATATTTATTCTATTGGTGGCATTGAGATGCCATGTTTCTCTGCTCAGTAAAACCATCATCAATCATCTGAGATTTGCATAATCACAAACCTATTCATTTTCTTCTATCAAGCACACACATGTGCACACAAACTTCAACACTGCAAGCACTTAATCTATATACATACTTTCTGCATCTGACATTAAGTTTAATCTGATAATCAAGCGGTTTTGTGAATGCATGGAAAATGTCTGTAATCTATGTGAAATTCAAACTTTGGACCTATGATCGACAGATTACAAACTACCTAAGTCATTCACTTAGATCATAAAAATAGCACTCATTACTTTGTTCTTCAAACTTATAGTTGCGCAACTATGATATTGATATATCTATATATTTAAAACATACCAATAATTTTCTCTTTAACAATGAGGGGATGCTGAAAAGTTCTTAGCTTAATGTTAGGTCATTTGTTAAGATTTTATGTAAAACTTTTTTATAGGTACTTGCATTGATCTTCTTCCATTTTAATACTCTTTGATAATACAGTTTGAACATTATTCAGTGAAAGTTTCACATCAAATTTCATATATTAACTATGGCTAGTTACAGACCATGATCCACATTTTTATCTATACAGACAAGGAAAGATATAATTGCCTAAAGAGAGGCTTATTGCCAAGTGAGAAAGATGAGGACGACAGCTCCCAACCACAGAAAAATTTTCTCCCTCCCTCTTGCACACCCTATGGAAATGATGTGAATGAATTGGAGTGTGCAAATTTCTACTTGACTTAAAAGCTGACCCCATCCCCAACTCAAAACACACTGACAACAGAACTGCCTAATTAGATATCAGCTATGCACTAATTTGTTACTATCTTTTTCAGTAATCAAACAAAATAAAAAACAAAAAATATAGCATTAACCATGAAAGTTAAGGAATTTTTGTCTGAATTTTTGAAATGAAGAATTACCATTATTTTATTATTTGCTATTTGAACCTGTATGCTCACCTTAATTGTTATTCTCTTAAGACAAGATAAAAGAGAATAAGAGGATAAGAAAAGTGAAAGCATCAGTGCACATATTAGGCTCTAACAACATCATCAGTAGACTTAGACAGTGTTCCACCTAAATTAAACCTTATCAGACTCTCTACTTTGGGGTAAAGAGAAACACAGATGAGGCTATGCCAAGGAGCAGAGTTTCGTTTGGGGAAAATTAAATAAGAGCCTGACTCTGCTTTTTGCAAGATTTACAGAAAATTTCTGCTCGAGCTTGGGAGCTCGGAATTTCCACATTAAAAATCAAATTTGCGTCACATCTGACCTCAGTGTGGAGGATACCAGTAGACCTAGCATAGAGATAAATACCATTTAGGAGTGTTTGATTAGGATAGAAAGAGCTCAAAAAAAAAAATTCAAAGACTTTTACAATTTCATCATCTAAGAATTAACATTAGGTATAAAACACCAGAATTTCACCTCGACTTGAAAGGTATAGCATTGAAAATTAAAACATTAGTTAAGATATGTTTGTTTCTAAGCCTCTGGTACTGCCAAAAAGTTCAGTGGAAGAAACAGACATAAGTGATACAAAGGTGAATATAATTGATTAACTAATATGAAATATTCTTTGTGGAAATCAGGATAAGAATAATTATGTTGATTGAATAGTGTTCAGCTTATAATTTCAAGAGGATTGCAAAGTACAACAATAGATATATAAAGAATACAGAAGAAATGAACATGTTGATCTGAATTTTTCTTTATGTGTCGTGTCTCTTCAGGACATGAACATTTATGGTTCTTCACGATTTCCTGTCCTTTGTAGTTCTTAGTAAATTTTTTTTTGTTATCTCTCCTAATCCCTGTTCTGCCAACAATTTACACATGCTTGTTAGGTTGTGTACTGCATTCCTCAGTACAGCTTGCCTTCATTACGGCTTGCCAGTTTCAAATTTTCTAAGCCCACCTTCCTCATTATTGTTGATATAACTTCACTAAGCAAATAGATTTTATGGTATATACCAGGGTGCCCACATTGCAACTGGATATGACACAAGGTTGAGGTTAAACTACTACACAAAAGTTTCCAAGCTCCCTTGGCAGATCTCTCTTAGAGGATGCCTCAGGTACAGGGCAATAAACCCAGGAGAAGGCGAGGTAATGCCTGGTGGGGAAGGACCACTGGGGATTGAGTTAAAATTAAAGAATATAGATGCCAGCTAAGGACAAATGGATTTTATAGATGCAACAGATGCCGCACAAGTTCAGTTTTAGGTGGGTTTATTGGCAATATCATGGAAAAAATCTGAACCTCCTCATCACTTCTCTTTTTAAGAATATGTCAGGTGCCAGGTAATAAATTCAGCCCCCTCTTCAGGAAGAGGTAAAGACTGGGGGATGACCCCTGGGTCTTTGGTTAAAGTATAAATCACAGCCAAAGGCAAATGGATTTTATAATATTTACCGTTGCTCCCACTACACAACAAATGTGACACAAGGTCATTTTGAGATGGGTTTATCAGCAGTACCATGGAAAAATTTCCAAATGCCCTAAGCCCTTCTTCTTTTGATGACACTTCAGATTCTGAGCAATAGCTGAGGGAGAAGCAAAGTCTAATGAGATGGTCCCTAAAGTTTGGGTTAAAATATATATACCCGTCAAAGCAAATGGACTTTAGATCTTCCCAGTGGCAAACCATACTTTTATATAGAACTCAATGGAAAGAACCCATTTCACCAAAAGGTGGAACAGGTAAAATTAATAAAGCACAAGTTTAAAATGGCTGAAGGCTATCAGTTTAAAACTTGTGCTGGTTAGTAATCATACATTTAAGCTATTTAACAATTTAGCAATTATGTCCCCTAGAACATTCAACTGTTTCTTTCTAATGTTAAATATAAGTTCATTTTATATTTCCATTTTCTTTTAAACTTTGTCATTACTCACAGACACTACTAGAAAGACACAAAAATACTCACAAGAATAGAGATACACATATACATACCAAACTTTGTATTTTTTACATTTTGTGTCAACCTCAAGTTTTACTCTGTGTTTCCTTTTTCTGGTTCTCATACTTATACATTCAATGAATTCTTGGGATTGGTTCATCAAAAATATCATACAGAACTTGCATAGATTCTTCATTTCTTGTGGTTCTTTCTTCAGTAAATCTTTTCTTGAACCAATTCCAATGCTTTTTGCATTCCCATTTTTTTTCTTTTCAATATGTAAATCATTTTTTCTAATTAGTGAACTTATTACACTGCTTTCCCACATTTCTTTTCCATTTTTATATATCCTGAAAAAGACATTTTACCAATTTAAAAAAATGTTTTTGCCTTTTTTGTTATTTTATTCTTTTTTGACTTGGTAACAACTTAGTGAATACTAATTTAATGTTTCTTTTGAACATCAATTCTACTGATGACATGCTTGTCAGGGTATTGGGATTCTGTGTAATCCAGTATATTCTCAAGTATCTTTGTTGTGCTTCTTCACTCACTTTTTCTTGACTTGCTTTTTTCAAAGCTCTCTTCAAAGTACCAACAAACTATTCAGCTTATTTGTTTGACTTTGGGTGATAGAGCAGGATAGTAAAATGTTCAATTGAAGACATTTTAAAAAATTCTTTAAATTCGTAAGCAGTGAACTGTTTACTATTAACCGAGACTATGACATCCAGAATGCCATATATTTCAAGCAATTCATGTAAAGACAAAATCACCGTAACCATGGAAACTGTTTTTTTTGTACTTGAAATTTCAGACCACTTAGTAAAACTATCCACTACAGTCAGATAATGGGATCCATTTACTTGCAAAATCTATGAGCAATGTTGGCCAGACAGTATCTGTTTTTGACATAGATTGTAATTTCTTGGTAAGGGATTTTGCTGCCAGAGCACAATCTTTTCAGGATTTTACTAACTTATCAACATCTTGGTTCATTTTGTTTCATTATACATAACTTCTCATAAGAGATTTCATCCTTGAAATTTCTAGATGTCTGCTATAAAATTCATTTTATATTCACTTCTGTAATATGACAGATATTACTACTCTTTGTGCAAACATTAGTGCTCTGTCACATAGTGAGTAAATGTTTAAATTTGTGTTTCATTGTAAAAATTAACTATCTTTTTTCTTTTTGTTATTTTTTTTATTTTTGAAATAAGCATGTTTTGTTCTGCTTTTACTTTTATTTCTTCTATGGTAACTGGTAATTCATGTACTTCAATACATAATATATTTTTAGTGTTTATTTCACTTTTTAATGTTGCAATAGCAGCGTCCTCAAATGGTTCAGTAGTTTTTGGTATTAATTTTGATAACAAATTTACATCTTAGTGTTTTGGACAATTGGTATTCCATCCTAAAATCATAATTTAATAAGATGGTACTCCAGCATTGGAATCTATTCACTGCATGCGTAGGAATAAGTTTTTTCAAACTAAAAATTGATAAAAAAAGGTCTGGGATCTGCTGGTAAACAAAAACGTTTTCCGTGTATAAATTTGTGAAAATTTCTCTGCAGATCTTTTTCAATCTGGCTGTAGTTTTTTCTTTTCTTAGTAGTGAAAGCAAAGCATGTGTGATGGCTTTCATGTTACTGTCATCATCTTTGTGTTAAATTTGGTCAGTCAGTCAAGTGCTATACATGATACACGCTTGGGTGATCATGTCTCAAAAGAGACATGACTGACTGGACAGAATATTATCTGGCAGTACTTTGCCATTACTTTTTGCAGTAGACTGGTTGCCGATCAAGGCTATAGAACCAAATCTGTCCTGTTATTTAACCCATATCTGGAGGGAAGAGACAGATTAATACCTTTCCTAAGGGTATTTACACTTATGTGAATGCAAGGAATTCAACTGGAATTTGAACTCGTCTATAGATTTCTCATTCCAAGCCAATATCCACTGCACCACCACGTGCATCCTGTATTAAATTATCACTCCTATACCATAGTCACTTGCATCTGAAACCAATATAATTTCTGTTTTCGGATCGTAGTGTGCTAAGGATAAGTCTGACGTATCTTCCTGATTTCTTCAAACACCTTTTAACACTTATCTTTTTTATACCTTTTTTGAGCAATTTGCTTTTCAGTGGAGCTTTCAAATTCTGCTTATTAGGTATGTAGAGTTGATAATAATTTGCTAGTTCTAGGAATGCTTGTAGCCTAGTAATGTTTGTTAGAAAAGGTATATTCTTTATTGCTCTTGCTCCTGACAGATCTGGTTGATGATAATTTTTGTCAATGATTTGTCCTAGGTACTTCATTTTAGGCAAGAACAATTTGCACTTTTCCTCACTCTTGTATTTTTGAAAAATTCTTCTTGCATGATTAATATGTTGTTCCTTAGAAACACTTTTAATCAATATATCATTCAGATAAGCAAATGCAAAAATCACAATCTGCAAACATAGTGTCTATAACTTGCAGAAATATGGCTGGAGCCACTTTATCCCAAAAAAAAGTCAGTTGAACTTATACATCCCTTGAGCACATTTATCGTAATTAACTCTGAACATTCTTCAACTTGTATTTGCAAATATGCCTCAGAAAGATCCAGCTTGAAAAGGTTTTCCACCATTTAATTTTGCAAAAATGTTTTGTGGACTTGGTAATGGTTAGTTATGTAATTCTCAACACTTGTTTAATCCCATTGAAAAATCAGTGCAAACACAAATTCTATTATACATTTTTTCTTTACATACACTGCTGGTGCTGTCAATTTTGAATGGTCAGATTTTTCAGTTCACTCATTTTTTCAAGTTTGTTTAATTATTTATTGGCTTGATCCAGGGCTGCAAACTATACACTACATTTCAGTTTTGAATACTAGTGTTGATCCTTTTTTTACTTGAAATTTTGCTTTGAGTTTAGAACACTGACCTAACTCATCTGACAGAACACCCAGAAAACATTTTTTTAAATTCTTTCTTTAAAGTTTCACATTGAGTTTTTTTTAAACTGTTCCCTTGTCCACTTATATTTTTGCAGTAAATGTTTATAGGTAAATCTCATAATTCGAATAATTTAATTCTGTCAATACCAAATAAGTTTGTAGTATTTTTGACACATAAGACTTATTTATTATGCACTTATGAAATAAAATGTTACAAGTCATTTCACCAATAACAAATAATTGCTCACCTGATTCACCACATGCAAATTTGGAAGTTCTTTCTGATATAAATTTTCTGTTTGCTTTTCATCTGGTTTCATTGTTTATTGTGATATCCTTACCAGTGTCTAGTTTACATCCACATTATTAATTTTCACATACACAAATTTTCTTTAGTTTTTGTCATTATTTTTTCTTTCTTGCTTGTGTATACAAACTTTTCTTTGCTTTAGTTTTACAATGTGACTTTTTACGTCCTATTTTTATAAACTTGTGGCACTTTAAATTCTTAAAGATACAGTTGTCTCTGAGATATAACTTTCCCCATTTGAAACATAGACTAATTTTTTCTTTTACCACGTTTTTTTAGCATGTACATATGTGCCTTCTTTCCTTCAATTTTCTCCATATAACGTCTCTATCTAGGATCCTCTGACATTTGTCTGATATTTCATGTGTTAATTCTTTTATCTGTTTCAGTTTTGTTAGGAGTTCTAGCATGTATTTCTGTGTCCTTTTTCATTATTAACCCTGCTAGTGCAAATTATCTCAACAAAAGTCTTGGTTTTTTCTCGTCTTCCCAGTCTTCTCTGTAAATTTGCTCATGTCTTGTAAAATAAGCAGAAAAGTTAATTCCATCTCCTGAATTGTATGTAAATTCAGCTGTGACATTTATCACCATGCCAGGAGTGAAAGAAGTGGAAGAATTTTTCATTTTCTTCTTAATTATTTCATTTAACTTTTGTTGTTGTTTCTGGAGTTCTCACAACTGCTATTTTGTTACCACTGGGATTATAATTTTTCATATTTAAAAATATCTGGGTTTTTTTCTTTACACATAGCAAAGAAAAGAAATTGTGTCAATGTGGTTCTAATTTCTGGTTATCACTGTTATAATGTGCACCTAAGCAAAAAGATATGTTTTCCTATTCCATACAAGATTTGATTCCTTGTCACTACTGTTATAACTTGCTACAAAGGGTTATTATATGTCTTGACTTCAAAGGTACTCTAACAAATACTATCAGAACTCTGTACTTCCTCTCTCTTTGAGTTTTTTATTTAAGGTCTCTTTTCTATTTCATTTGGGCTACCAGGGGTGTCTTATTTACTACATAACATTGAAAAAAAGATTTTTTTTACAATGGATTGAAAGAGATAATGTAAGTAAATTTACACTGCCAAACTAATAAAACAACAACTTTTAAGCTTTATTGATCAACACAGTCTCCTTCTAGGCTGATACATTGATTTTAACGCTTCTCTACCAAGTCAATGCCTTTTTTGTAGAATGACATGTCTTTGGCCTCAAAATATGCCTCAGTTTCTGATATCACTAGAGCCAAATCTCTTTCTCTGGAGTATTCTTTTGTGGTCTGCAAACAGCCAGTAGTCACTAGGGGCCAGATCTGGAGAATAGGGTGGCTCCAGAAGCAATTCAATGTGCAATTCATGTAGTTTTGCCTTGTTGCAATTGACTTGTGACACAGTGTGTTGTCTTGGTGAAAGATCATTTTTTCTTTCTTCCTTTCTGGCTGTTTTTTTTGTCAATTACTTTCTTCAAACACACCAATAATGCTATATAATATTTGCTATTGATAGATTTTCCTTTTTCAAAGTAATCAATGAACAAAATACCTAGCACATCCCAAAATATGGAGGCCACAACCTTGCCTGCTGATGTTTGCATCATTGGTTACTTTGGACAGCTTTCACCTGCTACTGTCCACTCAACTGACTGCCGATTTGACTCTACATTGGAGTGGTGGATCCATGTTTCAACCATTGTTACATATTTATTCAAAAACTTTTTCTTGTTGCATTGAAACAGTTGCAAAAAACACTCTGAATCATCAGCACATTGTTGATTTTGATCAACTGTGAGCAAACACAGCACCCACTTTGAACACAGATTTCTCATTGACAAATGTTCATGCAAAATGGTGAATACACTGCCTTCTGATATGCTCACCTCCTCTGATATGTCTTGCAACTTCAATTTATGATTGGCCAAAACAAGTTTGAGGAATGTTTTGGTGTTTTCCATGATAACTGCCAATTTTGGGCAACCTGAGCATTCAGCATCATTTGTGTTTGTAGAACCACATTTAAAGTCAGCATACTATCTCTTAACCATTTTTTTCTGATGAGACAGAGTCTGAATAATACTTATCAACCCATTGCTTTGCTTGAGCAGTATTTTTTCTTCAGAAAGCAATGCTTTATCAACATACAAAATTTAGACTTTTTCATTGTTTTGAAAATTTGCAAAAATAGCTTCACTTAAATAATAATTTGATTAGCCCCAAATTTGAAACTTAGTACTTCATAAAAATTATATGGATTTTTTATTACACCTGGGACTTATTGAGTGATGTGTTCTATATATATTAATAGAATGAGTAAAAAAAAAGTAGGAAAAAGTGTTTTTAATCTAACATGTCTTACTTTAACAAGCTTCTTCATAGATTCTTTAAAGATGGATGATTTAAAAATCTTATTAAAAATTCTGAAAGGCAGTATGTTGATTTTTGGATTTTTTAATAAGATTTTTAAATCATTCATCTTTAAATAATCTCTGAAGAAGCTTGTTAAAGTTTAAAATGTTCGATTAAAAACAAATTAAAATTTTTCTACCTGTTCTTTACTTATACTACTCATCTTGTCAAATTCTGATCTCTATATTTAAATCATATATATATATATATATATATATATATATATATATATATATATATATTTATCTCCCCTGTGTACTTAAAGAGCTAAAGCAAATTTTATTCAAGACAACAGATATTTTGTTTTGATTAATTTTAATGATCAGCTTTTCCAGATTACAAATAATCCTTTTCAGTCAAGGAGAAATATGGTCCACTTTTGACTTTTTTATGTCATCATCAAGGTAGAGACATTTGGTGAGTGCAGTGATTTATAATTGTTGTTTTTATATACATTTGAGGATATGGGCTCTTAAGTTAAAATTGTTTTATTGATTAATGCAATACTCACGCAGCTAAAGCAAACATCAATAAATAAAAACAGTTATAACTTAAAATCCCACATCTTCAAATGTATTAAAAAAAACCTCACTTGACTAATGTAACACAAAGAGAAAATAACAGCATAATCAAGATGTTAACATTCCACACTACTTCAATAAAAGGTTGGGAAGGAAACCCCCATCAATACTGGAGTGTGTGTGATTACAGCTATTGGACTTGAAAAATCTGTTCATCTGAAAATTTATTATGAGAGAAAGATTTTGTAAATGAACACCAAATGTTTTGAAATGAGTAACACTACCATTACCATTTGTAATAACTTACCTTCCATGACAAACATACATGAGGCTTCCTTTTTTCTACGTCTTTCCTACAAATCCATTTGTCATTCATATTTACTTGTGTAATTTCATCTTTTTATAACATTTTGACCATAAACCAATGTTGCTTTTCCATTGACAATTCTCCTGATCCTCAAAATCTTCAGTAACAATAAATATTTGAACATGTTGAATATTTTAGAAAGTCAAATTGAAACAAGTCTCTTATAAGAGAGAACTGTGTTGTTTTTCCAGTACTTCTTCTAAGTGATGTGTTTTTGCATGACATGAGTCTCCACAACTTCCTGGTTTGTGTAGCTTTTTTCTTTTTGCTATAACTCCTAATCCCTGTTTTACCAGCCATTTACACAAACTTGTTAGGTTACTTATGCACTGCTTTCCTCTGTTTGTTTTTGCTCTCAATATGTCTTGTGAGTGTCAAATTCTCTAAACTCTCTCTCCTCATTATTCAACATAGAAATTTCAACTGATAATGTAAGAGGTAAGAGAATAAAGTGAAAGGCAGTTATAAATATAGAAGGATATTTTTCACAAGGCATATATTATGTTACAAAGTTTTGGAAAATTTACATGTTACTGTTTTTTGGTTAAAATAAATTTTCATCTTTTTTGCAGGGAGTAAATAAATTTACATGTTTTTGTTTTTTTGATTCAAATAAATTTAGATCTTTTTTGGAGGGGGAATAAATTTACAAGTTTTTTTGTTCAAATAAATTTACATGTTTTTTGGCAGGGTTCAGATAAATTTGCATGTTACTGTTGCTCAAGACCTCAAAATCAAGAAAGAGCAAGAATTTAACTGTTTGGTTTTTTTTTTAACAGATGATAGGAGATGTGACACAAAAAATCCAAAGATACATTGGAAGGATGCACAAAACCTTCCAGAAGTTATAGTTGTAAGAAACAGGAAAATGTTGATAGTTACAATGAAAAGAGTGCTGAACTATTATGTAGTATCAATCCACTATAAAGCAGTGAATGCTGGTCAATTTCCTCATAGACAAAGAAGAGGCAATAGAGACCTGGTTCTATAGAAGGATACTGAGAATACCATGTGAGTATTTTAAGGAAAAGTCAAACAAGAAGAACATATACTTAGAATCAGTAAGATGCAGATGGAATTTGTTAGAAATGTTTGAGTTTTGTTTAACGGCATATCAACACCTCTGTGGGTTATTTATGGCAAAAAAGTGAGATCTTAAGGTATTTTTTGTAATGTTCGGTTATAGTGAGAAGGTTGATTTAGTCAAATTTTAATGATAATTTTTTGTTTTTATTCTTTTTTATTTCAGAAAACTGAAAATATCTTCTAGTTTTGTATTCAAAAATGTTTGAGAATATTTTTTCTTTAAAAAATGTTTTATAGTAATAATTTTTTCTTCAAAAATGTATTGTTGGTAATATTTTTCCTTCAAATATGAATATTTTTCTATAAAAGTCAATTTTTATGTATATATTTCTATAAAAGTGTATTTTTATAATTCATAGTGTTTTACTCCAGTTTGGGGATTAACTATTTGCCCATAGCTGGGACCCTAACAGGTGCTACCATTCTGGGTCAGGGTGGACCTGGGAACAACAGTAATTAAGAGGTGGTTCTATGCTCCTCACAATCTCCCAATCAGAGGCCTTGCTGCTGGATGCAGTTTACTGTCATGCCCAGGACCCTGTTAGAAATGTAAAAAAATGTAAAAAAGAGAAAAGGCTTGAAACTCAGAAGATATATTGCAGGCGATAGGGTCAGAGGAAAACAGCAAATAACTTGCTTAACAAGCTTGTGTAAAATGATGGCAGATCTGAGAGTGGTAAAAAGAGTAAGGAAAAAAGCAGTTCTTAATGCAACAAAAGATAGGAAATTGTAGAAGGTCATAATTGACAATGTCTTGAAAGAACACTGCATATAAAAAGTAACGATGAGATAACATAGATTAGATTTATAAAAACAATGTAGTGTTGGACAAAAACTTATAATTTTACATTTGGCTTAGATGAGATGCAATGTTGATAGGATTTTTAGATAATTAGATTTCTTTTTGCAGTATATTTTGTTTCTATTAGCTGATTTATTCTACAGTCTTCCTCAGGTTTAAAATCCCTATGGAAGGCTCCTCGGGGTTCTTGACAAAATACAGCGAAGAATCTGTAATGTGATTGATACCGACTTGGCTGACCGCCTGTAGTCTCTCTCTCACCGGCGTGACGTGGCTTCCCTGTGCCTCTTCTATAAATACTTTCATGGCTTCTGCTCTGATGAACTTAAATCACTGGTGGCCCCTAGATGTGAATTTGCATGAGATACTAGATTGGCAACTAGGTCCCACCCTGTTACAGTGAAACTGATGAAATGTAACTGCAATTTCTACTCCAACAGCTTCTTTCCTCGCACTTCCTGCCTGTGGAATTCCCTCCCGCATGCTTGCTTCCTCAACGGCTACAACCTCCAGGAGTTTAATTGTAGGGTTAATAGACACCTCCTAACACACTAACTCACACCCACTCTCTCCAACTCTCTCCCTATGTACATCCTAAGTCGTCTATCACCCTCCTCCTGACATTTCCTATACCCAATCGCTCTATGTAACCCTCTGCGCTATAGTGGCAGTGGAATGCCTTGCTTGGGGTGACACGATTAAAAAAAAAAAAAAAGAAGCTTGTTCTCTCTTTAGTTTTCTACAAAACCGTATGCAGACAGACAAAAATAGCTTTATATATTAAATACATAGATCAATTTCTACATTTAAATATAATGGTAATACCAGTTACTTGATGACATATAAAGTTTGGGTGAAATGATTAAAAAAAAATAACAAAAATATAAGTTCTATGCTAACAGCTTCTTCTCTTGTACTTGTTGCTTGTGGAACTCTCTTCCAGCACTTGCTTCCCAGTCACAATGATCTACGAAAATTTAAATGAAATGTTAATTGTTATCTTCTGTCTTCTTAATTCCTGTTCTTTTATTGTTCTCTTTCTTTAATAGTGTTTTTTCTCATTCCTTCACATTCATTAACTTCTTGTGTCTTAGTGGCTTTATTGCTTACTGAAATTTACTGGATTGGCCATTTGTAAACACGAGCATTATTGATTATAAACCATTTCTTACTCAACTTTATTTGATGACATTTAAGTTTAAATTTAGGTCAATGCTGTATTTCTTTTTATTATTTTATTTTTTCCAAATACAAGGCTTAAGATCCACTTGGCAGGATTTTACTGAATGAGGCTGTTTTATGAATATAAAATGAGGAGGTTAGAAGTGAAGTTTATAAAGTTATGTCGGATGAATAAGGTTGACTTTTTAAAGCCTAGGATTAACCATTATCTATTCTACATAGACACATATGTCTATCTGACAACTATTAAATATTCTATATCAGTTTATTCTAGCAGTATATATAATACTGCTAGAACAATAGTGGTTCAGAAAGTTTCCACTCAAGGGTCTGTTCCACAATGCATTGCCCTTGTGAGGAAGGTATCTGAATAGAACTTCTTCCTTTACGATGAAATATGAAGAGAATGAATATGAATCAACCATCTGTACATAGCAAATTGTTTGAAGGCTTAGCTGTAAAGGTATCAATTGGTGTTCCTTTTGTGCTAATGCCTTTAGGAAGTGCATGAATTTTTATTTTCTTCCAACAAAATTTAAGTAAATAGTACGGCAATAAAATCACTAAGACACAAGTAGTTAATGGATGTGAGGGAATGAGAAAAAACACTATTAAAGAAAGAGAACAACAAAAGAACAGGAATTAATAAGACAGAAGATAACAATTAACATTTCATTTAAATTTTTGTAGATCAATGTGACTGGGAAGCAAGTGCTGGAAGAGAGTTCCACAAGCGACAAGTACAAGAGAAGAAGCTGTTAGCATAGAACTTATGGATTTTATAATCCAAAATATTTTTGTTATTTTTTTTAATCATTTCACCCAAATCAAGGCAATAAAGACACTAAGATGCAAGTGGTTAATAAGTGTGAGAGACTATGAAAAACAAAAATGATTATTAAGTAGAAAGAACAATAAAAGAACAGGAATTAATTATGTAGAATATGATTGAGATTGTGTTAAATTTTTGAATAGTTTTGAAAAATCTTTTGACTTGAAACCAAAAGGCCAGAAGAGAGTTCCACAAATGAACAGTTATGGTAATATATTAAAGAAAAGGAAACAGTGCAGAACCATGATTATCTCTGTCATGGCATTAAAATAATTACATTATTGTAGTTCTTCTTCATGTGTCGTCTCCTTTCAGGATGTAGGCAATCATTTGGCTCTGTCTCTGGTCATTTCAAATATTTTTTCTCTTGGTATCTTATCTCCTCAGGCCTATCAAGTATGTCTCGTTCTGCTTCCCCCGTCTCACTTTCTTTCTGTCTTGTGAGTATTAAATTCTCCAGACCCTCCTTCCTCATTATGTGTTCCAGAACTTCATCAGTCTTTTCCTGATATTAAGTATGAGTTTTCTTCTTGTTTGTATCCTCTCCAACACTTCATCGTTGCTCACATGCTCAGTCCATGGTATCCTCAGTATCCTTCTATAAAACCACATTTATGCTGCCTCTCCTTCATGAGATTGTCCAACATTCACTTCCATACAGAAGAACAAATATCACATAGCAATCAAGCACTTTTTTGTTTGTTTCCAATGATATTTTTCTGTCTTTCAGTACTCTGGTTAGCTTCTGAAATGCATCCTTGGCCATGTCAATGTATCTTTGGATCTCCATGTTGCACTTTCCATCCTCTATCAAAACACTTTCCAGGTGTTTAAATTACTTGTTTTCTTTTAAGTTAGGCTAGGTGAAAGCAGCTTAGTCTATAGCATCTGAATAAACATTAACCACCAGATATTTTAATTTTGAATGGATGATGCAGAGATATTTTTAATCCTTTTTTCATCCTTTCTTTTCTCTTTTTTTTTTTTTGGTGAGTAGAGGCAAAGAAATTGTCTTCTTAGACATGCTGCATGGCTAAATTGTCAACATTTTATATTTTTAATTTTGCACATACATGCTGTTTGTTCTTCATCTTGTTAACTGCACAGTATAGTAGAATCAGTTGGGCAACATCTGTGAACAAAAGAGCATCATGATACAATACACTACACCAGAAATTTGTAAATGGCATGCTGTAATGCCTAGCATTTACACCAGAAACTCCAATATGAACATTTCAGTGTGTTTGGGTGTTAATTTGAGTACAGTGCAGGAGATTCAGAGAAAATTTGATGAGTCTAATGGTGATTACAAAAGTGTTTGGAGTGATCACTAGTGATGGTAATGTTATACCTCCATTAATCTTCCCATAATGCCACAGAACCAACACAGAGGCCTATATCAAGTGCTTTGAGAAAGTAGTGTTTATCTGAATTAAGAGTTTGGCTGCTGGAAGATCCAATGTCAGGCAACAGGACTCTGCACCATACCACACAAGCAGAAGAACCTAGTCAGACAATATACGTGACCACATCATCTCTTACATCTGTCCACCTAACTCACCAGACTGCAACCTCCTTGATTATTCTGAGGATTTCAGTTTAATGGTAAACCAACAAAACTCCTTGTAGCACAAAAGATGAACTGAAGGCAAGAATTATAGCAGCATTCAACAATTTAAGCAAAGATATTGTTCAGAAAAGATGCAGGAAATTCCAAAGTCATCTAGGATCTGTGGTTGAAGCCAATGACGATTTTATTGCATAAATTTACTCTTTAGTATTTCAACATATTTTTGTATAATTTTGGTAAATATATCTGTTAAAATGAGAGTTAAAATATATCTGTTACATCAGCATTATTTTCTTTTTTGCATAATTCAGAGAATAATTCATCCATCACACCCTGTATATCATCAAATCTTGTGACTCATAAAATTCTAATTTATAAATGTGAGTGTTCCCTGCTGAACAAAGAAAATTATTAGTCAGCATCTTTTCTTACAGAATATACACCTGAAAAGGTCTGTCAATTTAATTTTTTTTTCACTAAATGTTCACCCAATACAAGGCCTAAGAACCACTCAAGGTAAGGAGTTGCTGAATGGGTATAAGAAGAGGATGTAAGTGTAGATTTGGAGGATGTATTGATAACTGTTAACACCGACTTGAAGAGGTTAAAAATATAATGATCAGCAAAACCTCCTTTTGGTAGGCTGTTCCACAATGTCGTGGTTTTTGGATGAAGTTGAGTGAAATTATCTTTTTATCAATGGAGTACAAGTGGAATGAGGATGACTTATTCCTGTGTACATGGAACAGCATATCTGAGATGTAAAGGCCTGAAGTGGTGAAATCAATTAATCAATCTGTCAAAATATGTTGATAATATCATAAAGAAATGCAGTTGTTTGAACTAGAAATTGAATGGAATTTAGGATTTTATTTTTATTTTTTAAAAGTTAGCCAAGTAATTTTTACAAGACACAAGTTGGGAACAGGTTTGACAGAAGATGGAAAGTGCAACACTGGAATTTGAAGACACATTGGTATGGCCAAGGACATATTTAAAAAGCTAACTAGAGTAATGAGAGCCGGGAAGATCTCATTAGAAACAAAGAAAAGAGTGTTAGACTGCTACATGATCTCTGTCCTTCTATATGGAAGGGAATGTTGGATGATCTCTTCAAAGATGAAGGATAGGCTTGAAGCAGCAGAAATGTGGTTTTACAGAAGGATGCTGAGGATACCATGGACTGAGCACATAAGCAACAAAAGCTGTTGCAGTGTATGCAAATGAAAAGAAAACTTTAACTTAGCATCAGGAAAAGACAGCTGAGGTTTCTGGGACAAACAAAGAGGAAGGAGGGTTGGGAGAACTTAATACTCACATGATTGATAGAGGGAAAGAAAGACAGAGAAATCAGTGAGATATATTATATGGACTTGAGCAAATGGATGGCAGTACAAGGCTTAAGAGGGATACCAAGAGGAAAATATTAAAAGCAACGAGGGACAGGGGCAAGTAGAAGTCCATTATTGTCTGCATCCTGAACGGACATGGCTCATGAAGAAGAAGAATTTTTACACTTAGGGTGTATGAAAATTCTCAAGTAATATTTCATTAAAGATCAGCTTTTCATTGTATATGATTTTTAACCTGTTTGTTATTTGCAAAATATTTGTTCTTGTTGATAATTATATTATTATTTGTATTATTGATCCTGACAGTTGTCCATTAAAATCCAGCAGAGAAAACAGAATCATGTTCATTAAGCTTTGTTATCATTTGGGAATTGGAACAAAGCTCTGATTGTCATTATATATAAGCTATAGATGCCATAAAGAGATTGGAAGATTGACTTTGTTGTAATCTTTGAATTCCCTGCATTCATTCTGATAATATAAGATTTGGATTATTACTCATTGACTCTGCACTCTTTGATGTGTGATTTATGTTTTATGAGTGCATGTTTATTGCTTAATGACAGCTTTCATCCAATCATGATATTAGTGCTCAACTTCTATTCACACTGATTGCCTGCCCCTGATTGGCTGTGCAGACATTGGCAGCCATATGTTCATTAACTGTGTTCTTTGATTGCAATCGTATACTTTCTTACTAGGCATTATCACTGTTTTGTTGTCTGTCTTTTGATGTAGGATTAATAGTTTTTGTTTGTGCAACTAATGCGGTATCCAATGCATTGAATAGAATCCATCAGGTTTCTCTTTTCTTGTGAGCTTCCAATTATTTGGTGTAAAGATGTATCCTGTTTGACATCTACAAATTATTCACTTTTCCCTCCTTTCATTAGCCGCTGAGCCAATTTCCAGCAATCTGACAACGTCTGGCCTGATTGGCTTATCGTAATCAATCTTTCTAATTATGCCCTCCCCGAATAAAAGCTTTATTGAGCTGGATTAGATTCCTTTGTCAAAAGAAGAAAAAAATAGGATCTGCTTTGTCTTATTAATACCTCAGCTCATGTAAATAACATAGACATAATACTGTCCTTTGAAAAATAAACGCTCATGCTCATATCCATTCTATTCCGTGAGAAACTGTTTTTACTTACAGTTCTAGGAAATATATATTGAGTTATTTCTGTTAATGTGTCTTAAATTTTGCAAGCATTCTTTTGCACTTGTGGTGGGGGAATCCAGAATAGATTAATTTGCAATCAGCGTGCGCACACATGCACACACACATTTTTTTCATTTGTAAACGAGTTATTATGCAACCCAGGTTTCTATCATCTGGTGTCTTCAGGCAATTTACAATGACTGATTTTACTGTTTGTATCAGAATGCACATGTAATGGTGATATTTTATTAACACATTAATAAAAAATCCTCGTTAGGTGAGCACTCTTAAAAAACAGTAAAAGAAAAGGTAAAATCGGTTATTGTAAATCACCTGAAGACACCAGATGGTAGAAAACCAGGTTGCATTTACAAACGAAAAATATTCAAAAGTTCTACAATATAATAGTATTGAACACTTTTTAATACAGCTGTGTACTTGTTTAATTATGACAAAAGACAAAGTTATTAAATAATTGCACACACACACACACACACACACACACACATATATATATATATATATATACACTGAGATCAGATATAGATTAGGATCTGACAGAATAATAATAATAATAATAATTCATTTCTTAATCATGTCACCTTGAGCAAGGCAATAAATCTACTAAGATACGAAGAGTTACTGGATGTGAAAGAATGAAAGAAACATAATTAAGGAGACAGATCAATAAAAGAATTGGAATTAAATCAGTATGCTAATTTATATGAGTTAAAACCAATATGCTAATTTCTTTAAACTAAAGCCAATATGCTAATTTCTCTAAACTAAAACCAATATGCTAATTTCTCGAAGCTAAAACCAATATGCTAATTTCTCGAAGCTAAAGCCAATATGCTAATTTCTCAAAACTAAAAACAATATGCTAATTTCTCTAAACTAAAGCCAATATGCTAATTTCTCTAAACTAAAGCCAATATGCTAATTTCTCTAAACTAAAGCCAATATGCTAATTTCTCTAAACTAAAACCAATATGCTAATTTCTTTAAACTAAAGCCAATATGCTAATAACACAACCCTTCACTTCTCTAATGCATTTGCATGCTATGTCTTTTAGAATGTTTACAAATATTACTTATAATGAGAAATCTTAGAGCAGAGCTCAAACCCCAGTTGAAATCGTTGCATTCACTTACACACAAATATTCTTGGAAAAGGTATAAATCCATCTCTTCTCCCTTTAGCTATGGATTGAATAGCATGACAAATTGGTTTCTATAACCTCAGTTGGCAACCAGTCTACTGCAGAAAGAAATGGCAGCCTACCATGGGACAGTTTTCTCTTCAGTCAGTCATGGATCGAAAAAGACATGATCACCCAAGTGTGTATCATCTATGTCACTTGACTGACAACCATGATTCTCCTTAACTTTCAGTCTTTTGTATTTTAAATCACTCTTCATTTTTTATCATCCCTCTTTCTCTCTATTTTGCCATTAAGTCACTCATTAAATTGGTTACATGTCATTTCTCCCTGTTTCTTTTGTTTTCAATAGGTTTTGTGAGCATTAAATTCTCAAAGTTCTCTTTACTCCTTGTGCGTTCCAGAGATTTAATCATGTTTATCAAGATCTATTATTAATATATAGTTGTTTGTTTCAAGAAATAACGAAACATTTGTCAAAATTTTTTGATAAACAAAGGAAATGCTGAATTGTAAAATAAAATCAATTCTTTTATATAACAGTGAATACTTGATAATTTCCTCGTGGATGAAAAGGAGATGAACATGTCATTTTATAGAACAATGCTGAGATTACCATAGACTGAATATGTGAGCAATGGGGAAAATTTAAGGAATGTCAAAAGATAAAGGACATTTAGAATAAGTAAGAGTTAAAATTTTGGAGACACAACACAAGGAAATAAGGCCTGGAAAATTTGATACTCACAGGACTTATTAAAGAGGATAAAAAGTCATAGAAAGCAGCATAACTAACATGTTTAAGTAAGTGAATCGCAGAACAAGGAGTGAGAGGAATAGTAAAAAGGCAAATATCTACAAAGAATAGGAAGTTATGAAGAGCCATGATTGCCCACAGGAACATGGTATATAGGAGAAAAATAAGTATCAACCTATTAACATGGTGCATTAAAAAACAGAGAATAATGTATTATTTCATTTTTTACTAAATGCTATAACTGCTTTCATAAATTTTTCATGGGTGAATAATGATATGCTCTAGATTTAATAGTGAAAGCATTTTGCTAGTTTCCGTTTGCCAGATCAAAATTTTCATATGAATGCCATGCATGGTACCAAACTAGTCTGAAAATATCTAAACTGTCAGATACATACAACTGTTTTCTCAGATTGATGATTAAAAATGGCTTGAGCAAGTGAAATGTGTAGGTTTAATCATGGACCATAGTTTTTCGAGCCTCATGGACTGGCACTACAGAATTACAAATAAATGTACCAAATAACTGAAACCACATCACTTGATTATTTTCTAAGAGAAACCAATAACATAAGATGCTAATATTTCACATTACCTCTAACAAAAGGCAAAGAAAGAAATCTCCATCAGTAATGGAAAGAGCAATAACAGCTACTGGATTTGAAAAATGTATTTTCTGAAAGTGAAAGATTTTATAAATTTAATCTGCAAACAGCATTGACTTCTTGTTCAATAAATGCTGAATATTTCCTTATAAGGAAATGACTAATACAACCTTTTCAGGTCACTTAAAAAATGTGTCTGGTTCTGCAAAGTTATTAGTTACAGACAGTACCTATCAAATAACACAGCATGTCACCCAAAGCCATGATAGAAATACATGGCTTTATTTATAATCAGAAACAAGAAATACTATTTTTGCCTTTATTAATCAAGTAAAAAAAATTGATACTTATTGCTACAAAAGTCAGACATATATCAATCTGCCGAGATAACAGTCTGCTGGAAAAATGAGTTTCTGAATTGAATTACTTGATTCATAAGCATTACAGATATTTTTTAAAGACTTACTCTTACAATTACTGTTTATTGTTATTATTATTTGTAGTAATAGCATTAGTATTACTCATATATGATGGCTGAATAATTCTTTTATTTCCTTGGATGCAGGTGGCTCTGCGTAGTCTGCCATGAGACAATTAAACCAATGTCTTCATCTCTCTTTGAAGGCTTGGTGAGAAAGAATAGATCAGAGTCATAATGGTGCCACCTTCAACTTGCTGTTGGCACTGTAAGATTCTGTTCTCTCTTTGCATTTTTGGTTTTGCTGGTCTCATCTGTCTTACAATATGTTCAGCTGGCCTTTTGTACAGACAGCATCCAAAATGCCTGGAGATATCACCGACTAAATTAAGAATCACTGACCACTGCATTGACATCCTTGACCAGTATCACTAGAAGACAAATGTTCACCTGTTTTTGTTATAGAGATTTATTTCTCTAGCAGTTGATACACCATTTTGCTTCACAAATATCTCCATTTTTTTTTTTTGCAAGAAATTATAAAGTTTATTTGTTTTATATTGTATGCTCTGTTTAATTCAGTGTCAAATCTTGATCTATCATGATACTTAATAACAAATATTACAGTAATTTACTATTTAAAAATGGCTGTTTAATTTGACCATATAAAATAATCTTGACTAACAATGATTTAATATTGCTTATGATTAATACCACATGATTACTGAAGTTCTTAGAAGCATTTTGCTTGTTGCTTAAAGGTGGAAAATTGATATATATTTTGAAATATTTTTTCAACTAATGTCAGGATTTTATTTGAATTTGAAGAAAATGCCTTTTTGACATTTGTAAGTATATGGATGTTCATTGTGATGGAGTGGATATTTAATCTGAACGAGAAAGCAGAGAGCCAAGTTCAAATTCTAGTTGAATTCCTTGCATTCACTTATGCACAAATACCCTTGGGAAAGGTATTAATCCATCTCTTCCCTAGAGTTATGGGTTAAATAGCAGGACAGATTGGGTTCTATAGCCTTGGCTGGTAACCAGTCTACTGCAGAAAGTAATAGCTAAATACTGCAGAATAATCTTCTGCCCAGTCAGTCATTTCTTCTTTGAGACATGATCACCCAAGCATGTATCAAATATGGCATATCACTGACTGACTGAAGGAACAAAGAAAAAACAATGTAATGTACCTAAGTAGCTTCTCCAACTAACCTCAGTATTTTTATTTTAATTAAAAGAAAATGTCATTTTAATATTTGCAAGGTAAGAGAGACAGAGAAAGAAACAACACAACATTCTTTGTTGTAGCTTGTGCAAATAGCTGGCAAAACAGGGATTAGGAGAGATAGCAAAAAAACAAACTTAACTAAGAGTTACATAGAACAGGAAATTGTAGAACACAATGATCAATATTCTGAAGGGATATGGTATATAGATGAAGAAAAATCTTTAAAAATGATTAAAAACTAAATTGAGTTAGCCACAGAAATCCTTTTCGTTTTTTTCTGTTTTAATTCTATAAGACTAATCCTAATCTTGATAATTTGCTTGTATAGCAAATTCATAACATGTCTTGTTTATCCTGTCAAAGCTTCTCAATCCACACTTTCCAGCCTTGACAAAATTCAAGTGTTTAAGCAGCTTCGCAGAAATTATTTTCAACTCTATGGCCCTTTTTCCTACAGACAATACTTTACAGACTTATCACTATATTATCATTTTTTCCATGGCAAAAGTTCTGAAAAGTTTCATTTCTTTAGTTCGACCATTTCAGTCCCTTACAGCTGACACCCACCATGTTATATATTCAAGGTTTAATCATCCTCATGTTCTTTGCCCTCCATTGTTAATAAGTTACTTCAACTGAGAAAATCTATTTTGTGGAACAGACTTCTGAAATGATGATTCCCCAAGTGCTACAAACTTTACCTCTTCAAATCTTGGGTCAATAATTATCTATCCAACATATACACATAGTCTGTATTTACTTCCACCTCTAATATCCACACAGAAAAATAATTCAGTAGCCTTTAACTTGAATGGCTCTTGAGCCTTGTATGGTGATTTTCTAAGAACAGTTTAGTTGTTAAACAAAGCCAAAAGTATGGGGCACTTAGTGAGGATCAAACTCACTACTCAGTTACAATGATTCTAGTGAGACAAGCTTGCTAATCATTACATCATATTGAGGTGCTCTCTTGAGCCTTGAATTAGGTAAACATTTGAGTAAACAAACAAAAAAAGATAAGAATTAGAAGATATAGTCGTTAGCAAGAGGAACAGCCCAGGATGGGAACTACGAAGTGGAGATACTGAAAACAAACAAATACAAAAATTTAAATGTCTGGGAAGTGTTTTAACAGAGGATAAATAATGTGATATCAAAATTCAAAGGAACACTGTATTATCAAAAAGGTTCCTTCCAAAAGCTATGCTAAGCAAAGCATATAGACACAGGAAAATTTCATTAGAAACAAAAAAAGTGTTAATTTACTCACTTGAACATCCATGAGTCTATCATGCAAACCATCACAATCCTTCTACAAGGTCAGGAGGTCATTAGAGTGGCATTCTATGTCATAACATAGCTGGTCAATGTAAACCTTTGCTAGGTAACCAAACATTTTGATTCAAGTTTAGTTGTCCAGAGAAGTAAATCTCTTGCTAGTTCTTATTTTTCTTATCAGAAGTGTCCTGCAAAGAGCATTTTATATTTGTATCAAAATGTAAAAATATTAAGGATGTGGGTTCCATAGAGCATTTAGTTCTATATTGTTCTATATTGTTCCCAAGAGATGCTAAGTATAGTTCTCAGCATCCGAGTCTAGGTTCCAACAAGCTTAGGCTCTAGGTTTTTTTAATAACATGTGGCACCATACATTAGAGCCATCTCTACAGTGGCTTGAAAGGATCTCCACTTGAGGTTTTCTGGTGGATCTGATTTCCAGATTACATCCATTTTATTCAACTGTTGTTATATCAGTCATCCTCTACAGCAGTTAATGTTGGACAATTTCCTCAAAGACATAAAAGAAACTCGAGTCTATAGAAATGCAGTTTTACAGAAGAATTCTAAAAATCCCATAGACTGAACATCTAAGTAATGTGGAAACTTTAAGAAAAATGAAAACACAAAGGATTCTTATACATAACATGAGATGTGTGTTTTGGTGCAGTGGATATGTAATCAGAATGAGAAATCGGAGAGCCAAGTTCAAATTCTAGTTGAATTCCTTGCATTCACTTATGCACAAATACCCTTGGGAAAGGTATTAATCCATCTCTTCCCTAGAGTTATGGGTTAAATAGCAGGACAGATTGGGTTCTATAGCCTTGGTTGGCAACCAGTCTACTGCAAAAAGTAATAGCAACATAATCTTCTGCCTAGTCAGTCATGTCTCTTTCAAGACATGATTGCCCAATCATGTATCACATATGGCACTTAACTGACTGAATGATCCATAACATCCAAAAGAGAGAGTTTCTCAGGAACATGATAAGAAAACAGTAGTCAGAAAATTTGACTACAATTTCTGTAAAACTTTGTTGTTGCTAATATGTTCAGTCCATGGTAATCTCCGCATCTTTCAGTAGAATAACATTTTTGTCACCTCTCATTTCCTATTCATCTGTGTGGAGAGGGTCCAAAATTCACTGTCATAAGAGTTCAATACTCTTTTTTTTGTTTCTAACAAGGTTTTCTTGTTTAAAGAAGCCTTCCTAAAGCACTTTTTGAGCTATGCTTTCCTTCACTCACTTGCCATAGGGCAGGGATGAAAATATAGTATCTCTTTTTTTATGGTAATGGACATATTGGAGTAGATAGACTAAACTTATTGGAGTAGATAGACTAAACTATCGCCCGGTTCACACTCCACCCACATCTATTGAACAGGTGAAGAGGCTCATCCCTTGTTTCCTGTTTAGGATGCAGTTTCCGATTTTCTCTTTTCCAATCTTTTCACTCTTTTCCTTTTTTATTTTTTATTTTTATTTTATTTTTTTTTTCAATTGGAGTAGATAGACTAAACTATCGCCCGGTTCACACTCCACCCACATCTATTGAACAGGTGAAGAGGCTCATCCCTTGTTTCCTGTTTAGGATGTGGTTTCCGGCTTTCTCTTTTCCATTCTTTTTACCCTTACGTAGCCCCCTGCACATCAGTGGCGTAACCGCCTTGCTTGGGGTGATATGATTAAAAAAAAAAAATATTACTCATTTCACTATGTAGTAACATTCAGCATTCATTGACTGAGTGGCCAGTCAGTTGAAATTTATATATCTTTCTGCTAAAACAGTTTTTCTGGAAAATAGGTTTATCATGTTCAGTAACTGTTATTGCTCTTTCCAATATTGATGGAAGCTTTTTTCATAATCTTTTGTATTAAATAGTGTGCAAATTATTAACATCTTATGCTATTATTTTCTCTTTGGGTTACATTTACTATCCATTTATATGTTGTGTTGTTGAAAGTCATCAAGTAATTTGGTTACTGATGTTTGGTACTTTGTGGTTATATAGTGCCCAAGGTTTGAAGAAGGATGGTCCTCAACAAGATCTACATACTTAAATTGCTCAAAAACCATTTTTAAACATTGATTTAAGAAAGTGGTTTTATACCTCTGACAGTTTAGGTATTTATGAAATAATTTGGTGCTATGTATGCCGTTCATCTAAAATTATTGATTTGATGAGACCATTATATAAGGTGAACCAATTGCAACCAATATCTTTAGTTCATAAGTTATTTATGAACTAAAGATATTGGTTGCAATTGGTTCACCTTATATAATATTGTGCAAATAATTTGTTTTAAAAGACAATGTGAATTTTATTTGTGGTGTATATATTTTAGCTGGAAACATGTTTATTTTTTACATGCATTTTACTAATGGATCTCTGTGATTTATTTAATTCAGTTTCAATTTTAACAATGCAAATCCTTTGCAAAAATACTTTTTATTCAATTTTAGATTTTCTGAAATCGCTTCATTGTGAAGTCTGTGCTCAAAATTTTGCAACATGCAAGCTGAACAGAAATGTATACACTATACTTCTTTTGTGATATTAACCATAGAAAATTGCATAGATTTTTCAAAAATAAAAATTTAACTATTGAAGAACAAATTTAGTCAGTCAATCAAAGATTCTTTAAGATATATAATTTTATACAGCATAATAATTCATTAAAACAGACCTGAGTTTGGTGACTGTTTAACATTATCAATGCTTTTCTAGGTCTTCATATTTCATTCAGGGTCGCCATAGTGCCTGAAAGATATTTTCTCCCAGAGGTTAAAGAATATTGTAGCAGCACAAATGACATTATCATTTGTATAATGGATATGAGTCATTTTTTTCATTAGGGACAGTATTGCTCACTCTGTGCATTTATCAGAAAAAGTAAATAAATATATATTGCTATTTTAAACATCTGGGAGTCTAAGTGATTGATCAAATTAATAATGCTCTTATATATATATATATATATATATATATATACACTCTTATCGCATAGCTGTTACAGCTCAGTGACAGTCAAGGAAATATTTTTGTATGTAAATACTTATCTTTGAATTTCAACTGTTCAGTTATAATTTATAGACAGAGCTGAACAATTGATTAAGTTTTTGTTTGAAATTCTGAGAAGAGGAATTACTATCATTTACATTTGGACTAATGACCTTATCTTTGTGGTTATTATCACAACATTTCGGCCGTTGTGACCATTCTTTTTTTGGTATCTATCAGTGCTTGTGTAAATAGTTAGCAAAACAGGAATTGAAGAAAAAGTAATAGTTGAACTTTTTGGGGTATATAATAAGGACAGTGGGTTTGAAGATTCTGACACTCAGAGGACATATTGAATGTAGAAGGGACAGTGGAAAGTAGCAAGTAAACTACCTAATGAGCTTGTGTAAATGGTTGACAAAACAAGGTTTAAGAGGGAATGAAAAGACAAAACTTACAAAGAACAAAAAATTAGGAAGAGCCATGATCTGCTACATTCTGAAAGAAACATAAAAGTTGTCATCAATCCAGGTAATTTTCAGGGAATGTCAAACTGAACCCTTTATTTAATCTACAATAGTAGATTGTTCTTTTTCCACTATCCATGTCTAGATATATCTTGTTTTATTGTCTTTTTAGTATTGCCCACTTGTTACTTGCCCTGTTCCTATTACATCTGTGTATGGCACAGGAATGGAACTCATAAATATTATGACACCAAATTCACAAAGCAACCATTTTGATCTATTAGGTTCGGTGTTAGCTCACAGATTAAAACAACAAAACATGAATAGTAGAACCAGAACAATCTACACAAGTTGATTAAATTAAGGTCTTCAGGAATTCCCTGAAGGTTAACTGGATTGGTCGACACTTAAAAAAGGATGGTGAGTACAACAGCTGAAATATCATCATTATGACACCTAAGATGAGGACTTTAGTTCAAATGTAAATACTATATATTTCCACCTATAAGGTGATCTATAGATAAAACAAGATCCCAAATTTAGCTATATGTTCGTGATTTTATTTCATATCTGTAGTATAAGATAACCGACTAAGATGCATATGGCAAAACTATAAATACGATTTTTATTAGGATGACTCCTTTGCTTCAGACGGTGATGATCACAGTATTTGTAAATGGTTTTAATTATGCATGTTGGTGTTTTATGTTTTTTTATTCTGTAATGATAAAGATTTTGTGGCATTTTAAATGCTTTGCTGCTTAACATCACAAAAATAAAT
This sequence comes from Ascarosepion bandense, assembly GCA_037127315.1. Lineage (NCBI taxonomy): Eukaryota > Metazoa > Mollusca > Cephalopoda > Sepiida > Sepiidae > Ascarosepion > Ascarosepion bandense. The sequence continues at coordinate 1,192,089 of JBBBDQ010000294.1, read as the reverse complement.
ACTGTGTAATGCATGTCACTGAAAAATAAAGTTTGCTTGTTTTTCTTATCAGAAAAAGCAAATAAATATATATTGCAATTTTAAACATTTAGGATTCTAAGGGATTGATCAAATTATTAATGTTTTTATTTTTATATATATTCTTTTATCACATAGCTGTTCCAGCTCAGTGATTGTCTATCAGTACAATGATAATTAATTTTAATTAGAAATATAAATTGAACATTATCCTAAATGTTGTTATCTAACACTACTATGTGAAATAAGAATTGGGATGAATGCCCCAACAGCTCAACAAATGAAGAATGAAAAATTAGTTTATGTTACTTGTGTGTGTTGCTCAGTGAAAAATTTGCAAATTATATAGTCATCTCTTAAACACTGCTTTTTAATGTGAAATCAGTGTCTTGAATATTACATTCTTGTTTGAAATCAAGAAATAAAGAGTCTCATTTCATTTATAAATGAAATGAGACTTTTTATTTCTTGATTTCAAACAAGAATATATATCGTGTTGAATACACCGGTTCCTGTCCGATCACCGAAGTTAAGCAACATCAAGCCTGGTCAGTACTTAAATGGGTGACCATTTGTGAATACCAGGTGCTGTAAATGTAAGGACCAAGAATGGTCCACCGGTCCTCCAGGTTTGGGGGTTGGGTGCTAACAACCCTGCCCCATAAAAAACAGTTTGTTACAGAAACAGCAACAACAAAGTTGCTGCCCTATGCACCATCTGGATGTGATGGATAAATGATGATGATGATGTGAATTGTTTCAACTAGAAATATTTACATCACCAGTTACCTTACCAAGGCAGTTGTTAGCCTACTGCAATCCATAAAACAAGCATACTAGCCTACTTACCAGTGCCAATACTTCAGGATTACGCATTAACTGCTTTTGTAACTGTTGTATTAGATGACCCCACCCCCAATATTTTTAGGACAAATATTTAAGATTTAAAGGTTCCCTGTATGTGGAAATTTATTGTTTTTTCTATGAATTGTAATGCTATTTCATTTTTTTATTGCAGAGGTAGCAAAAAGCAGTGAAAATGGAATCAGCAGAAAAGAATTTCAGCATTGATCATTTTGAGGAAAAGTTTGAAACTTATATTCCTGTATTAAAAAGAGCCAATCAACAAGAGACAAGTGGTTGTGAAAGTGATAAACATGAACAAAGTGAAGGAATGTGCCCAAATGTTACTGAGGAGATAGTGAGTAATGTCAATAAAACTGGTGAAGTAGTTCCTCAAAAGAAGAGTGTGGGAATACCTCTGCCTAATGAGATGGTTGTTTCTGAAGCTGTTGCAAAGGAAAAGGTAGAAATACCAATGGGAGCCAAGCAAGACATTGAGGTTGAAATCATGGCAAAAGAAACAAATCAAGAAATGAACGTACAGGATATAAATCTAGAGTCAGCACAAAAGTCTGAATCAAATCTATTCATTGGATCAAAGGAGACTGGTGCAGATCAAGCTTTGAATGTTAACTTAAAAGGCAGCACTGTAACATCTGAAGTTGAGAATGAGATGATTACAAAAGAAGTTGGTCAACTGGCAGATAAACAACAGGCTCTGAATGTGAGAACTAGTGTTTTGGTGGATAGACAAGATCAGATGACAAGCCAACGACAAGCAAGCAGTGACATCTTGGAGAGAGATGTACTACCTATTGTTACAGTTGAAATGCCCACAGAAGAATTAAACATGAAATCTTTAGCTGGAAACAGTGAAGATATTGGAATGAAACAGGAACAGGTTGAAATAGAAAACCAAAATACCATCTCCAGATCTGAGATTGAGAAACCATCCAATCTAATTGATATTGAAGCACAACAGGAAAGTAAGTTAGGTAACAAGTATCAAGCTTCAACAAGCATATTTGTGAAAAATCCTGATGAAGCACAGTCTATTCAAAAAGTAGAGCTGGCTACTAGTGGGTCAGCAGTTTCAAAATCTCAACCAATTGAAGTTGAAAGGAAATTTCAAGTAACCGAATTTGATGAGAACAAACTGTTTCAGGCCAATGGGAAGCTAATGTCGGAGATATATTTTGAAGATGTGTACTATGACAATGATTCTTATAAGTTGATTTTGAATGATTGTTGGCTGAGAAAACGAAATAACAAATGGGAATTTAAAATTCCTCTGAACAGGAACCCAAATATGCTTTACTTGAGCACCCAGTTTCGAGAATTGGAAGATGAGAAAGACATAAGATTGGCTTTGCATGAAATCATTAAACCAGAGGCCAATTTTTGTGAGAATCAAGGAATTATAGAGGAATTCAAGCTCCAACCTTTTGCAACATTTACTACAACAAGGAAATCTTACAAGTTACCTTTTGATTGCACAGTTGTAATTGATTTCACCAACTTCGGATACTCTGTTGGAGAAATTGAAACAATGATTGATGATAATTCTGAAATTGAGGAAGCGATCGAAAGAATCAACACCATTGCTGCTCAACTTGGTAAGTACTCAGCAGTTTACTTTTGTGTTTTTAATTTTTGAATTGAAGATATTTTGAAAGAAGATAATATTTTATTTGAAAGAAGATAATATTTTATTAATTTTTAACAAAGTATTTTTTACAGTCGCTTTTTGTAATTGTTTCAGCTAAACAAAATTATTGAATTTTAAAATATGTATAAAAAAATCAGTTAAAATTACCATAACAAAAAAAATTAAACCTTTCCGCAATTTATGAATAAAACAAAACTATCTTGGAAAAGTTTTATTAATCAATTTTTGTATTTGCTCTGTCATTTTCGTCTTTCGTCTGTGTTTAAACCAATCTTGTTAGAAAGCATATAATAAAATTATAAAAGAAAACTTTTTTTTTTAATTATGATCAGTGTTGTATAGATTCCTTTCGAGTAAGATGAGGAGACTTCCATTTTTGTTTTTGTTTTTTATTGTGAGATGACATTCATAAAAAATGATTTTAATAAAAAAAAACATTTAATATATTTCAGTTTACTTGATATTAAGGACTTTCCTCCATCACTGCCCACTTTTCTTACCCATTACAATGAACATAAAATTTATTTTGTTGAGCTAGCTTGAACATTCATATCTGTCACAGCAACTAACACAGTTCTGCATCAGGGTCAGAAGGTTATTATCCAAGCATCCAAGTGTAGGTTCCATCAAGCTTAGACTCAAGGATTTTAGTTAATATCAAAGCAGTATACACTAAAACTGTCTCTACAGTGGCTTGAAAGTATCTCCATTTGAGGTTGTCTGGTAGATCAGATTTTTTACATTACATTCATTTTATTCAAGATAGTCCAAACTTTAGCTATGCAGCTTTTTACATCCTTTTCTGGTAAATCGTTTACATCAAGTCAGATCTGCATCCATTTAAAAGGTCATTAGAGTGGCATATTACAACCTGTTACTCTGCAACCCATACAATCTCCTAAGTTACAATCTTATCAGTTTATTGACTCAGAAGCCTCCTTCCACTTTTTCCTAGATCCTAAGCCTGATCCATCTGGTTACAAATTGCAATGTGAGCTCTGGTAAAAAAATACTAGAGAAAACCGTAAACACCAAAAATTGCAATATGAACTCTGATAAAAAAAAAAAAGGGTTACTGAACATCAAGTTTTTAAGTTTCAAAATTTCAGTTGTTCTTGTCCTTAAGGACACATGGCCCAATGGATATAGATGTTGGTTAGTTCTTGTGACTTGACCCAAAGATCTGTGAGTTCAGGCTACAGCAGTGGTGAACAAGTAACTTACAGAATTAGGAGATAACTCATGGCTACCAAAATAGGCACTACAACTCAAGGAATGGAGTTCATATACCCCAGTGATTCTAGTAAAGTGTTCGGTTCAAAATTTCTGAAGAAGGCTGGAGTGTACAATGGCAGAAACGTTGTACGAATGGCAACAAAGATGAGGACAATAGTCTGAATAATGTAAATACTGTAAACAAGAATTTGTCAAACAATGAAGTCAATGTGATGTGGTCATAACCCGTTCTGACAAAGAAAAACTGAGGAACCAACTTAAAATGCTTGGGTAAATGGCAGAACAATGAATTGGAAGGATGATTAAAAGATAAACATTAGTAAGAACTACAAGATATAAGAAGTTGTCAAGAGCCATGATCATCTATGGAGAAGAAGAAATATTTTTTTGCTCTTTATCTGGTTTACTTATAATATCAGTACAGTTGAGTATTGTACATGATTTGGGCAGTCATATTTCTTTTGATTCATGACTGACTAAGCAGAAGATTGTCTCACAGTAGGTTTGTTGTATATCAATAAACAGACAAACAAGCATATATATAAAAATATATCAAGTGATATTTTTATTAATGAACGATGGACCATGTAGCCTAGTGAACAGAGAGTGAGAGCGCGCTTCCAGGGGGTTGACGGAGTGACGGGGGAGTGTCGTCGTATCTGTTGCTCCTCTGGTCTACTCTGTCCCTCTGTTCTCTCTGACTAGACTGCCGAATCCATGTTTTCGCAGTCTTTATATATCTTCCAAAACCAGGACTTGTTTCTTCCGGCTTTGCCTTGATCACATGACGCCCACGCGACGCCTACGTAATTCTCAGAGTCACCTGTCTGTTTGCCTCTGAGTTATTTCCGCGTCTGCCGGAAATAGGGTCAAAGTGACATCCGTTACTTTCAACGACCGGAAAACACCCCCGCTTGCATCAGCTTTCTTTGGGTGGGGCCAGATTATTATATTACAGGTTGCCATTTCTTTCTATGCTAGACTGGTTGCCAATCTATTCTACTGTTCAACCCATGACTGGGGGAAGAAGAGATGGATTAATAATAACCCTTTCTTGAGGGTATTTGTGCATAAGTGAATGCAACAAACTTGGCTTGTATTCAAACTCAGCTATCCGATTTCTCATTCCAAGCTGATATCCATTGCACTACAAAGCACATTCATATTTATAATATATCTTAAAATATTTTAATTTTATTTGAACACTTCTTTTCTGTTTAAAAACATTTGATTACAAAACAATTTTCATGGAGTAGTTATTCCAAATTATTTTTCCATTTTTAGAGTTATTTAATGTCAACAGTGAATTAACCACAGAACCCATTCCAAGGAGATAACTTGTATATGAATAAACAAAAGCGTCATTTAGCTCACAGGTTCAAAGATCATTTTCTTTTGCATATTTTTAGGATTCTTTACAGTGAATATAAAGGAAAAGATTATCTTCATTGTTTGAGTTAAAACATTCAGCATAAATGCATTGTGCGTTAGTCTCTATTCTATTTGATGAATCAAGTTGATTCACTCAATTATAATTGATCCACAGATATAAAGTTTTATGCTTCAATGCCATTGTTGTGTTTTTATAAACATGTTTACATTGTAGAGAAAAATAAATTGTATTTAGAAATTCATTGTTATCTTTGTAACCTAAGGGCAATTTTTCTCTTTAAAAATTGTTAAATACTCCTATTAAGCTACTAAAATGTTTATGAAGAATTGACGGCATTTTTTGACAGAGTTACATCAGTTCTGATTTTATAAGCATAACAAAATATTACAAATAATAAAAATAAATAAGTCTATATTTTGTTGAACTATTATTGTTACTTATGAACTTCTTGGTTCAATCTTCATTTGATTTGATTAATGGGTTATTTAATGCCAAAATTTAATTATCTTGGAAGCTTTGAAGTAATAAAAATATGATACATGTTATTATGCTTTCACAATTAAATACATGGTAGATAATACACAGATTTTGTGTATATACATGTTTGTGTGGACATTACTAGAGGCAGTGATATGTGTGTTTTATGTTGTTTTGTTGAAATTATTTTTTGAATACAGTTTAATAAATTGTAGGCTATTATATCAATTATTGCATCAAAGAGATTATTCTTGTTGGCTGTTTGGTTGATTTTGTTTAGTGGCATATTAACCACTATGGGTTATTTAATGCAGAAATCTAAATAATTTGAACACGACTTATGGATTTAACAAAATATATTTTGAATGAATATGCATGCCTTCAACTAAAGATGAAATATATTGCTGGTCATTTTACAATTTTTTTTTGCAGTTATTTTTACTATTAAAATGTATTTTTACACTTTCACACTGTTTTTGTTGTGGAGGTGGATTTACTGTTTGACCAGAGATGTAACTCTGACAGGTGCAACCACACTGGGAACAACAGCAGTTAAACAGTGGTTCCACATTCCTCAAAACCTTCAATCTTCTGATCAGAGGCCCTGCTGCCAGATCTAATTTATCATCATACCCAGAACTGGGGTCAATCTTGAAACTTGAAACTGATCTTAGATTTGATTTCTAATAAGAACTCTTTTGTTCTTGCTCTTTTTCATTTCACTTGTTTTTTGTTTTTTAATAATAATTTGTTTTTGCCAATAAACAGTTGTTAAAAATTACTTGGCCTAAACTACTTGACAAAAACTGAACAAATGACCAAACATCAAAAATGTTTTTAGAAATCCCTTCTTCATTGTGCTAAGAACTTTTCAGCACCTGCCTCATATATACATTATGAATTTATGAAAAAAAAGGCTTTTAGAACATGGCTGTTATCTAATATCTGTCTTCCTATATGGCAATGAATGTTAAACAATTTCTTTGCAGATGAAGAAGAGACTTGAAAAAAAGAAATATGGTTCTACAGAAACATGTTCAGAATACTGTGGACTAAACTTGTGGGAAAATGCAAAGAAATTTAAACACAAAGGACAGTTATACTTAACATTAAGAACAGTTAAAATTTCTAGGGTACATAATGGGGAAAAAAGGGCTTAGAAAATTTGATACTCACACGATAGACAGAAGGCAAGAGAAAGAAAGAGGAAAGCAATACATAACCTACTTGGTTGTGCAGTGTTTGGGAGAGATATCAGATGACAATTTATTAATTGCTACAAAGAACTGGAGGTTGTGAAGAGTCATGCTTCCCTACATCTTGAATAGTTATGGCAGACAGAAGAAAAAACAGTTACCAATGAAATATATATTTTACATGATTTTGTCCAATGCATATCATACTATAAAAGAATTTAATGATACATGTGTTATTTTGCAACATATTAGTCAAAATGCTTACATATTTGTGTGTAATCAGTTTGACTTTTATTAGATTGACTCATTTTATTAAAAATTGTTAATCTTTAAAACATTATTTACAATGAAATATTTTTTATAATCTTATTAATTAAATTATCAGACATCTTATTTCAGAATCTTTTATTTAAAGGAACATTCGCTTCTCGGATGTTTCAGGTAGGATGAGTATCAGAGTAAATACTTTTATCTAAAGAAACAACCTTCACTTAAAAGTCTATGGAAAAAGATTATTAAGAGTAAATGCAGCTCTAAAAATTGCACTTAATACTCTTAATAAAAAATTGCACTTAATACTCTTAATAAAAAATTGCACTTAATACTCTTAATAAAAAATTGCACTTAATACTCTTAATAAAAAATTGCACTTAATACTCTTAATAAAAAATTGCACTTAATACTCTTAATAAAAAATTGCACTTAATACTCTTAATAAAAAATTGCACTTAATACTCTTAATAAAAAATTGCACTTAATACTCTTAATAAAAAATTGCACTTAATACTCTTAATAAAAAATTGCATTAATATAATAAAAAATTGCACTTAATACTCTTAATAAAATATTGCACTTAATACTCTTAATAAAAAATTGCACTTAATACTCTTAATAAAAAATTACAACTTCTAAAAGTGAGATGATTGTGACAAGGATAGTAAGATGTTGCGTTTTTGCATACAAATGGTGATTTATTTTCTAACTTTGGTAATTCATTATAATGTCTTTTCTAATTATTGACTTTAGTAAGAAGTGGGTGAGTGAGGACCAGTTGCTTTCTGCCACACGTGTAAAGGGGCCACAGATTTTTTTCTGGTCTATTACATGTTAATTAATAAATATGTCCTCCTCATATGTAGCATTATTGCCTTATGTTAAGTAAATATAACAGTGTCATTTGAGTGTAGACAGGTGACCATAATTTTGACCTATTTTTTAAAATGCCTTCATTGAATAACACTGTGCACCTGTGAAAAAGATTGCCTAAAATTTTTAATTAAATTTGTATTACCTGATACTATATTTTATAATCATTATCATGTTAAAATGCTTTGTAACTTAAGTAGCCTTTTTATGAATCACTTTCATAATGAATATACACTACTATTGTGATTTAGCATGAAGAAAAGAAAATTTAATCATCCATTAAGTGCACTAGAAAGAAGGACTCACTACCCTGTGTGAAATTGTACAGAAATAATTTGTTTACAACAGATTTATATAAAAAGAAAAGAAGGATATTAAGACTAGCTCAAAATATTCTTTTCAGTAACTAATAAAATTTATTAACATTCTTAATAATGAAAAATATGCAGATGACATGGTGTTGATAGCAGACACAGAATGAAAACTACAAAAACTTCTAGAGAAAGTAGTGAAGAAAAATGAGAAGAAAGGACTAAACATCAATTTCAGGAAGAGAGAATGCATGGTCGTAAGAGGAGCCCAAGATGCAAATTAAAAACTGGAGATTACAAAATCAAACAAGTAGAAAAATTTAAATATCTGGGAAGTGTTTTAACAGAGGATGGAAAGTGTGATATCAAAATCCAAAGTCACATTGGGATAGCCAAAATTATATTCAAAAAGGTAAGCAAACTAATGAGAAACAGAAATATTAAAACTTTGTTGCAAACAAAGGAAAGAGTACTAAATAGTTAGATGATATCAGTGATGGCAGTGAATGCTGAACAATCTCTTTACAGATGAAGAAGAGATGCAACAGAAACATGGTTCTACTGGATGATACTGAGAATGACATGGAATGAAAATGTAAGAAACAACAAAGTTTTAGAGAAAATGGAAACAAAAAGAAAACTCATACTTAACACCAGTTAGAGTCAGTAGACATTTCTTGGGCATATAATGCAGAAAGAGAGCTTGGAAAATCTGATACTCACAGGATAGATTGAAGGCAAGAGGGCCAGAAGAAAACAACAAAAATATACTCAGTGAGCTTGAATAAATGGATAGCAAAACAGGTTTTAAGAGAAAAAACAAATAAACAAAATTTATTCAAAGCTACAAGGGACAGGAAATTGTAGAGAGCCATGATTTACACTCCTTGGTTAAGATATCCAGCAAAAGTTTAAACATTACTGTTAAAATTTTAACATTTCACAATTTGAAGTAAACTGTTGTTGATAAAAAGTGCTGAATGAAGAATTATGTCAGCAATAATATGGCTTCAAGGAAGATTTGTGCAGTGTCTGCTTGAAGGTAGTTTCAGAAGAACAGATTGTCAGTTTTTAGTTTTGGGTATCTTTTCTGGAGTCTTTGGTTATATGGTGTTTCAGTGGTTAAAGTTCATCTTCTCATTTTCATTTAAAATTATTGCAGGTTTCTTATGATTAGTAAAACATAATCCAGAGTATGTGTTTTACTAAAATATCTTAATTTATTGCCCTGAGTCAGACATAGCACCATCATAAACAGGCTCAAAACCAAGGCATATAAAGAGAACCCCTCTGAATATCTTATTACCTACATCTTAAGGGAGATGAATTCTTTTTGTTTGCATTTATCTTTTTTGTTTGTCTGTCTGTCTGAGTTAATTTTCTGCTTTTTTGGTAATATTTTTCATCCTTTTCACATGCCAAATACTGAATTATCTCCCCTAGATAGCTTTACATTAATAAATTAACTGTATGCACAATTTTTTTCACAAAAATATTATTATTTATAATATAGATTTAATATTTAATATCCACCACAAAAAATACACAAAAAAATGAGTCAAAATGCAACTTTGAAATATTAAAAAGTAAAAACAAAGTCTTCCACAATTTTTGCAGTATAATTTTTAATACTATTTACTTATTTTACTATATGTGTATGTGTATATCCAACAACTACAGCTAAATAAATGTGAAATAAAAATGCTTGTCAGATACGAAATTGAAATACAGCTAAAAATTAGCTGTCACCTTAGAAAATAAGCACTGTTAATTAAACCATTAATTTTAATATGCTCTAATTTTATTGTAAAGATAAAATTCTTATTTCATATTTCAAAAAGTCATTAAAATATTAGTAAATAAATGAGTCATTAGATCCACCTCATGGATTTTGAATGAACTTTCAGTCATTAGCCTTATGACTGGTATAAACTGATTAAATTTTGGGTTTCATCTGGTACGGGATAAAGTTTCTTGGTTATTTTTTCATTATTTTTACGATTACTTTTTGTACATTTCATGGTTCCTTTTAACTGAACATTTAATTCTGGGAGTAGTTGAGTTCATTTTTTGTATTTTCACTTTTGAGAGCTGTCAAGTTCATTGCAGTTATTCTTATTTTAATAATCATCTTTTGCTAATTGCTGATATGATGTTGACAGAGATTTGATTGAACTTATTGGTTAATAATGTTTTTGTTCCTCTCTTATGGTAAGGGGCATAGGGTTATATATTTTCACATAAAAGTTTTATACTACAAGTGATTAGCTTCTCCCATAAACATCTAAATGAAGGATAATAACAAATTTCTTTAATATGCTTGCAAACTGACTTGAGATGTGTAAGTCTGGAAAATAGTGGATAACATGTTTATTATTGGCTATACTGTATTAGATTCCCAATTTACAGCTGGATTATTATAGTTGTAATTTTTGTCTGTTAGGCACTTATTATTTATTTTATTGTCAAAAACAGATTCACTTAAACAAACATCCTTATTTTTGTTGTTATAGTCACAACAATTTGGTTGTTTTACTCTCTGACCTTCTTCAGATATCTGTCATATTTGGTGATCTGCTAGAAATTTTAGACCTAAACCCAAATTCAATCTATGGAGATAGATTGTTCTAATGCTGCTGACATTTTTTCACTACTCAAATCAGAGATTGTACCCATGACTACAAAAGCAGCAAATTAATGTATAATAATTATAAGTTCTTGTTTCAATAATTTATACAGTAATTCTTGCAAAGTATAATTGTACAGTTTTAAGGTAAAACTTGTAGCATTCTACTTTTATTATTCAAGTTCAAGAACAACAGCATTCAAATGGAATAAATTGTTCTGACTGTTCATTATAAAAATCTTTTACTTCTGTGTGCTGTGTCTCTTCTGAATCTATAGCTGCATCTACTGCTAGGAACGTTGAGTCGCTGTGTCAAATCAGGAATTCATCAGAATTCATTTAGCACATTTATACCATTTATCTATGCATTGAATACTGTTGCAATATCTGGTCAGATGATCCTGCTATTCATCTCAAGGTTCTCACCAAAATCCCAAGGAGGATCTACAATATAATCAATCCTGACTTGGCAGCCCACCTTCAGTCACTTTCTCACCAATGTGATGTAGCTTCTCTCTGTCTTTTCCAAAAGTATTTTTATGGCAACTGATGCGATGAGTATTTTTCCCTGAGTCCCAGACCCCACATGTATTTGCGCATGCTACAAAACTGGCAGCTAGGCCCCACCCTTTTACTGTCAAAACAGTTAAATGTAACTTCCTCTTCAGTTTCTTTTCTTACATTTCCCATTTGTAGAATGCCCTTTGCTTGCTTCCCTGATAACTCCAAACTCCAAAAGTTTAAATGCAACTTCAACTGCCATTGATTCTTATCCATCTCCTATCTTTTCTTCAACATCATCTGTATCTTGTTTTTTTACTCACTGTAATCCTCAGTACACCAGTCGCAGTCTTTCTTTGCTTGAGGTGGAATGATTATAAAATGAAAACATTGGGGATCATGGCTTTCCACAATTTTCCATCCTATGTAGCTTCTAATAAACTTTGTCTTTTGGCTATTTCTCCTAAACCTTGTTCCACTGTCCATTTATGCAAACTCATCCAGCATTACAATGCCATATAGGAGGACAAATATTACATAACAGTTTAGTATGTTTTTCCTTGTTTTTAATATAACATTTCTATTTCTTAATATTTTGCTTAGTTTTTGTAAGGCATCTTTAGCTATTCCACTGCACCTTTTGATTTGACTGTAAGCTTGGTAAGTTTACTTAGTAAATTTAGTATCCTAAATTAAAAATGAATGTATAATCTGTTATTAATAAAGTTTTCAAAGTTACAATGTAAGTAAATTGTAAAGTAACAAAAAAAAACAAAATACCTCAAAGAAAATATAATCTTGTCTTTTAATTTGAAATAGGAATGAAGGTTTTAAAACAGATTTTTAGGGAAAATAATTTAAGAAATAGTTAAATATTAATAGAATGTTGTCTGAGAAAGTTTTTTTTGCTGTTGACCATTGCTAAGATTCCCAAAGAATGAGAAAGGTCATGAGATATCCTGATTCTTGATGCACAAAGTAAAATATGTGACTGTCTAAAGCCATAGAAATTTGTGACTTTCAGATCAAACATTTTTGTCCAGGTAAGGACTTGAAATATTGTGGAAGGAAATAAAAAATGTCATTGATTTTTGCTTTGGGCATACCAATTTTACTTGCCTCTGGTTTGTAGTACTATTCCTTGACAGACTCTACCCTAAAGGCAAGAACAGATGTCCAAGAGAATGAAAGATTAGATGATTTTTAACCCTTTCCTTTGATTTTCTTTTTTAAATCAAAGGAAACTATAAGAGAAAGCACAGTTCACTATGACCAAGTGAAAGATATCAGAAGAGCTGGAACTATTGAAATAATGGCCGATATTTGATTTAGAATCATGACAACTTAAAAAGCAGAAAAGAGGTACAAATCAATATCTGGAAAAATCATTGCATTTACATATGCCCATCTCTATTTACATATGCACATCTCTCATTTATGTATGTACATAATATGTACATTTCTATTTATTCAAGTGGACAGATAATCACAAAACACATTTATGATATGATAATGGATGATAATTCTTATTTAAATCTTTTTAATTTCCCTATGCTCATTTTGCTTAAACAAACATAAATATCATTGAAAAATAAATGCAATAATTCAATATCATTGGTAATAGATAAAAATGATACCTGTAATAGCTCTCTTCTGCCAGCAATGCTTACATTAATTCTTGAACATTGACAATCCCTTCCTGACGTTTCAAGGCTCAACACAAATGTTCATTATTGCATATTGCACAAAAAAAAAACCTTCAGGCAAAAATTAACAAAATGTATGGATTAACTTTTCAAATTCTACTTTGTAGAGATAATGTTATGTTTTGCATTTATTTGATACTCTGTGAATAACCTTCACTATCATGAACCACCCGTTAAGATATGACAAATTCTTTTGTGAAAGAATTGTTCTGTGCAAAGGTAGGCTATGAAAAATTCTTCTGTGAAAGTGTGGATTAAAACAAATTGTTCTGTGCAAGGGTAGATTTGTGACAAATTTCTTAAGTGCAGAGTCAAAATACAGATGTTTTACCTTTTGGACATTCTTCAGATGTTAATTGTTTTCATGTTTTCTAGCAAACCAGAGAAAAGTAAGACAAATTTCAATTATTGATTCCTCAAGAGGATGCTTCTCCAGTTACTACAATCTTAACCTGTTTAAGTCGAGAGTCAATTATGATCTTTCCCACATATATGCATAAACTGTGCCTCTTACTCTATAACACCCTACCTTGAGTGGTTCTTGAGCATTGTACAGTGTGAACATCAATATAAAAAAAATATCATTTTAAACAAAAATTATTTTCATCTGTTTAACTTTTAGGCAATCTTTAAATATCTGCAAACATTGAAATTATTATAGTGAATGAAAGTTTTATTTGGTTAATGAACCCTACAGTGGATGTATTCTGTGAAATTAACATCTAATATGGAGTCTCTTAACCGTTTTAAACAACAGCAAACCTTAGAGCAAATGAAAATATCATAGTCAACTTAAATTTTTAAAAGCTATGCATTTAAATGTTAAGAAATAAAACCAGAGATTTTTTAAAAATACACACAGAAATATGAAAATATTTTATTTCAATTTTTATTCAACTATTTGTGCAGCTTACTTAGTATGAAACCTGTGCCTGGTGATTTTTTTTTTTTTTTTTGGGTGGGGGGGAATTTCTCAAATGTTTAGTTGAATGTGCAATAAGCAGATACTCATTTCTTCTTCAGTTGAGTGTAGTCTTTCTCGCTTCTTATTTTTGATGTTATTTAGGGTTGAGAAGCCTAATTCCCGTAAACATGTAGTAGAAAATTGCAGTAAAACTGATAAGCCTTTTAGTTAATGTAGGGTAAAAGTTTAATCCTTATAAACTTATTCAAATACTAATGCTGTACAATTACTACATTCACAAAAATATATGTATGTCATGAAAATGTTTTACGGAACATTAATGTGCAGCAGCATGGCATTTGAGAATCACTGATCCAATAAGAAAGAATCATTTAATATTTTACTCTTACTTTTCAAACACACACACGTGTTCTCTTCTTGAAAAGAAAGGGAAATATCAAAATGAAGAATAGTTGAAATGAAGATGCATGAACATCATGGAATAATATCATGACAGAAATGGTAAAAGAAAACTGGATAAAATTAAAAGAATGACTAGAATCAAAGGTGTGCCAATGGCATTTCTCAAGTGATTTTTATTTTGTTGGGGAAAAAATAAAATGAATATTCTATTTGCAGAAAGCTGGTGAATTTTTTTTAAAGGTTTTGCACAGGATTAAAAGTATGATAAAATTAAAAAATGAGCTTTGATCTGCCAAAAGGTTTTAGCTATAATTTTGAGTTCACTAAGTCTTGTTTCATTAAAGAGTAATGACATGAGAAAAAGTCCTCCCCTGAGATTTTCTTCACAAATCATTAATGGTGTTTGTTACAGAGATTTAAAATGAAAACCTGTAATATATCAAGCTGCCATGCCTTGTTATCATAACACAGAAAGAATTATTATCAATCTGTTTCTGAGAGTTATGGCAATGTGACCTCAATATGTTGTAGGTCTCTGGTGGTATTCAATTAAGAAAAACTAGTACTGTGCTATCTTTTTGGAACAAAGAGAAGCAGATATTTGGAAAAGTAGCAACAGACATTTAAGTTGCCTGCTCGGAATCACTATATAGTAAAACTGAAAAGACAACATAAGCCATGTGGAGATCATTTACTGGTTTTAGAAATTCTAATTGATGAAGAGGCATAAAGATCCTTGCTTTCCAGAATAGCTGGGTTAGGGGAAGCTGTGATCACCGGGGATTTTAAAAAGGATAAAATCATTTCGTGTCGGTCACTCAGGACAAGAAAGCCTTCATCCTTGGAGGTTATAAAGCTGTGATAGATATAAACATCATATGGAAGCTATTGCAAATGGGAAAAACCACTGAGGAGATGTGTAACAGATGGTTTTGATTCAAGAGAAAAAGTATACATGATAATTTTCAAGAATTAATGGAACTGTAGAAAGGACATTTAACTTAAGAGAGTGTACAAACAAATAAAAGTTAAAGTTTCTGCTTGCAAATTTTAAGCTAGCAATTTACTTACAAGGACAATCTGGTTTATACACTGTAATGTTTTTACAGGTGTAACATTAAAGTAATTTAAGTAGTAAAGGAATTAATGCACTTGAAATTTATGTTACGTTTATTAGAGTTTATTTTTCATTTAGCAAAAAAAAAAAATAAAAATCTCCATTTTGGACATTCTTTTTTTTATCTCTAACAAAAACTTCTTTCCAATGAATTTATCTGCCATGTGTTAATGGCAATGATAACATTTAAAATGTATTCATAGAAATATTATCAGTCTATACGAGATACATGCTTGGGTGATCATGTCTCAAAAGAGACATGACTGACTGGGCAGAACATTTTTCTGCACGAGGTTGCCATCACTTTCTGTGGTAGACTGGTTGTCAACCAAGGCTACAGAACCCAATCTGTCCTGTAATTTAAACCATAGCTGGAGAAAGAAGCAATGGATTAATACCTTTCTTAAAAGTATTTGCGCATAAGTAAATGCAACAGATTCAGCTGGAATTTTAACTTGGATATTTAAAAATAGCAAATTTCTTTCTGTTTCTTTTAAGTCAGAGATTTCTAAAACTACATCACAATTCAGCCGCAGTAATGAAGGGTAAAAATATTGTTCCAAAAAAAATGAGTTGAGTGCAAACAATATGCTAACAATATAAAATCTTTCTAAATTACTATAGTTGATATATTAATACTGATTAATTTTTACAATGTTGGATTTTATTATGCAAGTCAATGTTTGTACAATAAAAATTGTTAAAAACCATAGAATATTGGTAGAATAGGTTGTGGTATAGCAGGGCATGTTTTAAAGCTGTACTGATATTGAAATCTCTTTGTAATAGTGATGAAAACTTTATAACAGTAATGAAAAATTAACCTGATATTGAAATCTCTTTGTAATAGTGATGAAAACTTTATAACAGTAATGAAAAATTAACCTGATATTGAAATCTCTTTGTAATAGTGATGAAAACTTTATAACAGTAATGAAAAATTAACCTGATATTGAAATCTCTTTGTAATAGTGATGAAAACTTTATAACAGTAATGAAAAATTAACCTGATATTGAAATCTCTTTGTAATAGTGATGAAAACTTTATAACAGTAATGAAAAATTAACCTGATATTGAAATCTCTTTGTAATAGTGATGAAAACTTTATAACAGTAATGAAAAATTTCTGACATAAAAGAAAAATATAACTGAACTGCTACATCACATCAATCCTTCTACATGGCAATGAATTTTTTTTTTTTAATCGTATCACCCCGAGCAAGGTGGTAATGCCACTGATGTGCAGGGGGCTACGTAATAGTGAAAAGATCGAAAAAGAGAAGGCCGAAAACCATATCCTAAACAGGGAACAAGGGACAAGCCTATTAACCTGTTCAATAGATGTGGGTGGAGTGTGAACCGGGCGATAGATAGATCTATCTACTCCAATTGAGAAAAAAAAAAGTGAGAAGATTGGAAAAGAGAAAACCAGAAACCGCATCCTAAACAGGAAACAGTGGATGAGCCTCTTCACCTGTTCAATAGACGTGGGTGGAGTGTGAATTGCTTTCCAGAATGTAAACAAAGTATGAAGAGATATAATTTTTAGAAACAATGCAAAGAGCGCTGAATTGCAATGTTACATCTTTCCTGCTATATGGCAGTGAATTATATTCCTTCTAGAAACTAAAGAAATGATAAAGACATAGAGCCTTGTTTTAGAAACAAAGAAAAGTGTGATGTCACATCTATCCTCTTACTCCGAGTGAGAAGATATCTGATACTATGTTTCTTTGTGAAACTTGTAATAACCTTAGGGTAACAATTTGTTAGTTTAGAGCAGCATTGTCTCATTAGCTGAACTGGGATATATTTTTGTGTTAAAAATTAAAAAAAAATTTAGATGATAGGTTGTAATGAAGATGTTATGATGTGTTTTATACAATAGATTATGAGGTTTAGTTGGGGGCTAAAGGAATCAGTTCACTTGAAGAATATGAAATATCCCTGGAGGAAAACAAAGCATGTCTTGTCACAGTAGCATATTGTGGCTGGAGAGAAAAAATAAGGTTTGTGTCTTTCACTTTTATGTTTTATATAAGACCACCTAGCAGGTGTTTGGGTAACTCTCCTGGCAGATGAGGTGGGTCACTCACATAATTGCAATATGCTTAAGTTTTCATTTTTCTAAAAACTTGAAAATTAAACTTATTTGTTTACTCTAGTATAGATATCACTTCACTCTTTTAGAATAGCTACTTTTATGGTATCTTCAGGTTGTAATTACTTGATATTCTATAACTACAAAAATAGAAGAAAATATACCATATCTTTCCACATATAAGATGACCTTTAAATCCAAAAAAACACCCTTAAAAATCTTATACTACAATTTTAAAAAAATAAAATTCTGAGTGATGTTTGTTGCTTGGCTAACCTCAGCCTCAGTGCAATAAATAATAATGTATATGAAAAGATTAACATTATCAAATAAACTGATAATAAAAGTAATAAAACCATTTGTAACTTATATATTACTGGCAAAACTTTACAATAAATTGACTATTCCATGAATAATCCTGTTGCAATGAAATCAACTTGTATCCATGCAAGCTCAGTTGAGAAAATGTAAATATTGACTTATGATTGCATTTACAGTGATCCTTATCTTTTGCTAAATTTTCAATAATTATCATGGTAGTGTTAATTACGGCAGTAGTAACATTTAGGATAACATAATATACATTTCTCATTAAAGACTCATAATCATTTTGGTGTTAAATAACAATACAATTAAGGGTTATGTACAACATTGATTTTTCAACAGAAGTAAACGGTCATTAGTACACCAGGCTGTTTATAACTGTTGAGATATAGGAAAAGAAGAGAAAGAAAAAGAATCAGTATTTGCAAGAAATCACATAAACAAAACAATAGTTTCCCTTTTAGAAGACTTGTGTTGGAAAAATATGATATAAAATTGGTTGTTATTTCATTTTATTTTGAATAACACATCAAGGAGCCAAGTTTGAATTTCAGTTGAATTCCTTGCATTCACTTACATGCAAATACCCTTGGGAAAGTATTAATCTGTCTCTTCCTTCCATTTATGGGTTAAATAACAGGACATACTGAGTTCTATAGCCTTGGCTGGCAACCAGTCTACTGCAGAAAACAATGGCAACCTACTGAGATAATCTTCTGCCCAGACATGATTGAGTAAGCATGTATCACGTATGACACTGACAGAAGGGCACAGTGAATAATAAGATTGATATAAATATTTTGAAGGCATGGGCTCACTCATCACGTATATAATCAATAAGCAGTCATCTTATACTACAGGTATAGGATGAATTTATGAAAATTTGATATATTTTTTGATCTCATATTATCTAAAGGTCACCTTATACATGGAAATATATGGTAATGAATTTTTCACCAAGCTGACAGAAAGTTCAGTATATCTGTAAAACTTTAAAATTTGTAAGTAAAATTTTTTCTAACTTTAAAGCTGAAGTAGAGAGTTGTGAAAATGAATATATTTTTAGGAGTCAGTTACAGCAAAAACTGAGCAATTAATGCATAATTTTCTGAAGCAGACACACGTAAATCTTAAGGTGATGTACACAAGGCTCATAATGCATTTTATTACAAAGAACATGTTTATGACCTTTGGCAATAAGAGATTGTCATAAGCCTCACTTATTATATTGCATCTAATTTTGTCATATTTTGATCTCTCATCTAGATGATAAGTTACACCTTTGGTTCAGTTTTAAATTTCAGATGTGTCAACAATATTTTTAGCAAATATACAAGATGATCACTGTTTCTTTTTAATGGTATGGCCTTTCATCAGCCTAAAAATATATTCTCTAACGTTATGCTGTGTTTTCGCAGATAAACTTTCTGCAAATTAAACTTTGAAAGTATGATTGATTTCTGAGAAATGATCAATAAGTTTGTAGCCTGAAACATTGTTATTAACTGAATTGCAATTTGAAATTTTCACTGTATAATGTTTGATCACTAAGATTAATACCTTTTATGTACAATGTCACTTTAGAATGTGGGTGATCATGGTTTTCTACAGATTTCTATCTCTTGTTGATGCTTTACCATACTTCTTGGCCTCTACACTATCCATTTCCCCAAACTCATTACAGAGGTTATTTGCTGTTTCCTTCTGCCTCTTCTTCCATCAATATATCCTGTGTGTATTAAATGTTCCAAAACCTCTTTCCTCATAATTCTTCATCTTCATATGCCATGTCTCTTCAGGATGTAGACCATCATGGACTTTCACTTATCTTTCCTCTTGGTATCTCTCCCAAACCCCACTTCACCATACATTTGCTCAATCCTATCAAATATGTCTTGCATTTCTTTTCCCTGTCTTTCTTTCCTTCTGTCTGTCCTGTAAATATTAGATTCTCCAGGCTGTCTTTCCTTATTACATGTCTCAGGAACCTCGTCTGTCTCTTCCTGATGTTAAGTATGAGTTTTTTTTCATTTACATCCTATCCAACATCTCATTGTTGCTCACATGCTCAGTCCATGATATCCTCAACATTCTTCTGTAGAACCACATTATGTTACAGAAATTTCTGTTGATTTTAAGTGTTTAAAGTATTCAAGTGATGCAGCTTTTATTTTCTAAAGCTCTTTTTTGTGATGTTGTATTTCCAGTCTATTGAAGGATCATCTTTGTTTGAGGGCATTTTCAATCCTTGATGTGAAAACAGTTGTATATAGCTGATAGTTTAGATATTACTGAATGAGTTAGACACCACAAATGAGAGTCTAGATCTTATGAGGTATAAAAAATAAATAAATAAAAAATATTACTCTGTGAACGAGAGCATTTCCTTTTACTTGTAAATTAATAAGGGTGAAATATTTATTTTCAGTTATCTTCTAAAGCATCTGTACTTGTAAATTCTTTCCTTTTTTTTTTCACCTAAAAATGTTTCAAAAATTTTCTGTAGACTTTATTTTCATGAATAATGGTAACAGTCATTTAGTTTTAATTGATTCAGACAATGCATTCTGCTGCCAAGATCAAAAGAAGTATGACAGCTTCAATCTCCAAGAATTTAAATGCAATGGCAATTACCATCTCTTATCTCCTTGATTCACATCCTTTCCCTAACAACCCTTGTATTTTGTTCTTCTCTCTTTCCACTCTACTCTCATGCAGCTCTCTTCACACCAGTGTTCTCATCCTTCTCTTACCCATTCTCCAATGCCCTCTGTGACCTGTTCCTCTTTCTCTTCACTCTCCTTTTATGTAACCCTCTGTGCACCAGTAGCAGAACTGCCTTGCTTGGAGTGAAATGATTATATATAAAATCTTAAAGTATTAACTTAAAAGTGATCAGTTTGTGATTTCAAATTGAAATCACACTGTCTCATTAAGATTAAGTCCACTGATTCTGTAATTTACCTCTTAATCAAAAGCTTTATTGTAATCTAATGACATAGTTATTTTTATATCTGGCATGACACAAAAAGAAAGCTGCAAAAAATTCCTATAGATGGTAATAAACAAGAACAATAGACTAAATATCAATTGTAAGAAGACATAATATATGGTTATCAACAAGAGAAATATCCCAAGATATGAATTATGAATTGGAGATACCAAGATCAAGTAAGTACAAAAATTTAAATATCTAGAAGCTAGCAACACAGAAATATGAAGGTACTTTGGAATAATGAAAGGTGTCATCCAAAAACTAAGCATTAAGGTACAGGAAAATTTAATTATCTAAACTTATTTATAAATGGAACTTTGTCTCTGTGTGTGTGTGCGTGTCCATTACCTATAGACTCCGAAACGGCTGAACCGATTTTCTTGAAAATTTACACAGTTGTACTATAAGTGTTTGCGAGTGTTCTTAGCTAGGTTTTGTGTTGAGGTACCCCCAATAAAAATCGATAATCGAAAAAATTGGGTTATAGAAGGAGTGGTCCAATTTTAATCAAATTTGATACACTCATAGACAAAGAAACAGTATTCAGAAGTTTCAAGGTTGCAGTTTTTACAATAGTGCAGAAAATTGATTTTATATAGGCAAGATGTTTGTGTGTGTGTCTGTTTATCTGTCTGTATGTCTGTATTTTTTCAGCCCTTTTATTTTAGTTTTTGCTTCGGGTTTGGCTCTAAGTTGATATAATTATAGTTCTTAGTCTCAGCCATGATACCATTTACTCAGAGTACTTATTTAGCCTTCAAAATTCAGTTTACGACGAAAAAACTTATTTGATATCGATACCAGGAAATCAAAATTTGACATCCATTCATTTTTCTTTCAGTCTATGATTTCGCTTTAACTGGAAACTACTATTGCTTTTTAGTCTTTTGTGCCAACATCCAAAGAGTCTGAGCTCCAGGTCTATGGATTAGTTTTAAAGCTTTCATTACACCCTAGCAACAGCAGGCTATACTGCTAGTTGTCATATAGAAAGAAGTATCAACACCGACACATTTAGTTGAATGCTGATTGCCGGATAACAAATAAAACTATAAGAACGGATTATTCCATTGGGGATCACATGACCACAATAACAACCTATATTAAGCACAAGACAAAAGTCTGGGTGGATCAACCGAGGGAATCTACAAAGGGGATTAACTAAGTGGCTCAACCGAGTGAATCAACTGGGTTACGAGTAGCAGCAGCAGTCGTACTAGTTATAGCCAAGTAGTAGAGTTCAGTGTTCACACTGTGATATTACTATTTAGTCCTTGATTAGATTACTCAGAAGGACTCCCAAGAAAGGATACTATGTATTATCAGGAGGAACCTCTTAATACATTAGTATTTGCAAGATACACAAATAACTATCTTGCAAATAGCAAGATATCGGAATATCACCTCGTACTAATAACTATTAGTACAAATCCACGGGTAACTGAAGCAATTTATCAATACCCAAGACAATACAACTGTGTGATACCACAACATGTCAGTAACCTTTTAGGTCACAGCAATAACCAACAAGGTTACAACAATTATCAACAAAGAAAAGAATGCTGAACTGTCATGTAATATCAGTCCTGCTATATATCTGTGAATGCTGATTAATGTAATCAGATGAAGTGAACATTTAAGACAATAGAAATGTGTTTCTACAGAAGAAAACTTCATAGAATGGATGTGTGTTTCATAAGGAACTTTTAAAGAAAATGGAAATGAGGAATGAGTGATTTGAGCATCTGATACTCACAGGATATGTTGACAGCAAGAACAAAGACTAAAGGTTGTAGAGGGAGTAGCCATGGTTAAATCTAGAATAAATGACAGAACTGTCCAACAAACAAAATTCACAGAGTTTGCAATAAGCAATAACAAGAAAAAGAAAAGAACAGGGCAAAAAATGATATAAAGCAAGAAAACAATATATGCAAAGTAAATTAACAGTAACATGGCATAAAGTTCACAAACAAAGACTTGGGACCAACACACATGACCAAATTTGGAAAAGCAAATGTCATGTTATGACTTCAGAACCGGACAGACTGGGACTGAGTTTGATAAAACCAAGAATTAGCCTGTTTTATTGGCAAGGAAAAATAATCCCAGCATGCATTTATATTCTTCTGCCTATGAATTAGGAAGGGGAGAATGTTTTGCCATCATTCCTAATAAAGATTGAAACAAAAAAGAATAATAGTGAAAAGACAAAAGTTACAAAGTTTAAGAAGTTAAGGAGAGTCATGATCACCCACTTTCTGAATAAACATGGCACACTTAAGAAGAAGAAACTTCATTGCCTAAAATGTTAATAGTTTGACCAATATAGTGACTGAAAAAAACAATGTGTGTTTAAATGATAATATCTTGTTTTCGTAAACATTGTACTGTTTACGTCATTCTGAATTTTAACAATGACTCAACTATAAATAGAACTAATTAACTAGCCTAAATAGAAAAGAGTAAAAGAGACAGAAAATTAATCAGCAATTAAAATACTAATTAGATGAATGATGAACTAAAGTTGTCAGTGTGATTTAAACTCTTTAAAGTCTTCTGCTTGAGGTAAGAGTTTAATTTGTAAACAGCAATTAAGAAAACAGAAGTTTTTTTTAAACTGTATTTATTTTCACTTTGTTGCCAATTAGAAACTAATGAATAGTAATTAAAACTATTTTTAAAATATATATTGTGAATCTTCACATTTATCTAAAGAAACTAAAGGTTTTTTACTTCTCACAATATTTCATTTATATTAGGATTGTCTTAAATATTTTATCACAAAACTGGTCTCAAGACTTACAGTTATGACCAAAATATATTAGCAATCAATGTTTTGTTTTAAATATCAATAAGCAAAATAAAAACAATTTTGACCACCAGAACAAAAGTGAGATCATAAATTGATTTATAAATTAAGGTGAATCAGACATTGATATCTTTTTTTCTTCTCAGACATCCACAGTTTTCCACACTGGGTACAAGGGTATGAATTTGAGCCGCCTTTTTCAGGAAAAATGTTTTTAATGTTAATACATTATTTCTCACCAGAAATTGAAAAGACAGAATCTATAGACAACATTTTTTTCAATCAAGAAAAAAATTGTTAAAAGATTCTTGTCTTTGACAAAAAAAAAAATTTGCAAACTTTTTTTATAATAATCTAGAAGGTTAGTTAACTATAATTCAACTTCCTCAGAGCATCCTATAATATATGTTAATGTATTTAGAAAATAATTACATTTTTTTATTTATTTTTTTTATTTTATAATCATTTTACTACAAGTAAAGAAGGACTGCCACTGGTATGCAGGGGGATAAAGTAAAAGAAAAACAAGATACAGGGAATGTCGAATAAAGGATAAGAGAAAAATGGGAAACAAGGAGATAGAAGATGGCAATTGATGTTGCATTTAAACTTTTGGAAATTGTAGCTATCAGGGAAGCAAGCAAAGAGATGTGAGTTGCACAAACTGGAAGTGTGAGAAAGGAAACTGTTAGAGTAGAAGAGACACTTATATTTAACTGCTTCAATGGTAAAAGGGCAAGAACTTTAAGCCAATCTAGTAGAATACATAAATACATGTGGCTGGGGAACTGGGGTAAAAAGTTTGTTAGAGCAGTTGCAATGAAAATACTTATAAGAAAGCCACATCATGTTGGTGAGAAAGTGACTGAAGGTGGATTGATTATATGGCAGATCCTCCTTTAAATTTTATGGAAAACCTCAACAGCATGAACAAATGGTAGATTTATAAATGTGCAAAATGAATTCTGATAAGAAAACCTTCCTGGCCCTACATAGTGACCCAACCATTCTAGCAGTAGATGCAGCTAAAGATCGAATGTAGTAATTCTATTTGTGGTTGTTTGAGAGAGTGAGGCTAAGAAGGTACAGTGTGTTGCTCTCTCGGAGACCAGCAGCGTCTATTCTTTTCTCAGAAAGAATATAATAACAAATGTAATTTAAATTTATTTAAGAATTAATTATAAAAATGTAATCACCATCATATTCAATGATTGTAGCACAATGAGCAGGCAAATTTTTGATTGTACATTTAACAAAATCTGCATTTTCTTTGAAAAGTTTTGAAAGTTTTTTACTTCTTTGTTTATGAATATTCTGCTACTTATGAAATATTCATGCAATTGAAACAAATGAAAATCTGTAGGTTTTAAATTTGGTGAGTTTGGGCAATGTAGAAAAAGTTCTCATTATAATGATCTTATTTTTTCTTTGGTGTGTTTTCTAGAGTGTGCCATTGAATTGTCATTCTGAAGAATGACATCTTTTCTGTTTCACAAAGCTGAACATATCTGACATAATGCTTCATTTACACAATCAAGTTGCTAGCAATAAATGTAGCTGCTATGGTCTTTCTGTGTCCCAGAAACTCAAAATGAAAACGCCTTTTATATTTGAACATGGCAAATGATTCTGTGGTTGGGGACCTGGTTTTCATGTTTCTACTGGTTACTTATTTTGGGATAAGCACTGTCATTTATGTCATCTAATGACATACAAAATTCATTTTAAATCAACTGTGACAATACAAAGAAAAAATCAAAGGTTGAAATTTCTGACTATAAGACTGATGTAGATGGTGGAATGTTTTTTTCAGTTCTCAAGTAAAAAATTGTGAGGGATTTAAATTCTGTCTTTGAAATTTTTCCTAATTAAACTCAAAACATCATTATAACTAATAAAACTCACTAACCATAAATACACCCTATCTTAATAGCAAAACTAAACAATAATCAAAAAGCACCCAAACGTATCAACATCTCCTTTGCTAATATACGAGGTATATGTACCAACTTTTACAGTGTTGAATCCTTCCTCCAAGTAAACTCACCTGATATCCTAGCTCTCTGTGAAACTAACCTTGATCCTTCCTCACACCCGCTATAATCTGTCACTCTTTCTCATAACTTTCCTCTTATGTAACCCCTTGCACACCAGTGGCAGTAAACTGCCTTGCTTGGGGCAATATGATTATATAAAAAGAATACACTGAGCAGACACAGAAAAAAAACTACAGGAACTTTCACAGAATGTAGTAAAGAAAAGAGAGAATAAAGAACTAAATGTCAATTGTAAGAGATATAATGAATGGTTGTCAGCAAAAGGAACAGCCAAACATTTTAATTACAAATTGAAGATACCAAAATAAAGCAAGTAGAAAAACTTAAATATCTGGGAAGAGTTTTAAAAGAGGTGTGACACTAAAATCTGAAGGTGCATTGGAATAGCAAAAGATGCAGCCTGAAATCTAAGCAAAGTATAACAAAATGGGAACATTTGATTAGAAACAAAGAAAAGAATACTGAATTGTAATGGGCTGTAATATCAGTCTTTCAAAATGGCAGAGAATGTTGGAAAACCAGATGGATGCTGAAATTCCCTTGGACCGAATAAGTGAGAACTCTTAAAGGCTTAGAGAAAATAGAAACAAAAATGACACTTATACTTAGCATAAACAGAAAACTCTAGTGCACATACTGAGGAATAAAGGCTTGGTGAATTTGACACTCACAAGAGTTATTGAAGGTAAGAGGGATACAGGAAAGCTGCATATAACTAACCAGCTGGTGTAAATGACTGATGAAACAGATATTATGAGTAACTGGTTAGTTCCTGTGACTTGACCAAAAGAGTTGCGAGTTCAATACCAGGCTACAGCAAGTGTGAACAAGTAAATTGCAAGGCTACAGCAAGTGTGAACAAGTAACTTGCAAGGTTAAAGGGAGATAACTCATGACTTTCAATTGAGGCATTATTACACAAGGAATAAAGATCATATACCCCAGTGATTGTAATAAAGGGTTTGGTTCTAAATTCCAAGTACCTGAAGAAGGCTGGAGCATACAATGGCTGAAACCTTGTACAAATGGCAGCAAATATGAGAACAATAGTCTGAATAATGTAAATACTGCAACAGGAATAAAATTTTATCCCTTGTTTCCTCTTTAGGATTGGTTTTTTTTTTTAGGATTTTTACATTATACTTCTAACTTCTTTGACTGAGTTCTGAAATGTTATTCACGAATTAAATCTTGACCTTTTCAAGTCTAGAGTTAGCTGTTATCTTTCCTGCATAACACCAAGGACATCATTTCTTGTCCCTTTTCTGTTGTTAATACAACACTACACAGTAACCCTCTACTCTTAGTGACTACTAGGCTTTTATTGAGTGAACAAGGACAGGAAATTGTCGAGCGCTATGATCGCTCATGTTTGAAATGAACATGGCCCACTGAAAAAAATTTGGGCAGAAATGAAAATAAGCTAATTCTAAATACAGTTCGATACTATTCATCTTGGTTTTTCTATTGTTCTTTTTTTTAATAAACTGTGTCCCTTCAGAACAAGGTGATCATGACCTCCACATCTTCCTGTCCTTTGTAGCTCTTAATAACTTTTGTCATTATCATTCTGAGATGAGGTAGTTTACACTATTTACATTATTTGGACTATTGTCTGATCTTTGTTGCCATTTGTACAACATTTCAGCCGTTGTATGCTCTGGTCTTCTTCAGGTGCTAGGGAGTTGAAAGGAATGCTAACTTATACTGGGAACAGACCAATTCTTATTTTTAGTACTGCTCAGTTATTGCTTGCCTATTTCCTCTAAGTCAAAGTACACACTGCCTAACACAGGGAGTGATCTCACAACTATTACTATGTACTTTAAATCAGTGGAAACTGGGCAAGCAGTAATTGAGTAGTACTAAAAATAAAAACTAAGTGAAAACCTGAGACATGGTCAGTGGAACAAGTAAAGTCTACCCTTCCCCCATAGAATAATATATACCCAGTGACTGTAATAAAGAGTTTGGTTCAAAATTCCTAGCACTTGAAGAAGGCCAGAGTGTACAATGGTCAAAACGTTGTATAATTAGCAACAAAGATAAGTACAATAGTCAGAATAGCGTAAGTTTTGTCTTTTTGTTATTTCTGCAAAACTCTGTCCTACCACCCATTTATTCAAGTATGTTACAATGCTGCTTTCCATTTTCCCTTCAATCTATCCTGTGCATATTAGGTTCTCCAAACCTGCTTTCCTCATTATATGCCCCATAAATTCAAACTCTTGATGTTAAGTTTAACTTTTCTTTTTGTTTGCATTTTTTTGAAACCTTGTTGTTGCTCACATGTTCAGTCCGTGATATCCACAGCATCTTTCTGTAGAACCATGTTTCTGTTGCTTCAAGTTTCTTCTTCATCTTATAGGATATTATGCAGCATTTGCTGTCATGCAGGAAGACAATTAAAAAAGGAAAAAAACAAATCAGAAATATTGTCAGTTGAAAAGACACAATCATCTTCTTTATGTGCTGTGTTCCCTCAGGATCATGGCTATTTCCAACTTCCTGTCCCTTGTAGCTTTTAACCCTCTAGGGCCATTCGTATCATATTTGATACAGTATTTCCCTATAAGGAAACATTTGGTATTTCCCTATAAGGAAACATTTGGTATTCATTGACTGAGCAGTCAGTACTGCTTTCATTTGAAATTTATAAAATATTTCTCTTAAAAAAATTTTCAGGAAAATATTTCTTTCAAGGCTTGTTTTCATACTGTATCAAATATGATACGAATGGCCCTAGGGTTAATAAACTTTGTTATCTTTCCTAAACCCTCTTTCCCCATCCATTTAATCAATCTCATTAAATATGTTGTACATCATTTTCCTGTTGCTCTTTCCTTCTCTCTGTCTTGTGAGTATCAGATTTTTTATGCCCTCCTTTCTTATAATATGCCACAGAAACCACAACTGTCTCTTTCTGATATTAAAGATAAGTTTCCATTTTCTTTTTTTTTCTTGAGTTTTCTCTAAGACCTCATTGTTGTTCTTATGTTCAGTTCATGGTATTTCAGCAGTTGGCTTAAATTCATAGTAAGAAAATGTTTCAATCATGCTATAAGATGGGACATATCTGCATCAATATGCATACATAAGAACTTTTAAGATGCATAAAAACATGTTTGCAAGCTAATTTGGAAGTGCAATAAGAAAACTTTAAGACCTATGCATTTGTATGAGTTATTAATTTCTTTGTTATTGTTCAGCATATTTGTTGTTTATTACACTTTTTACATGACAAAGTCACACAAAACAATAAAGGTAAAGTTACAAAGTAAAACATTTCTCTCACTTATTCAGTATAAGCTTTTATGTCTACTTTTACCTGCATATTACCTATCTATCTGGCTTTGAGTTTACCTTGCTCAAAGAACACAAATTTATCTACATTTGTTAATTTGTCATTAAATAATACTGTGAATATGATTAAATCAGTATGACAATAAAGGTGTGAACAAATGTTTGAATAATGTAAATAGTTACAATACCACATCTCAGAAATATAGACAAATAATTTTGTGATTAAACTTGCAAAACACAAATTGCATATAATAAAAGGGATTGTGAAAAAATGATTTCTGCTTGCAATGAGTCAAGCTTTATTCCTCCTCAATACTATTTTTTTATCATATAGCTATTTCAAGATCTCTAGGTCAGTACATTATTCCAAAGATAAGATAAAAATTAGTTTTGCATTTGAGAGATTGACATTTTTTTTCAAAAACAATATTTTAGTTTTTTAAATGTTCTTAATTATTCCATAAATTTTTCATTTTAGTCCATTAATTTTACTGCATTATTTTAACTCCTGATTGTTGAAGTTCAAGTTAAAATAGAACTGAAGACGTGAGGAGAAAACACAATTAAACAAACCGCATGACTTTAATTAAAGAAAAAATTGGGAAGATCAATCAAGACCATTAATCAATGAAGATTTGATTGCTATGGTGAAAAATTATCGAAAAGCCTCAATCAAAATTTGTAGCAGATATCTTGACAGAAACATTTAAAAGTGTTTGGCATGAAAAAGCATAGAGAATTAGTTCTATTGAGTTAGAACCAAAGATCAAACTGATACATACCTGTATAAATCATGTTTAGCAGCATAAAGATTTGATTGTATCATCCTTCATTATTAAAACTAAATTTTGTATAATAACCCATATAGGCTGCACAGAATTTTTTTTTTTTTTGCATTCAAAATTAATGAATGGTTACTTGTTTGGGAGGTTTATTTTCTTTTGTATACAAATACAAACTTGTATCCTTCTTGTGAGACAGAGTTTGTAGCTGTTTGTATGCTGAAACAAAGAGAACACAAGACTCCTCCTTCCTTGTAGCAGACAGTTGCTCTAATTAGTTCTTTGATGATTAGTGGAGTGGACAAACATGTCTCACTTGCTGGCAAAATAGTAGAGAGAACTGATCTCTTTTCTCAGCTTTATAACATTGAGGTTAGTAAGTAGTCAGAGAGTGTAAAAGTATAAACAGGATTGTCCTTCACTTTGGTGCAGGATATATTTACTTTTGGTTTGCTTATACAAGTATCTGGTTTCAGGAATGAAGTTAGTTGATTGAATTATCCTTAAAAATGCTAGTGTTAATGTTAATGAAGTTAAGAAGATGATAATTAAGTGGTACTTTTCAGATTTTAAGAAATATTCTTATTTTATTTATTAAACTATGCCTACTACTACAGGATGTGCGTTGTGGAGCATTGGATATCGGCTCGGAACGAGAAACCGGGGAGCCGAGTTCGAATTCCAGCCGAATTCATTGCATTCACTTACGCGCAAATACCCTTGGGAAAGGTATTAATCCGTCTATTCCTTCCAGTTATGGGTTAAATAACAGGACAGATTGGGTTCTATAGCCTTGGTCGGCAACCAGTCTACCACAGAAAGCAATGGCAACCTACTGCGGGATAATCTTCTGCCCAGTCAGTCATGTCTCTTTCGAGACATGATCGCCCAAGCGTGTATCACGTATGGCACTTAAACTGACTGACTACTACTACAAACCAAATTTCTTCACAGTAGCTAGATTAAGATAGAAAGCTGAAGCAAGAATTAAAACTATGCCATCATCTCATAATAGTTACATTCAACATTTCCAAATAAAAAAATGATTTAATACATCAGAACATGATTCAAAGTAGTCAAAGTACATTGCAAAGAACTGCTTATTAATTAATAGGTAAGCTTGATATATTCGGGAAGAATATTAGAATTCTCCAAAATTTATACTCGGAACAAACCAGTTCTTATTTTTAGTACTGCTCAGTTATTGCTTGCCTATTTCCTCTAAGTCAAAGTACACACTGCCCAACACAGGGATTGAACTCACAACCATTACTATGTACATTAACTCAGTGGAAACTGGGCAAGCAGTATCTGAGTAGTACTAAAAAATAAGAACTAAATGATATCCTAAGACATGGTCAGTGGAACAAGTAAAGTCTACTCCTCACCTGTAGATTAAATAAAGGGTTCAGTTCTGAATTCCTTATGTTACCCAAACCAATATACATCTGAGGAAGGCTGGAGGGCATAATGACCAAAATGTTGTGATAACAACAGTAAAGATGAAGACTTGGTTTCAGTTACTTGGAATGACTGCAGAACATCTTCCCCTTCCAATTTTATAACCAGAATGCACATAAATGTATGTTGGGATTTTTTTCTACCCAATAAAATAGGCTGGTTTTATTCAATTCAGTCCTGTTCTGTCTTGTTTTAAAGTCAGAAAACTCTTTTCACTTGTCTGAACTTGTTTTCATGTGTCAACTCCAAAATGCCTTATTACTGTTAATTTGTCTTGCATATATTGTTTTCTTGCTTAATATAATTTTTTTCTTGTTCATTGCAGAATTTATCAATTCTATTTGTTTGACAGTTCTGTTACATATTTTGCATTTGTCCATGGCTGATCACTCTACAATGACAATACTTTAAATATAAAGTTAAATAATAATAACTTCTCAACCCAAAAATTCAAACAGGGAAATTAGTAAAGTTAAAGCTGTAAAGTTGAATCATTTAAAAATAGAGTCATAATTATTGTACCATAATTATTCATATCTCTTAGAAATTACTTTTTCTTTTCAACCATTGTGACCATTTCCTTACATGGATAAAATTCTACAAACATCATCAAATTGAAGAAACCTTCTGCAAATGAAGACTTTCTCTTCGGAATGAATTTGATACATTGCTAAGAATTATTAAAATGTATACTGAGACAAAAAAAGAATATTTTGATGGCATAATTATATGAATTTATCACAATTATTTTATTTCATGTTGAACAATTTGATGAATGCTCAGTTGAAATTATTCAATTTTTTTAAATTTTTAAAAAAATATTTTGATTTTTTTCTTAACTTCAAAAACTAATAGCAATCAGTCAGACAGTGAAATAGACTTAAATTTTGTTTTAATTTTCTTTCAATACAAAATTTGATAAGAGTTCATTTGAAGATAAAGATCCCTTGTACTAAATTTCACAGCATCAAAGATGGAGTCATCAAGAATTCTGTCTATATAATTGTGTAAATACTTTTAACAAGATATTGTCACATTTGCCATTTTATGTAGCATTTGAAAACTGGAGCAATAACATAGGTTTTTTGATTGAATAAAAATGAGAATTGGCAAGATTGGGAAATCAATTTAGATCCCAATTTTTATAGAAAGGTAGTAACTGTTCAATTATTGCTTTATAGATTTAATTAACTCTGTAGTGAATGATGTAATAGCAATATCCATGTATAAGTTAACTTCATATATAGTGCAATCCCTGAAATTATATGCTTGAATTTTAGTCCCTCCAGAAAAAATGTGTAGTGTGACTTCCTATTAAAAACTAAACATCAGAACTTTACAATACATGGTATTTTTCTGTAATGTCAGCATGAGGAATAAAACTAACAGATAGATTCACACTGTATAAAGTAATAGTGTCTTCACATTCTCATTTTTTATTGTGAAGATTTTAGCAAAATATCTATATAGAAATGTTCTGTTAATCCTTTCAATAATTGACAAAATTTGATATTAAATAGTTACTTTGATATCCATCAGTGCCATATATAAAACTATGAACTACAGAGGTCATCTTTTTAGAGAAATATATCCATTATGAAGATGACCAATAACTTTTCAAGTTCTATTAAATCAGAAATAATAGTTTATTAAGCTTCAGTGTTTTTTAATACTATTTGATTTTGGAAGGCATGAGATACAAATTGCCCTGCACCACATTTTAATATTAAACGTTTTAGCTAAAACAAAACTGACAGGGAATGTACTTTGTTAAGTAATATTAATGACAAATGAAAGCCGCCCGTGTGTATGCGTGTGTGAAATGCTGTTTTATCACCTGTTTATCTATTCAATCCCCTTCCTCACCTCCCAAAATATCAACAAAATATTATTTTGAAAGCAATTTATATTCAACTGATGAATTAATTTGTATTGTAGCCTATGGTTTGTTCATAATTATGGAACAACCAACTGTAGTGATATTTTGATTATTTTTTTTTATTATAAAAAAATATGTTCTCTTTTGAAGAAAAAATTCCAGTTATCTTTGAGTTAAAGAATAACATTTTGAGAAAAACTCATGAATTTAATAAATTTCATTAGGTGAGAGAATGAAATATTAAAAAATATTTATAAATATTAAAATATAAAGTTTTATTAAAGAATAGAAGTTATATTTCAAAATATGTTATCCATGTTTGAACAAAATTAAAAAGAATTTTTTTCAGAAAACTACAAACTGCAAGAAAATTTAGTCAGAGAGAGATAGTTGAAATTTCTGGCATACATATTTAGGCAAGAGGGCTTGGAGAATTTAACACACAAGCAGGAGAAGCAGAACAGAATGAAAAGTGCATTGGAATAATAAGATTACAACCAAATTAAAATTTAAAAAATAAATAAACTGGCAAATTTTTAAAAGTGTAATGTACTGTAATATCATTTCCCTCTTACTTTTCTATAAATATTTTCATGATAATTGTTCTGATGAACTTTCCTCTTTGGTACTTTGACTTTATGAATTTAAGTGCAGTACTAAATTGGCCGCAAGGTCTCATCATATTATAGTTTAAATGGTTAAATGCAGCTATAAGTTCTATGCTAACAGTTTCTTCTCTTTCACTTCTCACTGATAGAATGCTTTTTTTAGTTTCTTGTTTTCCAGTCAAATTTGATCTTCAAAATTTTTAATGGAATGTCAGTTGTTACCTTTTGTCTTTCTAACTGCTGTTCTATCTCCTTAATAGTTTTTTTTGTATATTCTTTCACACTCAATAATTCTTTTTTTGTCTTAGTGTCTTTATTGGCTCACTAGGAGTGAAATGATTAAAAAAAGAAAAAAAAAGAGATGTGGAAAAGTTCTCTGACTAACACATTTCTCAAAATCTGACTAAATGACTGAACATCAGTTTATTTTAGAATAGTTTCTCAGTCTGGGACAGTCATTTTTCAGCCCTCTATTATCATAGGATGTGCCTTGTGGTGCAGTAGATATCAGCTCGGAACAAGAACTTGAAGAACCGAGTTCAAATTCCAATTGAATTTCTTGCATTCACTTACACACAAATACCCTTGGGAAAGGTATTAATTCATCTCTTTCCTCCAGTTTTGGGTTAATAGGACAGATTAGGTTCTATAGCCTTGGCTGGCAACCAACCTACCGCAGAAAGTAACAGCAACCCATTGCGGAATAATCTTCTGCCCAGTCAGCCATGTCTCTTTTAAGATACAATCACCCAGAGTGTATCACATATGGCACTTAACTGACTAGTTATTAATAGCTTTGTATTAGGCTAAAAATGAATTTTAATAAGCTTTAAGGCAATATGAAAAATGCTAAAAAAACGTTTTTATATCATAATGAACAATGAGACTAAAATACTTTTGTAAAGATTTATTCTGTTGAATTTTATATATTTCAAAAGGAATCTGAGATGCATATTTATGTGAGGAGATTTCTACTAGGGTGAAATAATTACTTCAATTTCAACTATTTATTACTACACTAT
The DNA here is from genome assembly GCA_037127315.1 of Ascarosepion bandense. NCBI lineage: Eukaryota > Metazoa > Mollusca > Cephalopoda > Sepiida > Sepiidae > Ascarosepion > Ascarosepion bandense. The sequence continues at coordinate 1,157,178 of JBBBDQ010000294.1, read as the reverse complement.
TATGATATCAGTGATCAGCTATTACATGTTAATATCAATGATCTACTTTCATGTGTAGATGTTAGTGCTCAGTAATTCTGTAATGATATCAGTGATCAGCTATTACATGTTAATATCAATGATCTACTTTCATGTGTAGATGTTAGTGCTCAGTAATTCTGTAATGATATCAGTGATCAGCTATTACATGTTAATATCAATGATCTACTTTCATGTGTAGATGTTAGTGCTCAGTAATTCTGTAATGATATCAGTGATCAGCTATTACATGTTAATATCAATGATCTACTTTCATGTGTAGATGTTAGTGCTCAGTAATTCTGTAATGATATCAGTGATCAGCTATTACATGTTAATATCAATGATCTACTTTCATGTGTAGATGTTAGTGCTCAGTAATTCTGTATTGATATCAGTGATCAGCTATTACATGTTAATATCAATGATCTACTTTCATGTGTAGATGTTAGTGCTCAGTAATTCTGTAATGATATCAGTGATCAGCTATTACATGTTAATATCAATGATCTACTTTCATGTGTAGATGTTAGTGCTCAGTAATTCTGTATTGATATCAGTGATCAGCTATTACATGTTAATATCAATGATCTACTTTCATGTGTAGATGTTAGTGCTCAGTAATTCTGTAATGATATCAGTGATCAGCTATTACATGTTAATATCAATGATCTACTTTCATGTGTAGATGTTAGTGCTCAGTAATTCTGTATTGATATCAGTGATCAGCTATTACATGTTAATATCAATGATCTACTTTCATGTGTAGATGTTAGTGCTCAGTAATTATGTATTGATATCAGTGATCAGCTATTACATGTTAATATCAATGATCTACTTTCATGTGTAGATGTTAGTGCTCAGTAATTATGTATTGATATCAGTGATCAGCTATTGTGTAATAATATCAGTCGATAACTGTTGCGAATTGATATCAATGGGTACTATAGTTTATTGAATATCGGTGATCAGCTGTTGTGTAGTGATATCAATGATTAGCTATTGTTTATTGATATCAGTTGGTAAATATTGTGTAATGAAATTTGTGATCAACTATTGTGTATTGATATCAGTTGGTAGATATTGTGTATTGATATCAGTTACTGTATATTGGTAAAAATCAAGGTAAGTTTTGCTCTTTGGTTGGTTGATTAAAAGATAGGTAGATCAAATAAAATTTTTCTTTATGAAATGCAAATCACACATTTCATAAGCTAGATTGAAGTTTTATGTCTTTGAGAAAACATAAGAATTACATTTTGTTATGTTTTGATAAATTTTCCTTTTAAAAGTTTTCATCCTCACAAGAACATGAAAAATATCACTTTGGATAGGAATTAAGTTATTCCTTATCAAATCATTGATAGGTTCTAGAAAAAACAAATTGCTTCATGAAAATCTTTGAACATATTTAACACTCATTTTTTTATATGTTGACATAAATTAATATAACTCATTTAATGATATTTTGGTTAAAATGTTTCTGATGAGATGGCAATAAATGAAGATGACATTAGTATATATCTGATGGTTGTAGCAATAATGTATTTTACATTACTAATTAACTATTTATACTTTTCCTGTAAGGAAGTGTTAAATGCTAGCAAAACTAATTAGTGCATTCACACAAATAACTTTAGCTGCAATTGAATTACGTAAATGTTATCACTAAGTAGTGTACAAATTTGAGAAGAAATTGAAATACTTCAGTTATAATTAATTCATTTAATAAGTCATTCTAGAAACCTATTTTGAAAATAAGTAATTGAATATTTACTTTCTAAAAAGAAAACCAGTTTCTAAAAAGTTTTATATATTCACTTGCAATGAAAGCATGTTATTTTGAATTATATATATATATATAGCATAATGTGAGCAGATAATTGAGGGAGTAGGGGAAGAAAGATTGATGAAAATATTGAAAAAGAGATGTAAGCTTAATAAATCTACTTTGCTGACAGAAGAAAAATATGACCTTTGTTTACTAGAATAGTTAACACTTTTTTTAATCATTTCACTCCAAGCAAGGCAATAATGTCTCTGTGATACAGGGGATTACAGTAAGTGAATAAGAATGAGAAGACTTTAATAAGGGGAAAGGACAGTAAAAAAACAGGATTCAGGAAGAGTAAGCTGGTGATTGATGTTGCATTTGCATTTTTGGTTATTGTAGGTTACAGGAAAGCAAGAAATCAGAAGCATGTTCTACAGATGGGAAGTGCAAGAAAATAAACTATTAGAATAAAACTGACTGCTGTGTCTAGTTAGTTTAACAATTAAAATGGTGAAACCTAGTTGACAATCTAGTAGTATGCTTAAAGTCCTGCAGTTGTGACATGAAAAGCAGCTCATTAGAACAATTACCATGAAAATAATTCTAGAAAAGACTGAGGGATGTCATGCCATGTCACATTGAGAAAGTGACTGTAGTTGAGATACTAGGTCAGGATCAATTACATTAGAAAATTACCTTTGAATTTTGTCAAAATTCTTGATTAAAAGGAAATAAAGAAAACATTCAAGATTCCATTTAAGGAAACATTCAGGATTCATAAAAAGAAAACATTCAACATTTCATTAAAGAAAGACATTTAAGATTCATTAAAAGAAAAACATTCAACATTCCATTAAAGATAACATTCAACATTCATTAAATGAGCAGCCACTGCTGCTTTTGGTTCAAATTTATAAAATCTTTCCATTAAAACAATTTTTCAGGAAAATGTTTCTGAAATCCAGTAGTTGTTACCACTCTTTCCAGCACTGATGGAGATTTCTTTCTAACCTTTTCCTTCAGGTAGTGGGGAATATCAAAGTTTTGATTGTCAGTATTTTCTTGAGTTACAATTTCAAAAATTCTGTAAGTTATTTATGAAAAGATCCATTTTTTGCTAATATATTCATTTTTTTTTCATAAGTAAATGGACTGCTCCTTTATCTTAACAGTAGATTATAAAGAAAAATATTAAAATTTTACAAAGGTATGTTTTCAATTCATGCATAGTGATTGGATGAAATTTAGAGTTGTACCAAATGGTTTAGAACAAATTTATATTTATTCTTAATAAGCCAAGTTTGCAGAACTATATTTTATGATATATTTTGGTCTGATTAGTTGATAACCAAAAGTGGGAAACCTCTGTCACCATCCAGTGGTGTTTTATAGGTTCAGACTCTTTATATCTACAAATATTCTCTTCCCAATGCTGAACACTTTCTAAACACACACACACACACACACACACACATATATATATATATATATATATAGACACACTCATCACAAGTCAACTGCCTACACACACACACACGCAACCACAGTCAGGTTCAAAATCATTGTAAACTGCAGGGCTACATAAGGATTTTTAATTCAGAATTGTTCTTCTTCTAGACTGGTTGCCATTCAAGGTTGAAGAGCCTGATCAACTCTTTACTTATAGTTAGATGCTTAGAATTTAGAGTTGTCCTGAGACTGGTTGCCACCCAATGCTATAGGAGCCAGTCTACTATTTACCCGTAGTTGGATATGTGTATATATATATATATAGAGAGAGAGAGAGAGAGTTAGATAGATAGATAGATGAATGATAAAAATATTGTTCTAAGGTATGCTATATTTATGTACAAATAGAAAATAGAAAAGTGGACAGTGAGTACAACTTTGAGTGGTCACAGTCTGTTTTTTGGTTGAATGAAATCTTCATATAGAAGTATGACAATTTTGTTCAAGCATGAAATACTCTCAAAATAGAGAACTGACATCAGTGTTCACTTATACACACACACACACATATATATATATAAGACACATATCATGCACATATAAAACTAAATTTTGTATTTACATACACTCTATCCTTGATAATGAACACTTTTACCTATAAATATAGCATATCTTTAAAACATATTTTTATCATTATCTCCACACACAAAAAAATCAATATATATATATATATATATTGATTTTTTTGTGTGTGGAGATAATATATATATATAAAATGCACTTCTACTAGCGAGTGATGATATATTCTTGGTCTAAGCAAATTCCAAAAATTTGTTATTTTCAAGCATCAAAAGATGTAATTTGGGAAGTCGGCTGTGTTGAGTACTTTTAACATCCCTTGGTGTGTGCATATGTGTATGTCTCTCTCTCTCTCTCTCTCTCTCTATATATATATATATATATATATCTGTGTTGGAGCAAAATTGACAAAAATTTGTGGGATGAATTTTCATAAGAATTAATTTTAGCTTAAAGTAGTATTATAGGATTTAAATTGATGCTTGACAGTACTTAAGGTGTCAGTGAGCAGCTGAAAGTGATGTATGATTGGAACTGCTACTTTGTAGCACTTGACATGTCACATTAAAGCTCAAATTAATGTATACCTTTTTCCATGTTGCTTTTTTAAAAAATACTAATACATTCTATTAGTCGGCATGTTATAAACTGTATCCCAGGATACATAAGATAAATAGCAGCTCAATATATCAAAGAATTGCTATTAAAGACACATAGTTTTAACTGGATGATTTTGAATGTTTAATAGCTGTTGTTTGCTGTTGCTAGGGTTATTGGCAGGTATCTGACAACTATACAGAAATAACTTTTTATTGCTTGTTATTCAAAATGTGCAGATGGTGTAATAGATAGCAACTTGCAATGAAAAATCAGAGTCAAGTTCTAATTCTCTTTGTGTTCATTATATTCACTTATGTGCAAATAACTTTGGAAAGGGTAATAATCCATCACTTCTCCTTACAGCTATGGGTTAAATATCAGGGCAGGCTATGATCTTTAGACATGGTCTGAATTCAAAACCTGGTTGGACATGGAGATAGCAAGTTCATCTGCAGGAATCACAGCAATATTACCTATTGCTGGTTGAAGCTGAGGCCCCTATACTCTCCAGTGGTTTATTCTTCTTCTTCATGTGTCATGTCCCTTCAGAACATAGGCGATCATGGACTTCCACTTGGCTCTGTCTCTTGTTGCTCTCTTGTAATTTTTCTCTTGGTATCTCTTCTAAGCCCCACTCTGTCAACCATTTGCTTAGACCTAGCAAGTATGTCACATGCTATTTTGCCCCTGTTTCTTCTTCAATTTATCCAGCCTGTGAGTATCAATTTCTCCAGGCCTTCCTTCCTCATTACATGTCCCAGGAACCTCATTTGTCTCTTCTGATATTTATTATCTGTTTTCTTCTCGTTTGCATTTTTTCCAACACCTCATCGTTGCACACATGCTCTGTCGATGGTATCCTCAGTGTCCTTTTGTAAAACCACATTTCTGCTGCCTCAAGCCTCTCCTTCATCTTTGATGAGATCATCCAGCATTCACTTCTATACAGAAGGACAGATATCACATAGCAATCTAGCACTCTTTTCTTTGTTTCTAATGAGATCTTCCTGTCTTTCAGTACTCTGGCTATCTTCTGAAATGCGTGTTTGGCCATGCCAATGCGTCTTTAGAGCTCCATATTGCATTTTTCATCCTCTGTCAAAACACTTCCCAGGTATTTGAATTTTTTTACTTGTTTTATTTTAGATTCTCCACCTCGCAGTTGGCATATTGGTCTCCTCTTTTTGCTGATGATCGGTGGTTTATACATAAATAAATATTCATTAATGATTCCTAATTGATTATTAGTATTTTCAATGATAATGTGTTACAGATTATATAATATGTTTCTCTTGATCACATACTTGTGTAGATAGAAAATGAATTTATTGAACAATTAGAATCATGTCTTTATTTGCATTATTTTGTTCTTCTCATCACAATGACTTGGTCATTGTGCTCTCTGGCCCTCTTCAGATATCTCGATTAAGTTATAAATAATAATATTAACATTTTAAAATAATAAGTTCTCAATTTGTGCATAGTGATTGTATGAAATTCAGAGCTGTACCAAATGGTTAAGAAAAAATATATATATTTATTTAATAAGCCAAGTTTGCAGAACTGTATTTTATGATATATCATGATCTGATGAAATGAACACCTAAGGTGTGAAACCTCTGTCACTATGCAGTTTCAAACTGAATTTTTAGTTACCTGGGTTGATAAACAACTGATGAAGGCTGGAAGGCACAATGGCTAAAATGTTGTGATAACAACAACAAAGATGAGGATATTAGTATGATTATGAATAATAACTCATCCCAGAAATTAAAACAGAAAATAATTACAGTAATTAAATTATTCAGACTATTGTCCTTATCTTTGTTGCCATTTGTATGACATTTTGGCCATTGTATGCTCTGGCCTTCTTCAGGTGCTAGGAATTTCAAACCAAACACTTTATTACAATCACTGGGGTATATGAATTCCACCAGAAATATAGACAGAAAATATTTAACGATTCCTTTTTTAAACTTAAAGTGCTAGAAATTTTCTGCTTATCAGTTCTTAATTAAGCATGCATTTTTTAAAAAATAATCTTTGTTTTTTTTAGACACCATTTTAATTTTTGGGATGAGGATTTATCATTATTTAAACTCTTTTGATGTAAAGTATTGTCTAAATCTTTTTGGTTGTTTCGACAATGTTTCAATCATTGTGCCATCATTTGGTGTATGTTGATCTGGGGAATTTATAGATCTACATACACCTGATAAAAGTAGCAGGTACAAGAGATGGATTGTTGTCATACCAACAACAAAGGTAAGGATAATAGTCCACATGAAATTAGTGTAAATAACTGTTTTAATTATTGTGGTTTTCTTCTATTAGATCATGAGTTTTAGAGGTGTATCAAGGGTTATTTTTTTTGTTCTTACATGCATGTTTTTTAAACATGCTATCTTTTGAAATTATCATATGTCAATTGATGAATTCTTATCTATCTTACATTTTAAAGCAGCCTAATTGAATACAGGTACACACTTTTGGACAGCATTATTTCAGGGAACAAATCACCACTCTTAAAATGATGAAATCAATTTCAGACAATACAGTCAGATATTGTTTCATTTTCTAAAGCTTCTGTTGACTGGCTTCAGTGTCTCTAATGTCCAGTTTAAATTAATACCTAAAACATGCCAGAATCTCACTATTCACCATTATAATACCTGAATCTAAAAGCACAATCAAGCGGTCTTTAAAATTATATGATACATTTCTTGAAATCTGATATATTTTGGGGAAGAGTCCAGTGCAGATATAGCAACAATACTGTATGGTGACTATCAGTTTCACATTTCAGTGTGAGATTCTGACCAAACCTACATTTACTTCGTCTCATATATATATATATATATATATATATATATATTGTTTAATACTTAGTTTTTGGTTCTAATAGGGTTAGACCAGTACACATTTGTATTAAAAATGTTTTATACAATTATATTGTAGAACTTCTGAATATTTTTCATTTTTAAACAAGTTATTTTGGTACCTTGGTTTCTACCATGAGTGGTGTCTTCAGGCAATTTTTAATAACTAATAAATAAATAATTTTGATAAATAAGTTATTAAAAATTGCCTGAAGACACCACTCATGTTAGAAACCAAGGTAGTGAAATAACTTGTTTAAAAATGAAAAACAAAAATGTATATATATATATATATATATATATATATATATATATATATAAATTCAGGTAAGATAACCAACAGATTTACAATTCTGAGTTCTCCAGCATTTGCTTTTTTTATAAAAAGTGCTCAATGCAATAAATATTGTAGAGCATAATATAATCATATAATTAGATTTGTTGTTTTTTTAATTAAAAATACCTTGCAACACAGAAATTTCTATGTTTTGAGATTTCTACCTCGTTATCAGACAATGTTAGATCATTGCTGTTAAAATGATTTTCATTTAAGTATAAGAAACAATACATTTGTTATTTATAGATATGGAAAGACATAAAAATTTATGCTTGTGTTCAATTTAACTAATCAGAACAGAAATTCATTTTAAATTTGAAAAAAGTTTATATTTTTGGGAAATACATGATTTCTTCTCTCGATCTTAATTCCGTGTTGCAATGTATTTTTAATTAAAAAGCAATAATAATTTTATGATTTTATATGTACATGACTAACTGGGCAGAACATTATCCCGCAGTAGGTTGCCATTGCTTTCTACGGTAGATTGTTTGCCAGCCAAGGCTATAGAATCAAATCTGTCCTGTTATTTAACCCATAACTAGAGGGAAGATACGAATTAATACCTTTCCCAAGGGTATTTGTGAGCAAGTGAATGCAATGAATTCAACTAGAATTTGAACTCGGCTACCCGATTTCTCATTCCGAGTTGATATCCACTGCACCACAATGCATATCCGCAGACTTCATGAGTAGAGCTACTAAAACACATCTGACACTATTGTTGATAAGTTAATAAAAAGTTCCGTCAACAGTAGAGCAAGGGAACTGACATTCCCCAGAGGGAATGCTATTACTGTGTACCTTGCCTTTTTTTAGATATTTCTGTATCTGTTAATTCCCCAAGGACATATGGCCATGTTGATAGAAATGTTGGTTAAGTAATCCAAAAAGTTACTTGACCCAAAGTATTGTGAGTTCAGTACCTGACCACATCAGAGGTTAACTAAAACTTGGAGAGTTGAATTACTAAAGGAAATTAACTGATGTTGAGATATCCAAAAAAGGCATGGCATGTGGAAGTAGAACAATCTACTTCTCTGGACTAAAAGGTTTTAGTTTGAAATTCCAAAATATATGATCTGAAGAAAGTTGAGTGTACAACGTCTGAAACCTGAATATGGCAATAAAGATGAAGAATTTGAACAGTGTAAATAATTAGAATACTCAGAAGTACAGATTGATTGTACTGAAATTATAGACTGATGTTTGCAAAAGAAAAATTTATTATATTTTATCCATTAATTCTTCTTGTTAAATCAATATCCACAGAAGCCTAATTAAAATAAAAAAGCATTTTTTTTACACAGTAATTATTTACTATAATAATAATATCCCTTCTTGTCAATGCACTTAATTCAATGCTCAATATTAAGCATTATACAGTTAAAAGTTTAGATCAAGATTCAGTTAATGACTGAAGAACTTTGTAGGCTATCATTATCTGATCTACACTTGGGTAAGTTTTGTCTACAACTTAATGGATTTAACAGACTCTGATAAAAGATTCCTTTTTTTACAAAATTATAACAATAAAATTTTTTAAAAATCATTTTATTTTTTTATTATTTTCAAAATTAAACGAATCAAAGAAGAAAGATTTCTGGGGATTTATAGAGTGATCAGAGCAAGCAACCATATCCTCAATTTGCTTATAGAAAAACAAAACTTAAAAATGATAAAAACACATTTATAAATAGTTTTCTTTTTTTCAAAAAACCTTGAACAGAACATCAAAGCAAAAACATTTTCAAACATGTTGATTCTTCTTATTTATGAAATGACAAGAAAAATATGACATTTTTTTGTTAAATAAAGAATTGTGCTTAATTAATTTTAAATATGAGTGTAAAAATTTCATGATAAAATCAAAATATTCTTTTGATTTGAATTTCTTCATCTAAAGCTTTTTAAAATTAAAATTTCATGTATTTGTTTTTTTTTTTGTAAGCTGGTTTGGAAATTTGAAGGCTACAGCTGCAAAACAATGAATTCTCAACAAAAATCCTTAATGAGATGGGGAGAGTTTCATGAATAAAAGGATCCTTTCAAATCAGAAATAGGATTTCTGTTCACTATAAAATATTAAATTGAGGAATATTTCTTATTAATTTTGATGAAGCTAAAAAAAAGTATAGAATATGAACATTCTTTAATTAGATGTCTATTACTGCTCTTCAAATAATTCTCAGACCAAATGGATTCACTATAAATTTGAATTTTAAAGAAAATTTACCCCAGTAATATTCTGCACAATAGTATATGATTGTAATAAACTGGGAATTGAAAAATAACTGTTTTAGTTGACAAATAAATAAATATTTTTCTCTTTTTGTTAATTTCCTTTGTTGTAAATTATGTTTCATGTTCATGAGGAAGAGTAGCTTTTATCCATTTTAGAATATTTAATTAATTCATTCAAAAACTAATTTGAAGATGTAATAATTTTATTTTTTATTTATCGAAGCAATATCATTATTAGCTTTCCATTCATTACAATTTTTATCTGCACTTGATAATGCCTGTCTTTGAAATGAAAAGAAAAAAAATTATACTTTTAGTTAAAGAATTAAATTTTTAAGTGCTTTTATCTTGCTTTCTTGCAACCCTTGCTTGCTGTATAAGGTCATTAAAATCTTTGTTATAGACAATGTAAAATAGATTCAATTAATTTCAGTATAAATTTGAAAAAGAAATTGTTGCCAAATAGGTTTTTGAATATTTTCAAATATATAAAATAAATGCATAGATCAGCTACACTTGGACATTCAGAAAGCAAAACAAAAAACACATTTTTAATTAAGTCTGCATTAAAAAAACAGTTTTAGTTATATGCAAATACAATAAACATAAAATGTTTCAATTATGATGTATATTCATGCCAAAATCCATTGCTGTTTGAAATGTTAAGTTTAAATTTATTTTCCTTTTTTCCTAATAGGAAAAAGGGAAATATATGTTTTAAATCTATATTAAATTACTTTAAATATATTCATCTATATTTTATTTACATTAAAGTAATAAAGTAAAGCTTTTAAAATATTTGAAATAAGTACAATATCTATTCAAGTTGGAATTTTTATCTCTGTTAATAAATAGATTAAAATTCAATGAGTATCTGTCTTTGTTTGAAGAGAATATGCTTTGGTTAATTTCAAAATTGCTGACTGAATATGTGAGCAATGACAAAATCTTGACGAAAATGTAAACAAAACAAAAGACTCTTACACATAAAACCAGAAAGACATAGTTTGAAATTTCTAGGGCCCATAATGAGGAAAGAAGGCTTGGAAAATTTGATGCTAATAGGATAAATAAAATTCAAGATGAAGGGTAAATGGATGGTATAATTGAATTTAGAAGAAACTGAAATTGGAACACACATTGGGAAAGTGAAAGATACTTTCGAAAAGCAAAGTATATATAAAGAAATAGAAAAACTTCATTAGAAATGAAGAAAACAGTACTGAAATGTTATGTAATGTTGGTCCTTCTATATAGCAGTGGATATTGGACAATATCCTCATAGATGAAGAGGGGACTTTGAGCAACAAAAAGTTGGTTCTACAGGAGGATGCTGAGAATACCATGAACTGAATATGTGAGTGACAATGGAGTCTTACAGAAAAGGGACACAAAAAAGAAGCTTAGACTTAACATTTGAAAAAACAATCTAAATTTCTATGGCACATAATAAGATAAGAGAGGTTAGAAAATCTGATAATAACAAGGCAGATTGAAGGCAGGAGGAACACAGGAAATGGGTAAATGGATGGCAGAACAAGGTTTAGAAGAGATACTTGAAATCTGAACAAACATTGGAATAACAAAAGATGTTTTCTGCACAAAGTATTAAGTAACTTAAAGATCTCATTAAAAACAAAGAAAAGATTACCGAACTGTTATGTAATATCAGTCCTCTTACACGGCAGTGAATGCTGGACATTCTCATCATAGATGAAGAGGAGACTTGAAGTAACAGAAATTTGGTTCTACAGAAGAATGCTAAGAATACCATGGACCGGATGTGCAAGCCACATAGAAGTTTTGAAAAAAATGGAAACAGAAATGATGACCAACATCTGAAAGAGATAACTGAAATTTCTAGGGTGTATAATGAGAAAAGGGGGTTTGAAAAATATGAAACAGATTGATGGCAAGTGGGGTAGAGGTAAAGAACATATCAGCTACCTAGCAAGCTTGAGTAAATGGCTGGCAGAACAGGGTTTAAGAGAGATAAAAAGATAAAATTCATTATGAGCTACAAAAGACAGAAAATTATGGAGAGCTATGATTGCCTATGTCTTGAATGGACACAGCATATAGAACACATTAGAAAATATATTTCTTTCTATTTGAAAGTGGGTTTTGATTTCAATAAAGTAAGGAATTTATCTCACTGCAGTTAAAAATAAATCCAAATTAAAAAAGAAAATTTAATCTATATTTTTTTAACCTTGATCAGTAAGTTATTTGAGAGAGGTTTCTTCATAAACTTTTTGCTTTGTCCTTAAAAATCACTACAGTGAAATTGATTAGGTCTTTTCAGAACTTTGTATTTGTCTCTCTTTTAATATTGAACATTTAAAAGAATGTTTTAAATATGGAAATGCTTCTGTTAATTGTAGTTAAAGTATAATGCTTTCAACAAAAACTTAGTTGACTTTACCAAATATAAGTTAAATCTTACAGTATTTACATTATTCAGACTATTGTCTTCATCTTTGTTGCCATTTGTACATTTTGGTCATTGTACGCTCCAGCCTTCTTCAGGTTCTAGGAATTTTGAACCAAACCCTTTATTACAATCACTGGGGTATATCATTCTCATGATATACCCCAGTTGACCATGTCTATATCCCAGTGGGCCATGCCTATAGCCCAGTGGATATAAACTTTGGTTAGTTCCTGATTTGACTTATAGAGTTGTGAGTTCCATACCAGGCTACAGCAGTAGTGAACAAGTAACTTGCAGGGTTAGAGGGAGATAACTCATGACTTCTAATTGTGGCATTACTACTATACAAGGAATGAGAATAATATACCCCAGTGATTGTAATAAAGGGTCCGGTTCGAAATTCCTAGCACTTGAAGATAGCCGGAGCGCAGCCAAAACATTGTACAAATGGCAACAAAGATGAGGACAATAGTCTGAATAATGTAAATGCTGTCAATAATTATCTATCCTTCTTATTCTTATAATCTTCACTTCCTTTTGGCTGTTGTATGCTCCGGCTTTCTTCAGGTGCTAGGAATTTTGAACTGAACCCTTTATTACAATCACTGGGGTATATTATTCTCATTCCTTGTATAGTAGTAATGCCACAATTGAAAGTCATGAGTTATCTCCCTCTAACCCTGCAAGTTACTTGTTCACCACTGCTGTAGACTGGTATTGAACTCACAACTCTAAGAGTCAAGTCAGGAACTAACCAACGTCTATATCCAGTGGAATCAAGGATTCCTGCAAGGAATGACGTTCATATAACCCAATGATTGTAATAAAGGCTTCAGTTCAAAATTTCTAGCACCTGAAGATAGCCAGAGCGCAGCTAAAACGTCGTACAAATGGCAACAAAGATGAGGACAATAGTCTGAATAATATAAATACTGTAAATACTACCTCATCTCAGAAATATAGACGAATATAAGTTAAATCTTCTATTTTGCTATGCATGTTAATAATTTGATATTGTTTCAGAGAAGATACAATAGATCTTGACCAGGCATCACATCTCCGGTCACTTTTTCACTGATATAACTTGGCTTCTCTTTGTCTTTTATACCAATATTTTCATGGCAAGAGCTTTATTGAGTTTTTACCTGCTATCCTGACTGGATGAATTTAAGCATGCAACTAGATTGGCAGCTAGGTCTCACCATTTTACTGTTGAACTAGTTATACTCAACCACTATATTTACTCTAGCAGTTTTTTATTTATTTATTTTTGAAATTCCCACCTGTGGAAAACCCTTCCATTTACTTGCTTCCCTGATTATTACAATCTTTAAAAATTTAAATGCAATGTCAGTTGCTATCTTCTGTCTTCCTGAACCCTGTTTCTTTTTTGTCATTTCTCAATCCACCCCATTTTCAGTCTTTTCATTCTCTTTTATGTTCACTCCTTGTATTTTAGTAGCATTATTGCCTTGCTTGGGGTGAACTGATTTAAAAAAATCACAAGATTACAATTCCATTACAAAAGTGATATGTAGATATTAGAAAACATTTGAACATATCAAGTAAAAGGGCAAGAAAACAATCCTGTGATAAGATGATTAAATTGCACATGCATAACCTCTATAAATATGAAATAAGAAACAAAAATCATTTTATATGGATGCTTCAAAACAGTAAGCAGCTGACATCAAGATCAAACATTCTATTCTTCAAATGCAGATTGTAAATGCCATTTTAATTGCAGATATTTCATACATAGGTATGTGCTGTTCTTAGAGGCTTAGGCTATTTTCTACAGAATTCATCTCAACAGTGCTCATTTATTTCAAGTTAATCAGCTCAAATAAATCTTCTTAATGAATTGTTGCTACTGATATTTAACCAAGCAATTTATTCACCTGACTACAAACATTTGTCTTTCTTTTTTAAAATGTTCTAAGCTCACACTTAGTAGTTGTGTCTCTTATTTAATTTAATTTTTTTCCTCTGAAGTGCTAATAGTTATGTGAGGCTGTATGTAAATGTAATGGTGGATGGTGGCACCATACCTTAGCACCATTGAAATGTCCAGATCTATATTTAACCAAACAAATTTTTAATAGTATTCTTTGTTTTTTTGGGTTTTTTTTCATATTTATCTAAGTTTGTGTTTAGAGTAGTGCCAAAGGTTATAGAAGGTTGTATGAAAAGGTAATGGTTGGTGGTGCCACAGTACTTTAGTATTATGGAAATAGCCAAACTTGTATCCATCATGAGATTTATGTGCAGTATAGTGATGATTAGTATGAAATGTGGGATTATCTTATTGAGATATAACCATAAGTTCTACGCTAACAGTTTTTGTATTGATTCATGTATATATTAGTTATAAGGACAAGTTCTTGGAGTATTTAAATCATCAAATTTCTTTTGTCAAACAGGACCTCCAGTTACAGAAAATCTATGAAGCATAAAATAAAAAATATAAAAAATCCCACTTGTGAAAATTCTTTCCAGATTTTTGCTTTCCTGTCAACTTTGATTTTCCAAAAATTAAATCCATTATCATTTATTATCTTCGTTCTTCTTAATTCCTGTTCTTTTATTGCTCTCACTACTTAAAAATATTTTCTTATATTTTTCACACTCAGAAACTCTCTGTATCTTACTGGCTTTGTTGCCTTGCTTTGGGTGAAATAATTAAAAAAATGTATTTTGATACCTCACTCGAATTAACCAATGACTATCATCATCATCATTTATCCATCACATCCAATGGTGCATAGGGCAGCAACTTTTTGTTGTTGTTTCTGTAACAAACTGTTTTTTATGGGGCAGGGTTGTTAACCCTGCACCCAACCCACAAACCTGGAGGACCGCTGGAGCATTCTTGGTCCTTACGTTTACAGCACCTGGTATTCCCAAATGGTCATCCATTTAAGTACTGACCAGGCTCGATGTTGCTTAACTTTGGTGATCGGACAGGAACCGGTGCATTTAACATGATATAGCCGTAGACACTGACTATACTTTAACCGATTAAAAAACTTGTAGAAATAATATTGTTTCTTTTTCACTGTTGACTTGAGAGTCAAGTGAAATATAAAGTGCTTAGCTGTTCTCAAATAATCTCTAAGAGAAAGTAAAGCAAAATATATAACTTTTCATACATAAACAAAGCCAATTCTATTAAGCAGGCAGTGTTGGTAATTTGCACTCTATATATGTGCTATATTTTGTACGTAATCATATTTAATAATTCTGGTAAATTTATCTTTTTCACCTATGTGTGAATTACTTTTTGTTGATAAATCAGAAATATTTAGACCCTAACCTAGTTTTGTTGTTGTTTCTAATTCATCTGCAAAACATTCAAATTTTGTATTCTATTCAAATTTGCATCCATGTCCAACAAGATATAAATTATCGAAAAGAAAATCAAACAATTAATTTATTACAGAAATCTTTTATGGATGCAACATTTCAGAATTGAAAAGAAAATGTTGATCAATTCTAACCTTCAATTTTCTTTTTTGATTCTTTGACAAGTAGACAATTATATTTTGACATTGTGACTGCAATTTAGATTTAAAATTCACACTCTAATTTTCTAAATAAAGTCACATTTTCAGAAAAAGTAAAATATCTGTCATTTAAATCTTGTTTTCAATTAATTTTCACTTTTCAGATAAAATTTTTAGTTTATTCTCCAACTTGAGATAACTTGCATTAAAAGAACATTTCTGTATTTCCAATTCTAAGATATGCATTGGAATATTATTGTAAAGAAATATTAATTAAAGCAGACTTATAAGTGGAAATGGTTTTTAATATTTCTTGGAATATTTCAAATATTCTTTGTGACAGACACTGTTTAATAACCTCTTATATGATTTTTGCATATTAATTCTTTTTATAAACATCATTAAAAAAATTCTCATTTTGTCGGACATAAAATGATCACAAAATTTTCCACAAATATTTTGGTATAATAGTTTTAATTATTTAACAGCAATTTGCCATTTTACTGAAGTATTTTATGAAGTTTTTGGGGAAAATATTTCCAGAATGAGTGATGCAGCCAATGAAAGTAGAAGTAAAAAAATGCTTGCTATATGACAATTGTTATTTGATTACTAATATTTGATTCCCTATTTGCATATCCTGATACAGAGGATTAATCAAACATCTATGTACCGTTTCCTTTCAGCACGTATGTGATCATGGCTCTCTACAACTTCATATCTCCTGTGGTCCTTAGCAGTTTTCTTTCTTTGCTAAGGCTTTCACCCCTATTCTGCCAGCCATTCTTACAACTTTGTCTGCTAAGCTTGAATATGACAAATAAGCTAAAAAAAAAGAAACTTTTAACAATTTCTCAAATATAACAATTAATCACAAGACCAAGTAAATGATTTTAAATGCTATCAAGTCTAGAAAGTGAGGATTGAACAACTGAGAAAAGAGCAATACACCATTTTTGGTCTGATCTGATTCTTGTAAAGATGAAGCATGGTAGGTGTTGGGTGACATGGTTGCCCATACCCAGAAGGGACTCAGCATATAAAAGAATAAATATATCATTCTTGGCTGTTAACATTTCTCTCTGTACTTAAATTTAATTACACTTGTTTATCGACTGAAACATGTGCCTTTTCTATAAAAATTTACATTTTAAATTTTCTGATGAGTGTTCCTCTTTGGTACTTAGACTTTACAAATTGAGACCTTGTTGCCAAACTAGAATTTAAATCTTAATTCATAAAGTCTAGGTATAAAACTGTTAACATAGAACTTATAGTTACATCTCACTATTTCAATTGTCAGATGATGTGAGCTTGCTGCCAATCTAGTAAATACTTAGAGTTAAAATGGCAACATATAACTGTAAGTTCTATGTTAGCAGTTTCTTCTCCTGCACTTGTGGATTTTTGTTTTCCACTCTGATGTTCAAATATTTAAATGCAATATCAATTATTAGCATTTTTTTTTCTTAATTCTTGATCATTAAGTAATTCTTGATCATTCAGTCACCACTTGCATTTTTAGTGGTTTTATTGCCTTGCTTGAGGGTGAAATTAAAAAACATCTAAAAACATATTTATGGAATGAGTAAAATAATTTAATCTCATATAACTATTGGGCCCTGTGTTTTACTTATCTTTGGAATTTATGTGCAATTAATCTTTAAAGAGGCACAAGATAATTGGTAAAATGGATAAAAATGAAATTAAAATTGCAATAAATATTTCATCTGATAAGGAGAATCATTTTCAACTCAATAGTCAAGTTAATCCAAAATAAGTAATTTTTTTTTTACTGTTAGTTCACCTAATACAAGTCTCAAGGGCCACTCAAGATAGGGTGTTATTGAGATTGTAAATGTGACAATGACAAATATCAATTAAGTAAATCTTTCAGTATTTGTCTATGTTTCTTATATGAGATAGTATTTACACTATTTACATTGTTTGAATTATTGTCCTCATCTTTATTGACATTTTCACAACATTTTGAAAGGGTTCAGCCAAAAGTTTCTAGCACCTGAAGAAGGCTGAAGCATACAACAGCCAAAACATCATAAAAATGGCAATAAAGATGGGGACAATAGTGTGAACAATGTAAATAAATTAAATCTTTATATTGCCTAATAAAAATAATTTAAGCAAGTTCATTGACCAGCTAAATGAAGTGATAGTTTGGAGAAAGAACTTATGGTATTTTTTTTTCTTTTTGATCATGTTTAACTTTTATGCTCACAAAAAAAAAAACAACTGTATCAAAAGGATGTTTTTTTCACTAGACACTGCTATTATTTTAAATAAATTCACTCCTTGGCAATAAAATCAAAACATATGAAAGTCAATTTATCCATTTTCTTTGTTCTTGAGAATTTACAACAAAAGCATTAAAGTAAACAATATTTATTTATTAGATTGTTTATTAATAAGATTAATTGTATATTTATGATATTCTAAAAACTAATACAATGCAATATTTATCATTTACCAATTTATGAAAAAATGAATATGAAAAAGATTTTTATTTACAATGTGAACCAACTATAAAAATCCTTATTTAACATTTTATAAAGTTCTGCTTGATTGGCAATTAGCTAATGTTTTTCCAACCATTCCAATAAATAACTTAGTAAATAGTGTAAATATTTTGGTTGTAAATTGTCAAGTACAAAAAAATATGAGATTCACTTTCATAAATCTAAAATTCTAATCATCGCTTTTTAAAATAAATTAAAACAGAATTACTATTAACAGAGGAGTAAATAATTTATAAATTGAAAAATCCCTAAATACAAAGCAGAAGCACTAGATCATACATGACCATATTCAGTGCATGAAAGAATGGTTAACTTATAAATGTGTAAGATAGATTCTAATGGGAAAATATATATAAAACAACCCAGAGATATTTTGAACAGTCTCTCAGAGATTGCAGACAATGTAAGGTCCATGCTTAACTTTGGGAACAACATAACACAAACTGACTGAGAGCAAGTGATAAAGTCAAGAGTTGAGTAAAATGTTAAGTAGTTTTGTTGGTATCCCCCACTTTATTACATAAATTTAAATTTGATTAAAATTCTTATAAAGATTTTATCTTTTGCATAACTTTTCAATATTAAATGTTGGGCTATATAAAAATCTCCAGGAGTTTTAATGGATAAAAGTATGGTGTGACAAGAAGCATGCTTGCTACAAGTATGATAACCATCTTCTGCAAGTATTGTCAAAATTTTATGGTATATACTTCTCTTGAACATCATCTGTTACTTTGGTGGACTTTTTGTCTGCTTTCCAATCTACAAAACTCACAACCGACATTATTGAGATAATGGAGTTCACTTAGTGTCAAGTGCAATCAAAGAACACCTGAAGACAAATGGCACAGAGCTCCATTTTTCATTTCCCTCTTTCCCTGGAGGACACAGTTAGCACCATCGATGGATTGAATTATCAATGAAGGTCTATGAATTGCTGCCTTCTTTTAGGAACTATGAAAAACTGCAGTTTGAAATCTAGTCACTGCCCTCCTATAAGTATTCTATAAAGATACTTCATCCTTTAAACTGTACTGTTTGCATAATGTGTTGTTATAATCCTCACTAATATCTGAACAATGTAATTTTCATACATAGAAGAAATTATTTTGTAGTGAAAATATTTAAATTAAAATGCTGTGTAATAGATTTCAAATCTTCTTTTATACGTCATGTTGCTTTAGTCAATAGCCAGTCATGGCTCTCCACAACTTTCTATATTCTTTGTTTTAAGTTATCTTTGTTCTCTTACTATCTCTTACACTCCTTATTCTAATATCCATTTGAACACTCATTAGGTGGTTTACTTCTATCCTTCATGCTTTCACTATGTCTTCTCCAAGCCCTCTTTCTTCATTATGCATTTCAGAAATTTTGACACTTTCTGATTCTAAGTACAATTTTCATATTTTTGTTGCCATTTTCCTTAAAACATCATTAACAACATGTTTTGTGATTGATTGATTCATTCATTTTTAATGGCTTATTGTCACTTGCAGGTTATTTAAAACCACAAAATATTTTTTAGATTTTAGATTTTTTCATGATAATAATGATTTAGGGATGCAAGTCTTACTAATTAGCCTATAGCTGGGGGATAGAAGTAGATTTAAGATGATATATTGAAGCATGTTTTTGTGCAAATTATTATTCAAAAGTCTTCTAAAGTAAAGGATTGCTTGTTTGGAGATTTTAACAAAGGGGAGAACACAAGCTGGGAATATTTGAATGAATATCTTGAAGCATCTCAAAACATTAATGTTGACATTGGAAATTTAAAACCATATACTTCAGCTGTTAGCTTAGAGCTAAACATAGAAATATTCTATAAAAATTGTCACTGTCATTTATGTATCTTAATGGTATTTGCATATAAGTGCATATAACAAAACAAACTGGAATTGGAACTCAGCTCTTCGATTAATAATTCTGAGCCATTATCTATTATACCACATATGCATCCAAGCTTACAGCACCTGATATTCCTAAGTGGTCATTCATTAAGGTACTCACCAGGCTTCACACTACTTAACTTTGGTTATCATATAATAACCAGTCTTTCAGTGTGATACATTTGCCAGCTTTTCTATCCATGATATTCTCAACATCCTTCTGTAGAATAACATTTCTGTTGCCTCAAGAATCTTCTTCATCTATGGAAAAATTGTTTAGTATTACATTGCCAGACATGAAATGATATATATTTTGGTTGGTTGTTGATCTGGTCATCTAACAAAGTAACATCTTTAGTACATAAAAATCATGACTTATTATTGACTCTTTTTCTTTCCAGATAATTTTTTTTCAATATCTTGTAAGACATAAACCCAATGAAAATTATTACAATGAATAAATGTTAAGTAAACTTACTGTATGAGTACAAACTGAAAAAGAACCATTTCTGCATTGAATCATTACACATGATGAGAAATGGATACTCTTTGACATCATTAAGAGAGATGACTACTATTTAGATATAAGTAAATCAACTAAAAAATACTCAAAACCTCCAGTGCACCCTAAAAAGTTAATGGTTACTGTATGGTGGTCTTTCAAAGGGGTTATTCATTATACATTCTTACCTCAAGGGAAGACAATAATAGCAACCTCGTATTGTGGAGAAATTGAGTGTGTGCATTAAAAATTGAAAAAAACATCCTAGACTTGTGAATAAGGAGGGTTCCATTTTGCTGCACAAAAACCACACACTTCTGTCCAAAGACTGATAACCTGAATTGTGAAATTTTATCTCATTCACTATATATTTAACTGATATCTTTCTGACTGATTATCACTTCTTTAAGCATTTTATATGCCATAAAACATTCTCCAATAAAGAAGTGGTAATCAAAGCATTTGAACTGCTTATCCAATCAAAACATGAAGATTTTTTAAAGATAAGATCAAGAATTTAGACATACATTGAAGAACTGTCATTGATCAACATGGTGCCTGTTTCAACTAAATAAATTAGTTATTTAACATGTCAGAACCATTTTCTATAAAGTGTGTCATTTCATTTGTGAAAACCCATTATTTATGCCATATAAGAGCATTGATATTACAAGGAATATCAGCAGCTTTTCCTTTGTTTCTAATGTAATTTTTCTCGTTTCATAATAATTTGTTTAGCTTTTGGAAGACATTTTTTCTAGTTCTATGTTTCTTTATTATTTATCCTACATCTATTTATACACTTGCTTTCTTCTAATTCAAAGCTTGCATTCTGGGCTGTCTCTAACAACTATACATTCTGTCTTATTTTATTTTTCTGTTCAGTTATCTTCACTACTTTGGTTCTGCTGTCTTCTTTCTCTGTCTGCCATCAACACACTGTCATCTATGTATCTTATTTTGTTACAAATGTTTCCACCAGTAATGAATCTTGCCATAAAGATTAAAGAAATACAGTAGATTTAAAATGATATATTGAAGCATGTTTTTGTGCAAATTATTATTCAAAAGTCTTCTAAAGTAAAGGATTGCTTGTTTGGAGATTTTAACAAAGGGGAGAACACAAGCTGGGAACAGTTCCATATTTGAATGAATATCTTGAAGCATCTCAAAACATTAATGTTGACATTAGAAATTTAAAACCATATACTTCAGCTGTTAGCTTAGAGCTAAACATAGAAATATTCTATAAAAATTGGGTATCAACTGACTGGAAAATTCTTTCCTTTTTGTATGAAAAATGGGGATGTGGGGTTTGAGGAATTTTCCAAGAGAGTGGTTGTCCTTGTGTGAAACTTGAGAAAACCTTATATTCTGTTTGTTCTAGAGCTTGCTTGAGTAAACAAGAATTAAATTTTATCTGAAAAATATCCCTGTACTACAGATATAGTGATTTATAAATTATTAAACCCATAAGCATATATATTTTTAACAGCTTTTAAAATTTTGTTTTCTAAACCTATGCTTTTTGCCATTTTTAACACGTTTCTTTGTTTGGGAATCCTTGCCAGTTGTAAAGAATTTCTTAAATGAAATGCTACCATTTTAGAGGCCTTGAAGTGTCTTTAAAAATTTCTGTTTTTGTATTTATTACAAACATTCATTTTCTATGAATGTGATTTATTTTGTCCAATAGATATTACTATCTTTAAAGACTGTTTTTTTGAATAAATAATATTGGAAATGTGTTGTTTATTTTGTTTATCAGTAAAATATTTCAAAAATAAAAAAATAGCAGTGTTTAACCAGATTGTTTTAATTCTAGTACAACTTAATTTTATCATCTCTTTCTTTATTTTAAAAATGAAATTAAAATGACTTTTATTGCTTAGTTTTCTGATATGAACATTTCTGAACCTTTTTTATTTGGTTATGTGCTTATACAATAGCTGTTTTATAAGAGTTGAACTTTTAATAAAATGTATTATTCTTAAATAGCTTTGTCAGCTCAAAACTTTCACATGGATTTTGTACATCCAGAAGTATCTGTCAGCTGAATTATATTGCTTTATTAAATCAATGAAAAGCTTATGGTCACATTACATAGAAACTCCAGTCCCCATATGATCACTGAAATTAAGCAATGTCCAGCCTGGTCAGTACCTAGATGGGTGACTGCTTGAGATTATCAGGTTTTCTAAATTTGGATGTGTGGGTGGTACAAAAGATAATAGCTTAGAATTGTTAATCAGAGAGCCAAGTTTTAATATTAGTTGGATTTTTTATATTCACTTGTGTGCAAATACCCTTGGGAAAATTATGAATCCCCTCTTTTCTTCTATAGGCTATGGGTTAAAACTTGTATCAATAAATGATTATTATCTCCAAAAAACTTCTTTCAATAAAAAAAAATTTCTGACTTTAAATAACCTGTAAAGTGTTGATAAGCTGTTGAAAATGAATCAATCAAATCAATCATTAAAAATGGCTTTGAGCAAATGAACCCTGTAGGTTTTGTGGATTGGTGATACAAAATTGCATACAAAGAACTGCACCAAATAACAGACACCACATCATTTGAAGATTTTTGATAGCAGCAACAACTAAAATGGGTAGCTGAGAAACAAAAACTCAGAGAAAATAATGACATAATCAAGATGCTGATGTACATCACTACTTCAAATAAAAGGTTACAATGGGAACCCTTTATTATAATAGAGCAATAACAGAGGACTTGGTAAACTTATTTTTCCTAAGAAATTACTTTAATAGAACATTTTATAAATTTCAATTAAAATTAGTATTGGGTATTCTGTCAATATATGTCAAATGCTTTCTTGTAAGGAAACAGCTGTTATCATTGAAATATTTATTTTATACCAGCAAAACCATAGTTTTCAAAGATAATTTCAAGAGTGTATATAAAATTGCTGTTTTCTTTCTATAAATGAGTTCTCAAATTTAAATTTTAGCTTGTATACTATTTAGTTTTTTTTTATTTTAAACAATTTATTTCATAATTCTTTAGTCTTGAGCTAAATTTTCATGATGTAATTTTTTAATAGATTATAAAAGTATTAATCATATACCATTTGCATGTAGGTGTATATATTTGATATAAATGGTGTTAGAATAAAAAAGCAAAACTATATTCTTTCTGAGAGATTTTCTTGCAGTATCATTATCTATGACAATTTAAATGCTGCTATCAACTTATCTCCCTTGAAACTGATAACAGAATTAAATGAGATTAGGTTTAGGTAAAATCTAATGGACATAAGTACACTTGTTTAGTTAGGTTATCCAATTTTAAACCTCTGGTATACTCTTGTTTACAAAATACAAGTGCCAGTATGATTGAATTATTTCCTTCAATTCCACCCACCTCTACCATGACATTTATTTCTAACAGATTGCTTATTTACTCACAACATAATTTCCTTTGTTGTATGATTTTGTTCTAGGAATCAAAATTTCCTGACTTATTTCATAAATTGAAAATATTCTCATTTTTTTTTTCATTCTTACTGCTCTAAGCATAGTATCATTTTGCTAGGGCATACTTAGTATTTGTAAAATAATTTTCTCTGCAGCATGATTATTTGGTTCTTGGAACGTCAAAAGCGTCCTGCTTATTTTATAACTTGAACAATTCCCACCAGCATAACTATTCCAGGCATTATTTGTATTTGATTTCAGACATTTTCACTTTTCAAAAAAAATTGTCTCTGAGTAAGGTTGTTTTATTCCATATTAATGAAACTTATTTTAAAATTTTCAACAGATAATTTGAACAGTTTCCACTTTTGTGACTATTTTAGATAATACTTATAGTGAGTAAAAATTAGTACATTAGTTAAAGTAATGTCTTGCATACACTGGCTTTTCCAATAAAGCAGAGTACTGGATTATTCTTGTAGAGTGTATAGCCATGGTCAAATAGGTAACAGAACTATCCAATAAACAGAATTGACAAGGTGTTCAATAAGCAATAGGAAAAAAAAAAGAAAAACAATATAAAAAAAGCAATGAATGGCAAATTAATAATAATAAGAAAAAGCAGCAGTAATGTGTCACAAAGTTCTCAAACTAAGAATTAGGGTTGACATAAAAGCAAGTTTGGGCAAGTGAATCTAGCATTCTGATTTCAAGACAAGACAGGCTGGGAGTCAGATGAAACCAAGAAACAGTATATTTTATTAAATAGAAAAATTTCTAGCATGCATTTGTGTTTTTTTTTTTTTTGCATATAATATAGGGAGGAGCTAGTATTTTGCAGTCATTCCCATGGTGATTGAAAGCACATATTCTTGTTTTGAAAAGAAAAAAAGACTTTGTCATAGAAATACAATATGTAAATTATAGCACTTTAATGTGTTTTTGTTTATCTTACTTGATAACTTTATCTTGTTACTTGTTCAGAAAGTGGCCATAATTCCTTGATTGCAAAAGAGCCAAACAATTTATACTGTGAGAATTTTCTATATATTGAACAGCTGAAGTGTCTATGAATCATTTTATCCCTTCTTGACAAAATTATTTGAATAGTACCCAGTTTATAATAATATTGTAATAATATTGTTTCTTTTTGCTCCCTATCACAGTAAATATGCTTTCTGGCAATTATCTGAACTTCATTCCAGAAATATTAGTGTCTACCCTTCTGTCTCCATATATGGTCCACCATCCTAGATTCTTCCTCCTTGACAGTGGCTGACTTGTGTCCTTCAAGTCTGACAAAAAGGACAGCTTACTTCAACTTTATGTAGCTAACAACATATGTTTTATGTGCAGTTTTTAGTTTGCCTCTTCTTTTATAAGGGGCTAACGCTAGTAAAATGGTAGAGAAGAGTAGATTTACTGTTAAAATCTATCATGATTTGTGATATTGATGAATCCTTTGCACCTGTCCTTCTTTGTAGATTTAATCATTAATTAAATCTATTTCCTTTTAGTTTAATTTTCTAAAATATTACTTTCATAAACTTGGTTCAGAGATGATATTTTGCTGGTTTCTTTATGCTAAACATGGTTGCAATGCATATTATACTACTGGCTAAACTGGATATTACCTGTAACTCAAAGAGACAATAATGACATTATCAAGATACAGGTTGAGTATTTTTCATCTGAAATTTCGAAATATGAAAGTTTTTCATCTGCTGATATGACTTGCCACAAATGGAAAATTCAGAAAGCACTGGAAAGGTTCTTAAGTAATGTACAGCTGTTGTAAGTCATCTGCCCTAGGTGGGAATTCCCCAACCCACCTATGTTGGCACCAGTATTTTTTTAAGCAATCATCACTGCAAAACCTTTGTTCATGGAATACTTAGCATGTGTTTTATGCTCAGTAAAGATATTCAAAATGTCTAAAAATTCTGCATTTATATATTTTTATGAATAGTTTTTGTACACCTACAGAAAGTACAAAACATTTTTATGTGAAATCATAAGTTCACCACTTAAAAATTAATGTAAACATTACTTAATTAGCATCATTATCTGTATGTATTTATTAAATTTTATATAAAAAACTACTTTCAGGGTATATATTATTTATATAAAACTACCTTCAGAGTATATATATATATATATGTTCTCACACCCTGACTGAGTACTCTGGAAGAATTGGTAGACTTTGAAAAACAGTAGCTACTCTGGCTTGTACGCATTGCTTATTCAGTAATGAATTAGAGCACTCTGGCTATTGGTCGTGTATAATGATAATATACACAATAAAAAGTCTGCCTTCTTCTACTGAGTGCCCATAGCCCAGAGGTGAAATCGCCGACTGATGCCAATTCAGTCGGGTTTCAATCCTGGGTTAAAAGCAATTGGAGTCTAACTGTACTGATGAGCTGTGATACAGCAAAACAGATCTGTCTGTGGATAACTATATATATATATATATATATATATAGTGTTATGAAATGTAAATTGATATCATGTTTATGCATGGATTCATTCCTGAGCTGTCCCATGTTATAGATGCTATATGCAAATTAGACTGTATTCCAGAAGCAAAATATCAGAAAACCAAAGCTCCTCCGGTCCCAAAAATTATGTTTAAAGAATTCTCAGCTTGTATTAACTGTTTACACAACTTCAAATAAAATTCGAGTAGGAAACCTCAGCCAATACTGGAAAGTGTGATAGCAGTTTCTGGGCTCGAGAAACATATTTTCCTGAAAAATTGTCTTAAAAGAAAGATTTTATAGATTTCAGTTGATATTAGCTATGGCAATTTAGTCAATGAATACCAAATGTTTCTTTATAGGGAAACAGCTAATATTACCATTAACATGCCTTAGCTTGCAAACAGAGATTTCTTTGGAGATTGTTTCATACAAAATCACAGTTATTCTACAATATTTATGGCTCTGATTATTCAACATCACCTTTGGGAAAAGGGCTTTCAGTATCATCAGTCTAAAATTTAAGATTTCAGCTTATAACTGCTGCTGGATCTGGACAAACAATGGGAAAGATGTATATATAAAAATATAGTCTTACATTTCCATTCTTTCATGATGATGGCTGTGTGGAGCTGGGAAGTAGCTGAAGAGATTTCACACATATGAAGAAGTTGTTAGAGTCGCTAACTAGCCTTGGTGTCTTCAGTTAAAAATTATAGACTTTGATATTGTCTTAAAACTCCTACATGATGCTTGTTTTTTTCTGTTGCACTTTGTTGGCATCATCTATCTGATAATAATAATTTATAATGTCCTTAATGCCCAGTGTTTTTTTCTTCTATTTTCTTTATTTTCTTCTTTCTTTGCTTTTTCTTTAAGATCAAACACATCAGAAGAAAGTTCTGTAATGTCCAAAAGTTTGTTTTACTGTGTTTTATCATGCTAGTAGACATCTCGATGCACAATCATGCAATCATAGGTGGTATCCATGCACCAATTTACAAATTGACATTGAGATGGTGAAGGCTAGTCTTCATCTGTCTTAAAATAACTTAGCTAGACACAATTGCTGACCCAAGCAAGCAATGCTATATTCCTTCCATCAAAACATCACATTCTTACCATTTTTACTGCAAACACCATAATACCTCAAAGTCTCCAGAAAATCCTAACTAGTCTCATGTACAATTTGTCTGTGGGAAGTGGGAAATAACAGTTTTAAAATGAAAACCCAGATAAATATTTGTATAATGCTATTTACAAGTAACTAAACAAAGAAAAGCCCCAACAAACCTTAACTGTAACAAAAAAATCAGTTGAATGGATGGAATTTATGCAGATGTAAATAAATTAACCAGTCATTCAACCTAACATACACACAAAAATACACTGATCCAGATATGGCAACCTTGACAAATAGAGTGGGACAATAGGAAAGGCTCCGATCATATTCCATTCACTTCCACCAGAGCACTGGGGATGCATACAAAAGTCGAATTCAGCAATGAAAATACAGCCAAAATGGGTGGTCAAAAAGACAGCCTCCTAAAATGATGGTTCTTCCCTATCAAATGCCTTGAACTCATCTAAATTGATCAGCACCACTTCACTGTTGACTTTCTCAATAATCAAGCATGCCAAATGAAGGCTGTCCTGAATAGTTCTACCTTCTACAGCACAAATCTTCTCATTGCTAATCAGACTCGAAAGGAAATCAGACTCGACTGCAAATGGTCTAAGATCTTGACTAAAATCTTCAGCTCTGTATTTAACATCATCAAAGGCTGGAAGTTACCTATCTTGTCCCCACCATCCTCATTTTTGTGTAGCCAATTGTTCACACCCTGAGTGAATCATTGACGTATAGAGCCCTGCTTCATCCAGTTGTTGTAAATCAGTACCAGCAAGGGCATGAGAACAGGTGACTGCCTCAAGTATAGTTTGTAAGGAAGACCATCTAATCCCGGAGTTTTGTCCCATCCAACCAGCTTCAGCACCTCCCAAATCTCAGACTCTATAATGAAGCTCTCTGGTGAACAGACCCTGAAAGTAGTCTTGAAAAGCTTCACATATGCTTGCATTTTTAGTCATGGTCCACTTGCCTAGCAATGCGACACATGCAATATGCCTTTTGGGAGCATTTCTGCTTTCCTCTGCACACAGTTCAGCAACCATATTCATTGCCTCTGAGAACATTCTTTTTAACCTCACCCTAACTACAAGAGCTTGATCTTTCTTGATAAGCCATAGAGAAACTTCCACTAACATGGAATTTAATTGCCCAGTCAACTTTTCTTTGCATGCCATTTTTGCTACTAACCTATTTAGATGGAGTCAATAACTATACTCTGCAGAAAACAACCTAATTTTTATATTTTCAAGAATACTACCACTCTTTCTCACTGACAGCCTCCATCAATTATTGCTGTAGCATTAGTAGCAGCTGGTTCTGAAAATTTTGCTCCTCAAACAATGATGGGTTCATTTTCCAGTAGCCAACCATCTTAGCCTGAGGCTTCTGTAAGTTTACATGAACCTGGTTGAGACTATGAGCCAAGTAAACTATTGAATGGAAACTTGAACAATATAAGAGCCCCACATTGACTCTCTTAACTAGCACTTAGTCTATGTAGCTAGAACACACCACTGAATTTGAGCTGCCTCTGTTAGTCCAAGTTTACACTACTACCCGGGGATGTTTATTTCAATACTTATCGACAAAATCAAACTTGTCAATAAAGTCACAAAATGTCTTCACATCCGGGTTGTTAGTATTCACTCTTTGCTTTATTCAGTCTATAACAGTATGAATGACAGCATTCCAGTCACCCTCTAAAACTACCCAATGGGATTTCATCAAAAATGGTTAGATCTTCCAAAAAAAAAAACAGGCAGTCCTACATAAACATTGGGTGCATAAACCCTAATGAAATGAAGAGACTTATCCTTTAAGGTCTTATTCAGCATGCAAATAGAAACAAAAAAGACCACTACTTAGAATCAAAAGGCAATATTTAGCCTTTGTAAAGCACATAATGAGAAAGACACCCCAGAGAATTTGATGCTCACAGGACATAGGCAAGGCAAGAGAATCAGAAGAAAAAAGCAAATAATCTACCTGGTATGCTTCTGTCTCTTTGAAAACTGCTCTTTTCTTGTTTATAGTTTCTTGCACTTTCAGTAACCATTTATAACCTGGTGGTTTTGCTGCCTTGCTTAATGATCAAAGAATGTAAAGTTTAAAGCAAGCTATCTTATATGACAAAACATTACAAAAGCAATTCAGCTACAGAAGTAAACATTACTGTATATAAAAAGCAATCTAACAGAACAGTTGAACATAAAACAAGAAATCACAATATAAGCATACCCACCATTCATTTTTCTTTAAATTCTTGTAAAATAGTAACAACTTTAGGTAAAAGCTTGTGTAGCTTTATTTGACTCATTCTACTTTAGTGCTGATAAACATTTATTTTATTTAGGTTGTTATAATGCTGGTTACACAAATCTGCATTTTTTTTTTTACGATGACTGTGCTGAAATATGTGCTAATTTGGTTTGCAATAAATAGTAAAATAATGGTATTTTAAAAAATGCTTTTATTGACAAAAACAAAATAAATATTCTAGTTTATTTAAAGAACTTTCAATAAGTTTGCTATGTAAATTTTTGCTAAAATATGTCACTAGTAAAAAAATATTCAAGACTGGTATAAATGAATTAGAGGGTGGCATGATCTGAATTAGTCGTCGATGGTCCATGAAAGTCATGATCCAGCCCTGAACACATCCCAATAAAAACAGTGACCATAATGGGTACTGGCTGTAGTACATGGTGACCAAAATTTAAAAATTGAATGAATAAATCAAAAATATATTTATTTTTGGAAATATTTTAATGGTGTTTTTTTATTATACTAATAACTATAAATAATGACAAAGTTAAAAAATAAGAAAAGAAAATTTTGTTTTTTTTAATGATTTATGGAGCATTACTGCCATATCTGATTTGAAGCTGCCTAGTCCTTTCTTGACTGTCTAGATAAAGTTCAAAAGTATCTGTGTGGATTTGGGAATGATGAATTTACAACCTAAAAATGTTTACCCACAGTGGAAACTTTCCAAGCCACTTACAGCTCTATTGCTATTACTGTGACATTTGTTTTGATGAGCTGTAATTCCGATTAATTTCTATTAATATAATAAGATTTTGAAGAATTTTGTTGATTTGTGGCAAAGGAATTAAAAAATCATGTTTTTTCTTTCCATATTTTCTTTTTTTTTTTAATCGTTTCACTACAAGCAAGGTGGTAACACCACTGATGCACAGAAGGTTATATAAGAATAAAAGTTTAAGCAGGAGGAGAGCAAAGAGAAAGACAAACCAGTTACAGGAGGTGTTTGAGAAATGGTAAGAAAAGGCTGGGAATACAGGTGTGATGACAATTGTGAAGATAGAGTGAGAAAGGAAAAGAACAAAATACATGGGGTGATGTAGAAAGAATGAGGAAAGGACTGAAGTCAAGTGGATAAGAGATTGGAATTGACATTGCATTTAAATTCCTGGAGGTTGTAGTTGTCAGAAAAGCAAGTAAACGGAAGGGAGTTCCACAGGCAGGAAGTGTGAGAAAAAAAGCTGAGGGAGTAGAAGTATTAGCTGCATTTGGTAGATTTAACTATAAAAGGGTGGGACCTTGTTGCCAATCTGGTAGCTTAAGTAAATTCTTGTGAAGGGAGCACCAATGACCTCAGCTTGTTGGAGCAGAATCCTTGAAAATATTTGTAGAAGGGACAGAAGGAAGCTACATTCCACCGGTGAGAAAGTGGCTGGAGTTGCACTGCCAGGTCAGGACCAGTCACATTACAGATTTTCCTTTGGAGCCTTTCAAGAACACTGAGATAAACAGCAGGGGCGCCCGACCAGATTTGACAAAAGTATTCTATGCATGGTCAAATATTTTTTTTTTTTTAGAAATATTTGTACCAATTTCAGAATCCCTAGTTGAAATGACCTGTTGGATTCTTTTGATTCCTGAGATGAACAGCAGGGGCGCCCGACCATATTTGACAACAGTATTCTATGCATGGTCGAATTTCTTTATTTTTTTATTTTGGAAATATTTGTACCAATTTCAGAATCCCTAGTTGAAATGACCTGTTGGATTCTTTTGTGGTTTTGCACAATTCTGAAGGGATGATTAAAAAGAAGGGAAAGAGAAATTGTTTCCGTTGAATGTGTTCTAATGATGAGAATGTTCAGGCTGGTTCCATTTACCCCCACCCCCACTAATCAAATACAAAATTATTCATTTGTTACAAAGCATTTTTAGCTCAGCCAAATTTTAAAAAAATTCAGAATTGTGTAAAAAGAAAAAGAAAATTAGTCATTGCTAATTCAAAGATTTTTTTTAATAACACATTTTTTAAAGGCAGAATGTTTAAAAATATAAAATCAATAAGCTTTTCAAATGAATTTTTGCTTTGTCTAAAAAGCTAATAACTTGGAAAATCAATTAATAAGTTGTTTATTAAAAACATTAATCTTTTGATTTCCTAGTGAGCAAAAAAACTGAGGTAATTAACACCTTGAATTTAATGCTGTTATATGGGCTTATGTGTATATGAATACACCTGTGAATGCAATATTTGTATTCCAGTAAGCAGGTAAGTGTGAATATGTTTATATATTAGAATGTACTAGCTTCTCACTTGTACAGTAAAGAATGTGCTTGTATATATGTGAATAATTATGATATTTTTTATTGTAATAATTGTACAACTTGGTGTTTTCAGTCTAAGCCACTTTATAAAATCTGACCAAACATCAAAATATTTTTAAATTCTTTTTCTTGGACCAGAAACATTTCAACAGTTCCTTGTTTAGGAATTCACTTGTTAATGCAATATCGTATACTAATGAAAGATTAGAGTACCCATGTTTATACAATAGTAATTTCTAGTTTCTCACTTGTTATATATATGTTATATACATGTAAATAATAGCAGTGTTTTTTAAATGTAATAAATATAGAAGGAGGTGCTGAAAATTTCTCAAACTAAACCTCTTCATAAAACCTAAGTGAATGACTTAACATCATAAATTGTTTT
The DNA here is from genome assembly GCA_037127315.1 of Ascarosepion bandense. NCBI lineage: Eukaryota > Metazoa > Mollusca > Cephalopoda > Sepiida > Sepiidae > Ascarosepion > Ascarosepion bandense. Next base: position 1,124,402 of record JBBBDQ010000294.1, on the reverse strand, counting down.
TAATGCTATCTTTGTTAAGTAGAGAACTTTTCACTACATCTTTGCACACCTTTTCATGTACATTCCTAAAAGAACAGTGAATAGTAACTGTAATATTAGTCATTTACTTGTAAGGAATCATTTGGCATTCATTAACTGAGCTGCCAGTACTATTTTATAGGGGTGATAATATATTATAAACAAGTTCCAGATCCCTTAGAATAATAAATCTGGTATCAAAATGAACTAAATTCACATTATTTTTTAGCATAGACATTTTTTCTACTTTATTTCAAACTAATGTTCTCATCCTGGTTATTATAAAGTATAATGTCTGACTCTCTGGAAACAATGATCACCTTGACATATAATGATAAACACAGAACATATGTAAAAAATATAAACTTATACTTTTATTCTTCGTTGGTGATGGTTGTATGGAGGATGATGTAACCAGTGAGAATTATGAACATTCAGAGGAGTTGTTGAGAGTCAATAACTAGTGGGAGTTATCTCTCTACTTCTTTCTTCTCTGCATTCTCTCTGTTTTCTCACAGTGTTCTGATTTTGGAAAGAAAATCCCAGAACTTGTATAACCTAAAATTTCAATGCATTTTTGCCATCACGGGTTTTTGCTTAATTAAGTCATCTATGGCCAGGTACATCTGCCAGTAACCTTTGCTTGATGTTGCCTTTCAAGCCTGCTGCCTCTGATGCCAGTTACACAATTTTCAGTTACTGTTTAGATTTTCTGCCTTTGATGTTGTTTATATTTTTGTCACTCCTGTTGGTAATTTCTGCGTTTGATGATGATATATTTTTGCTGACCTTGTTTGCGATTTCTATGTTTGATGTTTATCATACTTTTGTCAGGCTTGTTTGTGATTTATGCCTTTCATGGTGATCATACTTTTGTCGTTCCTGTTTGTGATTTCCACTTTTGATGTAGATCATATATTTGTCAGTCCTGTTTGTGATATCTATCTTTGATGTTTGACATATTTTGTCAGGCTTGTTTGTGATTTATGTCTTTGTTTTTTACCATATATTTGGCACTCCTGTTTGTGATTTCTGCTTTTGATATTGATCATACTTTTGTTGTTTTCCTTTATGATTTCTACTGTTGATGTTGATCATACTTTTGTTGTTTTCCTTTATGATTTCTACTGTTGATGTTGATCATAATTTTGTTGTTGCTGTTTGTGATTTCTGCCTTGGATGTTGATAATACTTTTGTCATTCTTGTTTGTGATTTCTGTCTTGTATGTTCACCATATGTTTGTCGATCCTGTTTGTGATTTCTGCCTTTGATGTTGATCATACGTTGTCAAACTTGCTTGCGATTTCTACCCTTGATATTGATCATATCTTTGTCAGTCCTGTTTATGATTTCTGCTTTAGATGTTGATCATACTTTTGTCATTTCTGTTTGAGATTTTAATTTTGATGCTGATCATACTTTTGTCAGGTCTGTTTGTGATTTCCGCTTTTGGTGTTTGTCATATTTTGTCAGTCTTGTTTGTAATTTCTGCCTTTGTTGTTGAACATACTTTTGTCAAGCCTGTTTGTGATTTCTACCTTTGATATTGATCATACTTTTGTCATATCATTTTGTTTGTGATTTCTGCCTTTTATGTTGATTATTTATTAGTTGTTTTTTTTTTGTGTTATCTGCTGTTGAGGTCGATCATACTTTTGTCAGTCACAGAAATATATCATAGTAACCTTTATCACAAACACATTTGAGCCAGGTATACTCTGGTCATTATTAAATGTCCAGTGCTTCGGTTGACATGTTACACCTACTGAATTTTGTTTTATCTTGTCCTCATGATGCTAGTTATTGTTTGTTTCAGCTGAACTTGGATGAGCAGGTGGTGTAATGTTCAGAATGTGAAATCAACAAGCAAAATTTGAATTCCTGTTAAATTTATTACATTCACACTATTTACATTGTTTGGCTATTGTCCTCATCTTTATTGCCATTATTACGATGTTTCAGCTGTTGTACACTCTGGCCTTCTTCAGGTGCTGGGATTTGCATACCAAATCATTTATTACAATCACTGGAGCATATTATTCTCATTCCATGGTCCAAAATTCTTAGCACCTGAAGAATACTGGAGTGGACAATGGCTGAGACATCATAATAATGGCAATAAAGATGAAAACAATAGTTCATGCAATGTAAATAGTGTAAGTACTACCTCATCTCAAAAGTATAGACAAACATTTTTATATTCAATCATGCAAAAATAGCCTTGGGAATAATTTGAATTTATCTCTTCTCCTCTCAGCTATGAGTTAAATAGTGAGACTCGTATTTGGAATAATAAGTGTTATCTCCAAAAATTGTTAATATAATATTCAGTTGAAAAATAAAATTAATATAAAGTTGTATCTTTTATTGTTGTAAGAAAGGTTGTGATTGTTTGAAACTGGTAGATAAGTTTAACCAGTTACCATATTTCGTGTCCTATCACCCTGATCTTTAATCAGATTTCCTTTTTCAACAGCACAAAGAATATGCAACAACTGTAAATTTTAACCTCAAAGTTTGTGCAGTTTGATGACTGCAATGTGACATTGTTTTAATTTATGACAAAACAATTAGCTTTTATGTATTATTCTGCCAATGCACTGTTTGAGATCATAATGAATCATAATGTTGTGCATTATCTTACAGCATTAATTGTTATTTACTATGGTATAGATTGTATAACTGACTCTTTATTTATTACTTTATATCTAACTTGGTCATAGTACTTATGACTAATGAATATTCATAATCAATATTATGACAGTGAATTGACACTAAGCACATTTGGCTAGACCTTTATATACAGCTAACTACAATTCTTAAACAGTGAAGTTAATGTCAACATGTCCTAAAGAAAAAATATTTTTTCTAACAGTAATCAAACCTGTCTTCCCTTTTACTATTAGCTAATGTTCCCTTCCAATTTGACCAATGATAGAAAAGTTCAATCATCTGTTTGCAAAATGCACATTTTATTGGTTACCTTTGGAGTCTATCTCTGCAAGCCTTATTTTTGTACTCAAAATGTTAAGAAGCATATTTTTTTTTATCAAAACTGGTTGACATTAATTTTAAAAAAATAACAGGGGTGTCTACACAAAATACTAAATATAATATTTATAGTAATAAGAAAATGATTTCAGATGAAAAATTCCATTATGTGCTTAACAATTAGGATCAAATATATGTTTTTATCATTGTAATAGAAAAAAAAAAGAAAATCTGTGTCAAAATTAAGTACACTTGTAGTAGCAAAAATGGTGTCCAAAATCTAACCTTCCTCACACAACAGCAGAAATTGCACTTTCGCTCACTAACTCCATAAACACCTTTCCCTCTCAAAGCTCAAAACAAATCTCTTCCTCAGCAAGCAAAAACAACCACCTTTATTCACTGAGCAAATTTTCTGATTCATCATGCCAGACTCAGAAGGAAGAAAATTAGAATGGTTTCTGATACTCATAGCAGTTCTTTTTGTGCTAACAGTCCTCTGTAATTTTATCTTTGGTAGATCATGAACTCTTTCACTACAATTTCCAGTATTACAGATGTCAGACCATAAAAAATCTTAATTTTGGGGATGATGTCTCTATTTTATAACCAGAAAAGGAAATTATTTTATTATTTTTCTTTATATTTTCTTTTAAGTGGTGAGAATAGTTTTAATAGTTTTTAAAAGTTCACTGAATATTGATAATATTTATAATAATTATAATTATAATATTTATAATAATCATAATTTTGTAAGAATATTTTTTAGAAGATAATGCAGAATCTATAAACGGCTACACTTCTTTATGATTTCCAATATAAAAAAAGATTGTTTCAAGGCCACCAAATTAGTAGAATATTGCACAGCCTCACTAGATATTAATCTAACAGAAAATGATATTCAATCAAAGATGATGGCTGAGAAGCAATTAAAGCCTCTGCAAGTAATGTAAATCAAAACAGAAAAATTAAGAAAATAAATGAAAGGCTAATGAAATTATTGAATTACAAAGAACCCACAGTGATATATAAAATAGTTTATTCAAAGATAAGAAATAGTAATAATATGGCCTAAATATTTTAGATTTATTTATATATAAAAAAGATCATTTCACTTAATTTGTTTGTACAATAAAACCCTGTGCCCAAAACAAGTTATTGTTATATACTGCTGCTAGATCTAGACAAACAATGTGGAACATGTATATATATAAAAATATAAACTTTTATTTTTTTCTTCATCAGCTTTAAGTAATGTAAAAGCTTAACATGGAAAAAACAACACATGATACTAACCCAACCAATCCTAAACATATCACTCTCTTATACCGTAGCCAGATGCACTCCAACTACCAACTAGATGAAAACATCCTAAAAAAACTCATAAATACTAATATTTCTCCGACAGACTCTAACAAAAGAATTAAGTTCATTATATATTACACTAAATCCACTACATCTTTGTCCGCAACGACTCTTCCCCCACCGTTGGTGATTTGCAAAAGACCAATGTAGTATATAAATTCATATGTCCATTTAGAGAATGTATCTCTAACAATCTCAATAATATCTACATCGGCCACACCACAAATTCGCTCTCACGGCGTCTGACGTTGCACTTAAATTAAAAATTCAAATATATTCCGTCATTTAGAACAACACGGTTATCAACGCACACTTCTGAGAAAAACGCTTGTTGATAACACGTACATACTCAAACAAGAAAATAATAAGCAGAAACTAAAAATCCTCGAAGCACTCTACATTAAACAGTTTAAACCTGGTTTGAATACAATCAATTTCGATATTTCCAACAACGTACTCAAATGTCTGTAATCAGACCAGGGACCGCAACATCACTATTTTGTCACTGTCTTCGGCCATCCGCCACGGTAGGGATGGACTTATATTTTCAATTCAATTATCTTTATTGTTAATAGCTTAAATGTTCTATGTTTACTGTGTGTTATTATTTACTCTTTGATAATGGCTTATGTGAGCCGAAAGCTTAGACCTGATAAAAAATTCAACAAATACTGTGATTTTTTGTTGTCTTTTAATGACATCACCATCAAGTATATCAGACGGTATGAACGGATCCTACACAAAATTAATAGACAAAACTTGTCTATATTATTCAATGAAACCTGCATTAATGAAAAAATGCTGCCAAAATACACACAATATATATATATATATATATATATGAAATGATTTGTTTGAACATTATTTTTGATCAATACTTGTATTTAAGTAGATATTCTGTTCATAATCAAACAGTATTATATATTTATTTCTACGGGTCAGATTATTTATGATAAATTTTTGTTACGAAAATGTGTGTCATTTGGCAGAAATTTTTAAGATGTGCCAGATCAATTGGTGGCTTCCCTTATATGGATAGGGGTTGCAGGTTTGAATCCTGCCAAATGAATCGATGCATTTTCATTCTGAAAGACAGCATTTCCCTTCATAAATAGTTCCTGAAATATAGGATGAAGTTGATTACTAAAAGTTCTTAAATAGTCCTGACTGTTGATTTTAATAAACTTATTTATATAATATATGTAAAAAAACAATTTTAACAAAAATAAATGAAGCACTACTAATATTAAATCATAAAAATATAAAGATAAACAAGCTTTTAACAGTTTAACCAAATTTTTTAAATTATGTTATTATTAAGTATTTCCATTATTTTGCCTTCCATCTGTATATATATATATATATATATATTATTATTATTATTATAAACCTAATTTTAATGGCTATCCATGTTTGAAAAGATACCTTAATTTTCTTTTAAACACTATGAATTACATCTACCAGCACATGCAATTGAGAGACAATAAAAAAATATGCTCTATGGCAGAGTTCAAACATACATCCCCCTTTGTTGGGTAAACCACCATTTATAACCCACCAAATTTTACACTTGTAGCGAACTAAAATAATGATTGGTTTAAAAATAAAACCACACAATTTCCTTGGTAGAAAGATTTAGCTTAAATTGCTAAGTGGGTGCCAAGTTTTGCTATCAAATACATCTGCATCCTACATCATTAATAGTCTGTCAAAGATGACCAGAAGGGGGATTTCATCCTGCCAGCTGAAGGGAACAGATGTCTGAGATGACACACCCCACAGAATGTGCATGCACATTGACAGTCAGATCAAAAACTGGTAACAATCCATGTCAGCGACACCAGATCATCAGGATCACTACATGTAGATATGTACAGACACTTTCCCATACACAGACATACATACATGCATTGCGTAGAGGCTTATCAATGCCAATGCACACACGTGACATGGATACCTTGTCAGTATGCACACACTTTGCATATACACACATCTCAGTCTGATGTGTACACAGGAAGGTTCATGTATCTCTAAATGTATTTTCTATTTGGTGAACCATATTTTTATCTCAATTTTAAACTGTTGCATGTCTGAATGATATTAACTCTTAATGATGTTCAACACACCGATTAGACACAGAGCATATCACAACCCAGAAAGGTTCAATTACCCTTTTTAAGAAAATGCACACTCACTTGTTCAGATCTTTTCAAAAGACTGTATCTGCTTGAAATTCAGCTGACTTTTTATTTTATATCAGAAACATAAAGTAATTCCTAATGAATTAATGGATTTTATTTTTTAACCAGCATTATTCTTACTCTAAAATAATGTTTAGACTGAGTGTTAATATCATATAAGGAGTGATTATAGTATGATAATGGTTAATATCCTTTATATATATATATATATATATATATATATATAAAACACGAAAAAATTACCAGCACGAAAAAGAATTTATTTATATTCCAAATTGGAATCCTATATCTAAAATAATGTTTAGAGTGATATATATATATATATATATATATATATATATATATAACTTTAAATTCAAGATTTTGCATAAAGCCAATCTTTTGTCATATATATATATATATATATATATATAATTTGCTTTTTGGAAATTAATGATCTTTGCTAACTTGTTATTTCATTGCAATGAATATGTTCAATGAAGTGTCCTTCGAATACCTATAGATGAAGGAAATATTTAACTTTAAATTCAAGATTCTTGATTTTGAATAGCACCAATCTTTTGTCATGTAATCAAGGATAGTGTACTTATACCAAAAACCCAGAGGTTGTTAGAAACTCATACTAATGAATAGCTGGCAATGATTTCAGGTCATTGAAGGTACCCTAATGACCCATTAGCATTAAGACATCAAATAAAAGTCTTGATGGTTCACAGTAAATTCATTCATATTTTTTCCATAGACTTCATCAGAAATTCTCTGCCTTTGTTCGTGAAAATCAGAATCTAAGTTGACTCATTAGCATGTAATTTAGTTTCATAGTTTTCAACAACAATAAAGGAAAAAAAAAGACCTGAAATATTCAGTCAACTTATTTCTAGTTGGACAATAATAAAGGTATTTATGATGCATTTACTGGGTTTGAAGTTAGTGAGAAGTTTTAGGCAATTTGCATTAGATCTTTTATCTTGATGTAGCATTAAAAAAAAAAAGCAAAGGGAGATAATAAGCAGAGATGACTTGGAGAATCTTGAAGAAAATGTATTCAACCATCACACATGATTACTCAGTGTTTGTTTCTGTTGAACTGTTGGAAGTGTATGAGGTAAGGATGGTGGGTAAAGAAACTCAAAGATTTTGAAAACAAAAATAAAATGCCACTTCTTGATATTCTAATTGATGTCTTTCCTTACACACATCGATAATTAAGTCCACTTGGGGCGATAAAGATGAGAAGTGGATGCCACCAGACAAAGAAATCTTGATTGTGATTGAGAAAGCTCTCGTTTAAAAACGACTTAAAATCAGGAAAAATGAAGAAGCTATCATGTGCGTCTAATTCTCATGAAGTGAGCTCAATCTGTTCATAGCTGATCACAAAAGAAGTTTGTTTAATCGCATTTGTAAGTTAGTAATGTGAACCTTTCTTTAGTGTGTTTTATACTAGGTGGGATATAATGAGTAATATGAAAACCAGTATTAATAGGTCAAAAATATTTTAAGTCATCCTAATTTGTTTTTTAGTGGGTGGAGGAATATTTCTTTTATACTTAGTTATCTGAATATATTAATATTTAAGGAATAGTAAAATAAAAGTTTAAATGACTTAATTTCCGATTTAAAGTTTCACAGACATAGCTCTGGTCGTTAGGGTAAGATAAATCGATTGAAATCACTTTTATTATTTAAACAATTTATTTATTTTAAAAAACATATATTCTTTTATGTACTGTGTCACTTCAGGTTATTGGCCTTTCACAATTGCCTGTACTTTTTAGTTCCTAATAGATTTTGTCTTTTTTTATCTCTCCTAAATATTCTTCCACCATCCATTTACTCAAGCTCACTAAGTAGGTTATGCATTGTTTTCTTCACTCCTGCTTGCCTTTAATCTGTCCTGTGATTAACAAATTTTCCAAACCCTCTTTCCTCATTATATGCCCTTAAAATTTCAACCCTCTTTTTGATGCTAATGTAAACAGTGCATATAAATTGAGAAAACTAAATGCAGTCTTTAAAAGAAGATATTGATAAATACTAACTGGAAAAGATGGATGACAAATAGTTACATACATAATGAAATGGCCAGCCATTCATATTCAAGGATACTCATCTACCAGGGCAGCTAGCTAATTCCCATTGCAGATGCCTGCTCAGGCACATTTGTTTGTTCAACACCTACAGAATTCACCTATGGTTTATACTGTAACTATGCTGAGCAGATCTTAGTTACAGTTTCTATGAGAAAGCACATTATCTAGCATGAACAACAGTCTGAAAAAAGCCAGGATGACTTGTGACTTCAAACTAGCACAACCATCAATGACTTCTCAAAGGGAGCCATCTACCCAATTTCACTCACAAGGCATGAGTCAACCCATGGTATGGTTTTAAGGCACTTTCCAAAGGTGTTGCCCACTGAGATTGCCTCCTCCAGACTGATAACATCAAGAAATCACCTTCCTGACAAATCGACCATGGAGAGATTCAAACTCTGGCTTCATGGTCAGAAATTGAACATTCTAATCGCTCAGTCTTGTGCCCAGTTATGTATATAGATACTATTTAAAAGGTCTGAACATAATTATCATCAGCTATAGTAATAAGTTCATCCAATACCAGGCATGTGAGCAACTCATGGCAGAGGGTTACTGTTAAAATAAGTATGATGAATGATGTGTGATAGCACTGAAAGGGGAATTAAACTGAAGTTTACAAAGTTAAGAGTAGATAAGGATTAATTCTCAACTTAAAGAGGTAAGATTATAGCTTTCAAAGAAGTACCCATGAAGGAGTCAGTTCCATAAAGTAGCAGTTCTGTGATAAAACACTATCACTCTTTTTCTTTACCTTTTGGAATATACAGGAAGTGAAGGTGATTCAACTCTATGGAAGTGGCACAGTGTGCCTTGGTATCCTTGGTATTATTACTATTATCAGTATTAGTATTATTGCTCATATTTTCAGTGTAGAAAATAATTATCTGTAGACAAATGCATTCTCTGTTATGGAAATAACTAAACTGTATTATAGTATGAAATTCCGTAATAGAAGAATTTTGTTAGTGGACAATTATAAAATATACATTAAGTAAATTGTTTTGATAAGAAATGATTCTGAATGTCATGTGGATGCTCCCTGCCCTCAAGGACCTGACTCTGTATTTACCCCTATAAAGTCACTGCGTTCAAAATTACAAAGTTGATGCCTGTGGTTAATAACATGCAAAATTAATTACTTCTTAAATACAGGTGTTCCTTAGCTATTTATTGTTTGGAGGCATATTCAGCCTTATTCAGAAGGTAGATAAGTGCACAGATTTATCCTCTTAGCTGAATTAAATAAAAGGTGAGACCAAGATTTTTGTATTGGGAGAAATTTATCAAGTACTTATTAGGTTGAGTCATAGGTAATTTCCATTTTGGGGAACAAATTCTAATGAGAGGTGTATAATTCTAACTAATAATTAAACATACCAGTTAAGAATAAATTTGGAGGACACTAACATACCATAGATTTTGCATAGCAGTGGTAGCGTCAGTCAGTTAAGTCAGTTAAGTGCCATACGTGATACACGCTTGGGCGATCATGTCTCGAAAGAGACATGACTGACTGGGCAAAAGATTATCCTGCAGTAGGTTGCCATTGCTTTCTGCGGTAGACTGGTTGCCGACCAAGGCTATAGAACCCAATCTGTCCTGCTATTTAACCCATAACTGGAGAGAAGAGACGGATTAATACCTTTCCCAAGGGTATTTGCGCGTAAGTGAATACAATGGATTTTGGTAGCGTAAACAGTTGATTAAAGGAAAAACATTTTTCTACATGACAATGCAAAGCTGTATACAGTAAGTACAACACAAGAAAAATTTTAGAGCTTGGTTGGTCAGTTCTACATTCTTGTGCAAATTAATTGAAACAAAATAATGTCTTCCTAGAATCTTTTAAACTTTCCCTAATTATATATATGTTGTCTCTTGGCATTGTTTTTCTCTTTCAATCACATTTTTCTTTACGTTTTGCACTGATGGATCCAGTTTGTTTCTTTGCCTTTATGATACGACTGACAGTTGAAAGGCTGACACCAACAATATCTGTGACCCCTCTGTGAGACTTGGCAATGTGTTTGTGCAGCCTTACAATTTTCATACATTTCCTTGTAGTAAAGTTAATCACAAACAATGGTTTGTAGGACAACTAATCAACAGTCACAATAGTGTATGGATGTGATAAAAATCTGATGCAATCATGGACGATGCAATATTTTTCAAGGCCAAACAAATTTTATTATACACCCTGAAAATATATTTGTACTGCGGCACACCACAGCAAATGACCTAATCTGAGGAAAAATAGTAATTGATTATACTAAATGACACAATGATCAAATTTTTTCTTGTAGCTGAATTGATTTATTTATTTTATGACTTACCAATCTTTTGCATGTTATCTAAAGCCATAAAATATTTTTAATTGTAAGAACTTTTTGGAAATAATAGTGATTTACTGATACAAATCATACTGATTAACCCATTTTTAGTTAGGGAGAAGAGTTAAATTCATATAATTCCCAAGGTTATTTGCACATAATATAATGAACACAACCAGAATTGGAACTCTGTTCTCTGATTTCCAATTCCAAGCCATAATTTGTTATACTACCCACACACAGAAGCTTACAGAATCTGGTATTCTTCAGTGATCACTCATGTAGGTACTGACCTTGCTTAATTTTGATGATTGTAGAAGAACCAGTGTTTCAATGTCATATAGGCTTATAAACTCTGAAATATAGTAGTTAAGACAGCAGGACTTCTTTTTACCAGGTAAGATTTATTTGTCTGGCCATCAGTCTTTCTTTATTTCAACCATCTATGTGGCACATCATGTCACACACATATTTTTTAACAGATACATGACAGAAAAGTTTCAAAAGCCTTGACTTCAAGCACCAGTAGGCCTTCCTACCAGGTAATACTTCTCTTTCAGGAGGGAGCTGAGTTTATTGTCTAGCACAAGTCAGTCAGTTAAGTGCCATAACTGATACATGCTTTGGATGATAAGGTCTTGAAAGAGACAAGACTTACTGGGCAGAAGATTATTAGTAGGTTGCCATTGCTTTCTGTGGTAGACTGGTTGGCAGCCAAGGCTATGGAACCCAATCTGTCCTATTATTTAACCCATAACTGGAGGGAAGAGACAGATTAATACCTTTCCCAAGGGTATTTCTGCATAAGTGAATGCAAGGAATTCAACTGGAATTCAAACTTTGTTCCCCGATTTGTCATTCTGAGTCGATATATTAGCGTAGGTACCTCCAAAGATTGGCTAAAAACTGAGCATACATTATGGAAAAATGCCCAAGACTTAATAAAAACAACATTTTATCATCAAAATGTTTATGATTTATTAAGAAGCGGAAAGATTGAAGGATTTTTTAATCATTTTTCGAACTTGAAAATTTGGGTTAATTTTTTATTTTCTTTGCTTCAGCAGATGAACATAAATTATTATAAGAAATTTTAGTGTCTCTTTGTTGTTTAAAATACATTGATTTGGAAATTCTTGCAAAAATTAGATAATTGTCAGGTGTTAATTAAACTTCAAAAACATTTACAAATGAATTATATAATTTTAGAAAAATCTTTTTTAGAAAATCTTTAGAAACATCTTTTTACATCTGTAACAAATTTAATTAAAAAAAAGTATTCATTTTATGAAATTTCAAGAAATTCAATTTTGTAGAGATTAATGTTCATCCAAGTTCTTGGAGAATTTAAAACCAGCTCCCAGTTAGAGAAAATTTGCTCCAAATTGTAATATAAAAAATTCTATAAAAGACATTATTTCATTTGAAAGGTGTCTTATATTATATTTATTGTCTTCAGAAAACAGTTTTTTTATGAATATTGAATTTTTATAAGTATTGTTTTCATTTTTAAAAACTTAATCCTAATAATTTATAAAGTTTTAAATCTTTTAACATTCTGTATTAATTTGTGGTGGTCTGGTGATATCGCTATTATGTAAAAACGATATTTACTAATCATAAATAGAAAAAATTTACTATAATTTAGTGACTACCTCCCCACCAGTATTTTAAAAAGAAAAATGACAATTTTTATAAATATAGACATCCATACACAACATTATCAGAAAATAAGAGTGGTAAGTATAGTAAATGTAAGATTTATTGGTAATTTTCTAATATTTCCACAAGTATCTTTATATATAAGGCTATAAAGCCAACATACCTAAAATTCCTTTTCTACAAATATTTTTATGGCAACTGTTTTGATGGGTTTTTTACCTAAGTGACTTGACTACATGAATTTAAATGCATTAACTAGATTGGCAGCTAGATCTCAGTGTTTTACCATAGGTAGAACCAATTTTCTCTTTTATTCTAACAGCTTCTTTACTTGCTCTTCTTACTTGTGGAACACTTTTCTGATTTCATGCACCTACATGCATAAAAAATTTAAATGTAACATCCATTGCCAAATTAAGGAGAGAGAACAATAAAAGAACAGGAATTAAGATGACAGAAGTTGAAAGAAAGAGGTTCAAAGAGAGTTCCAGAAGTGAGAATATAATTTATGGTTACATCAAGTAATTTAACTGTAAAATAATGAGATCTAGCTGCCAATTTAGTACTGTGCTTAAATCTATGAGATAAATAAAATTACTTATTTTATAAATATAGATAAATATATAAAAATTGATATTAACCAACCAATAATAGTAACATTCTGAGACATGTTGCCATCATTGGTTGGTTATTATCAATTTTTGCATGAAAATATGCTGTCACATAATAAAAATTGACATAATATAGACACTTTCAAAGATGATTAATTTGAAGTTAGTTACAATATATAATGTTAATATTATGATTTAATAGATGCAAAGCAATTCTATAGTTGTGTTTCAGGTAAGTCTCTTGTATAATGTAAATTTGAAACCACTAACAATTATTTTTTTTAAGAGATTTTTTCTAAAATAATTTTGATACCTGAGTTAAACCAGCAGACAAATGTCTGAACAATAGCCTAGTAGATTAATCCATTGGTTCATAGATTTGGGGCATAGTGATTGGGAGTTCAATCCCTGAGCTGGACAGTGTTTGCTTGGACTCAGTGGAAAATGGTGAGCAATAAGTGAGCAGTACTAAAAATAAGAACTAGATGAGATATCCCTAGACATGGGAAGTGGAACTAGAACAGTCTAACCTCACAGATAAATAGTTCAGTTCAGAATTCCCTGAAGAGCAAAATGACTGAAATGTTGTGATAATAACAAAAGAGATGAGGACAATAGTCTAAAGATAAATAGTGTAAATAAATAAATAAATATCGGATTTTAAAAAATGAAACAAATGAATCATTCTATAAAAATGTGTTTTTTATGTTTTTCCATTTACATTGGTATGAAGAACTGTCTTATTTTCAGGATGGTCAAAGAGTTTTGGCTATAAACAAAGTATTAATTTCTTCTTTACTTTCGTAACTTCAGAGATTATTAGCATAAAGATTTTATTGAAGGTAAAAAATTTAATGATTGCTTTAAAAAGTGGCATATTAAAAAAGAGAAAAAAAAAAAAGAACAAAAACAGCTGATTGCTTTTCATTCACCTCCTGTCACGCCCTAATGAAGGAATTAAAATACTACACACAAGGGGTAAAATAAAGTGGAAGCAAATGAGGGTAAGAAATACACACATATTAATAATAGATTAACACATGTATAGATATATAACATTGAAAATCCAACAAGCATTCCTGTTGTTTATACAAAGTTGGCTCCCTCAATTTGATAAAAATTGTCTCAAGGACTTTTAGATGAAAGTCAAAATATGATCCAATCAACACAGAAAATATATCCCCATTGTAGGCTGATATGCATTGTGAATTATTAAAATATTCAAAGATTACAGGTCAAGGTGGAATGAAAAACTTATGCACTTACTTTTTAACATGTTATCTAGTTTGGTACAACTCAAATTGAAATTTATGAATAAAGACATTATAAGCTAATTCTAATTTTATATGCCTATGAACTTCAAATATGACATAATTCTAAAACAGTGTAATATTTTTATGCAACCTCTCTGCTTGCAAAATATTATCATTGAAGATCTTAGTAACAATGAGTTTTTTTATCTAAATAAATAGATGTTTTGCACTAAATTATTGAGCTTACATGAACAAATTTAGTCTTATTTTTACTACTAATATGGGTATTAAATTAGTATGAAACATTCATTAAATTTGATTACTGTATATACTCAAAAATAGGTGACACAATTTTCACCAAAATTTCAATAAAAATCAGGGATGCAACCAATCCACTCAACATCATAGAGAATCTGAAGTAGACTGTGTAGTATCAGTCATTCAAGCAACTACCCTGGGCTTGAACATAAGCAAGAGCAAAGAAGGAAAATTAATTTTTACCAACATTTTGATTTTTCCAACAGCCCTGTGTCACACATCAAATAAAACCGCTTGTCTGCACTGTTTGTATTTATAATTTATTATCTGGTTTACAAAAAAAGACTAATTTTCAAGTGATTTTATGATTGAAGGGATTACTGGTATCCAAATTTTCATCTGAATGGAGCAGCCTCAAATTCAATAAGTAAATACCACACAATTAAAACCAATCACTTTTATTATGTTTTAATACCTGTAAACAAACTTTTGAAATAAAGGTGAATATCTGAAAATATTTAACAGATATTAGTTATATTTCCATTTTAAAAGGGCCATGAAATTCTAGGTTATAGTCTACTGCAAATATCCTTTTGACAATATCAAACTAAGAGTGTGACTTATCTACTGGTGGAATCTATATGTGATTATATATGGTCAGTCAGTTAAGTGCCATACGGGATACATGCTTGGGCGATCATGTCTCGAAAGAGACATGACTGACTGGGCAGAAGATTATCCCGCAGTAGGTTGCCATTGCTTTCTGCGGTAGACTGGTTGCCGACCAAGGCTATAGAACCCAATCTGTCCTATTATTTAACCCATAACTGGAAGGAAGAGACGGATTAATACCTTTCCCAAGGGTATTTGTGCGTAAGTGAATACAATGGATTCAACTGGAATTCGAACTCGGCTCCCCGTTTTCTTGTCCCGAGCCGATATCCACTGTACCACAACGCACATCCTATATGGTAATTAACTTATAATAAATTAGTATAAAATGTTGATCAAATTTGATTAACTAATAATAATATATTAGTATGAAATATTGATTAAATTTTATTAATTAACTAATAATAAATTGGTATGAATTGTTGAGTAAGTTTGAGAAGTAGCTTAATTTAAGTTACTTTTTATTAGCTTAACAATTAAAAAAGAAACTAAGCCTTACCATTGATGATCTATCTGGTAGAACATCTCTCCTTCAATACATCTTCAATTAATATGAACCAGTCATCTTCTTAAGGATCTAAAAATATCTTCAGATAAGAAAAAATGCCTTGGGAGCAATTGTTCTTCTGAACATGTTTTAATAAAATGAAGACAGCTTTGTACTGTTCAGGACACAGCTTTCAAAAGTGTGGAGTTTGTTTGACTCATGGAATGTACTGTCACTTTTGGTTTGCTTGAAAATTTTGATATCTCCTAATGCTTCTTTGTGCCATGTCATCTGTGATTGTCAGTGACAAAGCCAGTTAACAAATCCCAATGTAGAATATCCAGGTTGACCGATTTCTATGTTAAGTAGCAAGGATGCATACCTGGAGTGATGGCGCCTACCTTTTGTATAGATAAATATTTCCATGCTGATATAGACAGAAATTTAATATCAAAAGGATATTTTCAAGAGATTCCTTTCTGCCAATTTAAATTGAATAAGTTAGAAAATAAATTGATTTTAACATCTACTTAGACAATGGAAAGATTGCTGTTTTAAAACATTGGTTCTGTTTAAACTTGTATTTTTCAAACATCTTTTTTTATTTGTTTAGAATTACATTGTGTTTAATGTGCATTATATAATATTCATTTCCATTGCATATTATTCGCTTTTGCCTGTGTAATCTAATGTGCATAACATATTCTTTTCATCCATTATTTTCTCAGAACTATTCTGTCTTTGTTTCAGTCACACAAAAAATTTTCCATGCAAGAATTATTTAGCTATCCTGATTTTTTATTTAGTATAGTCTTTTACACTGACAAATTTCTTACATATTTAAATACATTATCATAATTAAATTCTAACTGTATTTAAAATGTTCTAACAATCATTATTAGTATTTGTGTCTTTGAGGATATGTGTTGAGTCTCTATCACTAATTCTATGGAAAGTGCTCAGATAGATTATATTTCTTGGTACTGCCAGGTTTAACCTTCATTTTTTTTTTTCATTTCGCCCCAAGCAAGGCATTCCACTGCCACTATAGCGCAGGGGGTTACACAGGGTGATAGATGAGTTAGGATGTACATAGGGGGAGAGTTGGAGAGAATGGGAGGGTTAGTGTGTTAGGAGGTGTCTATTGACCATACATTTAAACTCCTGGAGGTTATAGCCGTTGGGGAAGCAAGTATGCAGAAGGGAATTCCACAGGCGGGAAGTGTGAGAAAAGAAGCTGTTGGAGTAGAAATTGCGGTTACATTTCATCGGTTTCACTGTAAAAGAGTGGGACCTAGTTGCCAATTTAGTATCTCGTGCAAACTCCCACCTAGGGGGCACCAGTGATTTAAGTTCATCAGAGCAGAAGCCATGAAAGTATTTATGGAAGAGGCACAGGGAAGCCACATCACGCCGGTGAGAGAGTGACTGCAGGCGGTCAGCTAAGTTGGTATCAATCACATTACAGATTCTTCGCTGTATTTTGTCAAGAAGCCCGAGGAGAATAACAGGGGCGCCTGACCAGATGTGGCAACAGTATTCAAAACATGGGTGGATGATAACTAGGACCCATCATGCCACTTACATGGTAGCAAATCATCCACATTTCTTTCCTACTCTATTGATAAGAAGTAAGTTACATTCAAACAACTTCTTCCTGCAAGCCACTGCCCTGTTGAACAGGTTCCCAAGAGAATGTTTCTCCATACAGTACATTTTTAACCTGTTCGATTCTAGAGTTAACTATTATTTTCCCCTTCATATCCATATAAACTATCCTTTAGCATAATACACTACCTTGAGTGGTTCCTGAGCCTTGTACAGGGTGAATCTTACTGCAGAAAAAAAATGATTTTTAGGTAAGATCAACAGTATGTATGCAACAAATTTTTTTAAGCTTCTTGAATGAAACATTGTCAATTATTTTTTTGTCAGATTTAGTATGTCTTTCATTTTGTTTTGTTTTTATTTTTTAGCTGCTTTTTTATCACAACTCTTAGTCATTTTACAAATGTTGGAATGCAATACAGATTAATGGTTAATTGCAATGAAAAGCAACTGAAATTATGATGTAAGAAATACGAGTTGAACAATCAATCATAAAGTTCAGCAATCTTGAATTGATTTTATTCATCAAAATAATTTTATCTATTTATTGCTTCTTTGTGGGTTAAATCCTACTTTATTGATATCCTTATGTTTCCAGTTAGTGCATTTAAAGTCTGTTATATTTGCAGCTGGAATATAATTGAATTTGAGTTTTTTTTTTTAATGCAGCAGAGGTTTCATAAAGAAATTATAAAGAGTTCAGTTGTCTTTACTAAACCAGAATTAAAATCTCACACATTTTGTCTTTACTCTTATCACATGAATCATAAAACTTATTCAGCTATCCTGTCACTTCATCTAGTATTTTTTGTTTTCATATTTCAAGTTAACACTTAAGCTTCTGGTTTTTATTATTCTTTGCTATATTCAGAAGAATTAAGCAATAATATTAAAGTTTATTTTGTCAGTTATTAGGGGTTTTTTGTTTAGTATTTCTTTCATCATATTTTCAGTTGTTTTTTAATCACAACTCTCACACCAACATTTTACAAATGACATGATCAGTAACCAAATACTTGCCCATCTCTTAGTTTAATATACACTTTATATCTATTCCACTGAACATATACAAATAGAATCCTATTTACCAATCCACTACACTTCCATGAACCAAAAAGGTTTAATGCTTTTACTTCTTTCTCAAACTTCTTCTACAACCTTTTCCCTCTTCTCCTCCTTGGGGTTTATGTCCTGTTCTTTTTAATAGAAATATTGGTTTTGTTTCATCTTCTTTCTCATCCATAGGCTCAGCTTCTATTGCATTTTCCTGATTTGAAGAACTCATCCTCCCTTCTCTGTAAAAGTCTTCTTCTATCACAATATCCTTCTCTTTAATTCTGGGTCATAACTAGTCAGAATTGGCTTTTTCCATTCTTTAATATAATGACCATGTTATGCCCCATTTGCAGGATAAAATTAACTTTTTTAGGACTTGCATCTTTGTCTTTTTTTATATCATGCAATGAAAGAAATAGGTGAATAATTAATTACAAAGTTCACCATTATTTAATTATTTTTATTCATCAAAATAATTTTTAATTTTTGCTTCTTAACCTTTATGATTAAAATCTCACTAAATTGACATATCTATGTTCATGATTATTCTTCTTTACATATTGTCCTCTCAGTAACCCTAACCCTAACCATGGCACTCCACAACTTCCTGTTCCTTGTATCTCCTAAAAACTTTGCCTTTCTGTTATCTTTCCTAAACCCTGTTTCTCTATCCATTTATTCAAGTTCACTAAGAATGTTATGTGCTGTTTTTCTCTGTCTCTCTTACCCTCTATTTGTTCCATGAGTATTAAATTCTCCAAGCCCTCCTTCCTCATTATGTGTCTCAGAAATCTAAACTGTCTCTTTCTGATTTACAGCTGGAATAAAATATGATTTCATTTTTTAAATACAATAAATTTGTCACAAAGAAATTGTCATGGGTTCAGTTGATTTTGGATGTGCAGGTGATGTTGTGGTTTGCAGCTCACAATAAGAAATTGCAAGTTCACATTCAAGTCATTTTGTTTCATTCACTTTCACAGAAAAACTCTTGAAAAAGCTATAGGAACATCTTGTCTATACCAAGCTATGGATTAAATGAGAAGAAAAACTGGGCTCTTCAGCTTTGGTTAGCAGAAAAATAACTTTTAATTCAAAGTGGTTATGAGGTTAACAACTTCAATACATAAAATCTACATGTTACACAAACGTCAAAAGCAATGCCTAATACAGTGGTTCTGAAACCTTTTTTCTCTTAGCCACATTTTCAGAATGAGAATTTGTTTGCACATCACAAAATTTTATGTGATAAAAAGTACATTTAGAAATAAAAGAGAGAAGGTTAAAGAATGATAACTGCAAATTCAAAGTTCAAACATTATCATTGATAACTCTCTCCTCCAATTTGCAACTTAGTTACAATGTTTTTAATACTTGATATAATGCAAAAATATCACAATGATAAAATCAGTCAATAATTATTTATAAATATTCATACTGGGACTCATGCATACAATTACTAGTAATCTATGATAATGTTTAAATTTTGAAATCATATTTACTTTTGTCATATGAACATTTTGAAACTGTTTCTAAAGTTTTGATTGTTTTTCAGTCATTTGCCTTACCAGCTGTTCTCTTCATCCATACCTATGAGGTGTGTTGCACTGTTTGGGAACCACTGGCCTAGTGTAGTGAGAGTTATTGTCCCATACTCCTCAGAGGAGTCTACTTGAGTAAGTGAGTCTGTCGTGTTTGCTAAACATAATTAAAAATATCACATTTTAGAACTAGATTTGTAGGATTTGTTACAAATACTGCTTGTCTGAAAGAAGGAAAGAGCAAAGTACTGTTGCAACATCCTTTGAAATAGCTGGTATCTTGATTGTTTTTCTTTTTTAGATGATTGTTTCACTTGGTGGCATCATCTTGGTGAGAAAATTAAGAAATTCTTATCATAAGAATATATTATAATTTTTTCTTATTAAAAGAATTTAATGGGATTAGTAAATAAATTAATTTTACATGTTCATGATACCATATTTTGTGTGTGTATATATAACTATATATAAACATATATATTCATATAGATAGGTCACACCTATCTATATGAATATGTCAGGTGTATCACTGATATTGAGCGCTTTCAAATAAGTACCACGCATATTTAATATATAAATAATATAATATATATATAACAAATTGCATACATATATATATATATATATATATATATATATCTTTCACACACACACACACACATATATATTTCATTGACTATTGACAACAAGGAAAATTTGATTTACTTTTTTATTAAGCTTTTCATAATTATAACATTTTTCTGTTTTGTTGGAGATAGAATATAAAAATTGTCTATAATTTTTATCAACTCAAGTGCTTTTGGCCGCTTCTATAGCCATTTTATTTTCAAGGGTGTTCATGTCTCTGCTGTTAATTTTTTCTTCATGTTTTGGCTATAAAGTATATATTTTATTGCACATATATAAATCTACCATCCGCCCATGCATTGAATACTGCTATCACATCTGGTCGGATGCCCCTGCTATTCATCTCGGGCTTCTTGACAAAATCCAATGAAGAATCTGTAATGTAATTGATCCCAGCTTGGTAGCTCAACTCCAGTCACCGACGTAATGTAGCTTCCCTTTGTCTCTTCTACAAATACTTTCACAACTTCTGCTCTGATGAGCTTAGCTCTCTGGTGCCTCCACTGCATGAATTTAGTCGAGCTACTAGACTAGCAGCTAAGTCCCACCCTTTTACAGTGAAACCAATCAAATGTAACTGCAACTTCTACTCTATCAGCTTCTTTGCTTACACTTCCTGCCTGTGGAATTCCCTTCCGTATACTTGCTTCCCTGAAAGCTACACTCTCCAAGAATTTAAATGTAAAGTAAATACTTTTCTTTCTGACATGTGAATTATTAACAAGAATTTGATAATTTTCCAAATATTTTGAATGAAAACAAAAATGATTTCTCTCATTTTTGTAATTGTTTATTTATTTTTCTATATGTGTGAACATAAATTCATTATTTTCTCATTTTACCTACTTAAAATCTAACTATTGAAATGTTTATGAAAATGTAAGTAAATAAGTACTGTATTTGATGGTGTATAAGACATACCCCAATTTCAGTAGAGCAAATCAAGAAAAAATTAGTAGTTAGTAAAATTATTAGTAAACAGTACAGTCTAGGTAATATTTATAAGGTATGATTTTGGTTAAACAAGCTATGATCATAATTAAAGAAAAAATAATAGGAATAATAGTATAAGCCTATAAAATTTTATTATACCCAAAGGTAAGAAAAAAATAAAATAAAATTTTTCAGAACATCTGTGGAGTCACTGAAATGTTTAAGCTTTAAATTTGGATCATTTTATCACATTTCATTAAAATACTGGTAGTAATTTAATGAAATGCTTTAACAATGATCCAAATTTAAATGCTTCCATTGAGAGAAGAATTAACTTTTGTTTTTATATTCTGTTTTATTTGTAACTGAAATACAAAACACTACCATACAGAGTGCTAAGATATTAATGTTATTAGAATTAATTATCAGAGTAGTTCCATAATTAATACAAATGTACCGTAAATATGTTTACTATATTGGCATAAGTGCTAATTATTACTTGATTATAAGTAATTCATGAAGCTTTGAACTATCACAATCATGATGAAATTGGGTGGGAGGGTGAAAAGTTGACTTTGTAAAAATATTCAACCTTGTCCTAAAAGCAGAAAGAAATGAAAAAGAAGCAAATAATTTGAAAATATCAATTTTTTTTTATTCCAGAAAATATTAAGGTGATTTGCACATTTTTTTATTCAGTTTCTTTTTCATACTATAAGAAATCAATTAGATCCATGGTTTCCAATGTGGGGTTCATGCCTTAAAAGGGCAGTGATTATTTCAGGGGGCACAATTCAAGAATGATTTTATAACAGTGAATTTTTTCTCGTAATTCTGTGTAAGTATGAGTGTGTGTGTGCTTGTAATATGTATGGTATATATACAGTATGTATACATAAAAAATTGTTTGTGTATATGCATATACATGTGTAAATATGTATATACTGTATATAATAGATATATATTTATGTTATTAACACAATATTTTTATAAATGTTGTAAAATTCTAAAAGTAAATGATAATATTTCTATGTCAAGTTCTTAAGGAAAGTTAAGTTAATGGCAATTTAGGTTTTCTTCACATGAATAGAATTTCACTTTCTGAATAATAAATATTATATGTCATAGGAGGGGCATCAGGATTTTAAAGATGCTTAGGTGGAGCACAGACAAAAAATGTTAAACTTCTGGATGAGACACACAAAGATTACTTTATGACTTCTCTTACTAATTTGACTTAAACTTTTATTTGAACTATTATTTAGATTGGCTACTTGATACAATGTCTTTTATTTATACATGGCATCCAGATATAATAATAAACACAAGAATATGTGCAAATATTTAATGCTTGGCTCTATTTGGTTGTGTTATTTGAAGGATATAAAATTTCTAATATTTTGATTTATCCTTAAAAGCTAAAACATTGCAGATTAGTAATTTGATATTTTTTTGTTGCTTTGTAAATATTATATTTCTCTAATAAATTATTTTATTTAAAGTTTGTATTCACTCAGTAGAGATATTGTATCTTATTAATTTTCAATAATAATATGCTTTTATTTAGTTTGATAGTCTATTCATCAATAGACTATGTTCTGATAATGTCTGCTATAATTTGACTAATTTGTTAATTTTACCAAATCTTAATTTATGTAGATTTTTAAAGCTTTTCTTCACAAACACTACAAAAATAATGTATTTATTAGAGAATTTAATTTAAATTCAGTAAAATAAATAAAAGTAGCAGCTACTGATTTAATTATTTGGTTAAAATATAAAATATTTTTGGACTACTGAAAACGGAAATAAAAATATAAAATTAAATTTTTTTTTGTGAGCAAAATGTCAAATTTCATAAGTCAGTTATGTGCTACATGTGATACATGTTTAAGCGATAATGACTCAAGTAGGTTGCCATTACTTTCTGCAGTAGACTGGTTGCTAACCAAGACTAAAGAACACAATCTGTTCTGCTATTTAATCCATAGCTGGAGGAAGAAGTGATGGATCAATAATATTTCCAAGAGTATTTGTACATAATTGAATGCAATGAATTCAACTGAAATTCAAACTAGGCTCTCCGATTTCTTGTTCTGAAAGAACAACACCACAACATACATTCATTTTATAGTTATGCCAAAATTTTTAATGAAAAACTGAGGAACATTAATATTTTAATGGAAATTTAAAAAAAAAAAGAAAGTAAAATCTACTGGAATGAACCAACTTTTAAATGACTCTGACACAATACTGTCTGTCACATAAACTTCAGAGATAAATAATATCAAAGTAATATTTTTGTTTCTGAGGAATTTTTCTAACAACTAAATTAATAGGAAAATGTCTGTATAGGAGATCTCTATACTTTGATATAAACTGTTTAATTATGTTTAAATCTTGTCAACTTGTTAAATATTGTGTCTTTTAGTGTTTTTCTTTAGTATCTAGTCGCACATCTTTTTAATTAGTACTCCTAGTTCTTTTGGAGATTTTACAAATACATTTTCTAGATTCTTAAGGAATATTTACTTCATATGAATTTAAGTCTTATTTCTACTCTTTTACTGGAATTGCTTTATCATATTTTTTATAGTTTCTTTTTTCTGCATGTGTGTATGTATATGTGTGTATACATATTTGCATGTATGTGTATGCTCATAAAATCTTCTGCTTTTACATTTTGTAAAAAGTTTTCTTGTTTTTATTGTTGTGAATTTATAAAAAAAATGTCTGCTTTTACCTTTATAACCAAACTTATTTTCTTCAAATGTTTGTTGCTTTCAAATTTCCTCTGCTTATTTTACCTCCATTTTTTATTCATTAATTTTTACTTCTTTCTTTCTTTATAGCGTTTGCTTCTCCATACACTACTTTTTTCTTTTACCCTCTATTTTTCATTCATTATTCTGTTTACTTTTTAATTCTTTTCTTTTCGTTTATATCTTTTGCTTCTTCCTGATCCACGATTTTCTTCCAACTTCCCTTCCAGTTTTCATTCCTTGTTTCTGTTTACTTTTTATGCTTTCCTTTCTTATGTTAACCTCTTTGGTTCTCAGTTCTCCTCCATTATCATTCTTTTATTTATTCTCATTCTTTTTCCATTCAATTTATCTTTCATTATCATGTTCACTTATTTATTCTTTGCTTTTTGTTAAAAATTGTCTTCATTCACTATTTCATTCCCTTTTTATTTTTTCTTTATAATTGTATTTTCCCTTTTTATCTTACACTTTTGTTTTTTTAACTTCTCCACTTTAACCAAGTTTAACCAGAATTATTTATTATCTCTTTAATATAATTTTGCTAAGTTATTATTTGTTTGTGAGCATTTACTAAGAATATTTTCCATATCTCTAGGGAAACCATATTTAAAGAGCAAAGCATTAGCCTAATCTGAGTAAAGCCATTTTCTTTAAGTATGTACGATTAGTAAAAGAAGCTAAAATAAGACATGAAAAAGTAAAATAAATACATTCATATGCATGCAAATATATATAGATTTCAAAAGTTGTAAAAGGCTGTAAGTTCTACAGCATATTTCTTCACCTGTCTGAAAGGAATTAAAATAATAAAAATGATTGTATGCCAAAGAAAAGTACCCTGAAAGGATAAAAACCTGTAAGTTGCTTTGGAAGGGGGAATGTGACATTGTTGCTGCTGTTAAGGCAGAGAGGCAGCAGCAGCAGCAGCAGCCCCTAACACCATCTCAAGGCTTCTTCACAGTTCCACCAGATAGCCAGCAACAATGCATTGGCCGCCATTTTGACCTTTGTGATAATGGACTGCCTACAACTGGTCAACCTCATCAATTTTTTATTGCTGTTGCTGAGCTATATGAGTGTGCATATTTGCAGATGTGTACAATACAAATGCAAAACACTGAGAAATATGAATAGATATATAGACTAGGAGTTTTTCTTAAAACGTTAAATATACATTGTATTACATTTTAAAAATTTTATTTTTTTACCAAGTTTACGCCCACATTTCTTATTTCTTTCTTATGTCATCCTTTCTTTCTTTCTTCTGTTTTCCCTTCTCTTAGCTACACACACACACACATGCATATATATATATATATATAAGAGTTTCCTGTGAAATTGAGGTGGAAAAATATGGAAAATTGGGAATAATATAGAGTGGAAAGTAAGTGGTGTTGTCAGATTAGAGGAGACAGTAAGGAATATTTTACTCATTAAGAATCTTTTCTTCAGATACAAGAATAAATTAGTATTATTTTATGGTTTATAAATTCATATAGAATGGTTATAATAATAAGTATCATAAATAGATGAAAAGAACTAATCTGATCTATCACGTTTTTTTCTGTCGATGATAAATAGTATGATACCAATAAAGTAATACTGAAGAGTGTAAAGTAGCAACAAATATATCTTTCATTTTAAAAACAATATTAGACTTTTATACTTGTAAAATCTGTGATATGCACCATCATAATTTATGTTTACATGTATTCAGCAATACTGTTCGACAGGTAAAAAGAGAGTGATGCCATGTTACTCAATGTTCTCTCTTTCTCATTCCAATGGTAAGTCACTGAAGTTTGTTAAAATACTCTTCATTTGAAAAACAAAGCATTCAAGAATTGAGAATTAACTCTGTATCTTGGTGTTCTGTACTTAAGGCCATATCATAGTGCATCCCACATCCAGAAATGGAGGCCAGTCACAAATATTTTTGTTCCACTGAGATTTTTAGTTTCAGTTTGGGTTTGTGATAGTTTATTTCTGTAGTCAGTTTAAGAAATAAAAAGAAAAAAAATAGAAATTAAGAGCATAATTAATTTTGTTCTAAAAGTTAATCCTCTTTATCTTGGTCTATTTTTTTCTTTACTAAGGTTTTATCAACATACCTCCATGATGATATACAATTGTTAATTAATAAAAAATATTGCCAAATTTTCAGATCCATCACTTCCCAACCTGTTAAAAAGGTTTTACAAAATAGTGTGTGGATTTTGATCTTTGAATTAAATATCCATATTAAAACATTTTTAATGGTAGAAAAAAAAACATCATATCAGAATTTTAGAAAAATATTATGTAAAATAAACATGAAAATAATTTTTTATTTTATTATTTAGAAATAAAGTAGCTAGTGTTACTTTTAGCTATATATATATATATATATATATATATATATATATATATATATATATACATATGTGTGTGTGTGTGTGTGTGTGTGTATTAAGAAATAATTAAAAAAAGCACAATCAACATCTACCCAAAAACTTTTATTATTCATAATCATAGCTTACATGTTAGAAAGAAATTACATGAAATAAAATAAAGTTTCCCAGGGAGATAGTTGAAAACTGTTTCTCAAATAGACAAAACAATTATTTGCTAATATCACTCTAAATGTATCTATGGCATACTATGCTAAAGGCCAAGTCATAGTGCATCTCTTGCCTAGAACAGGAGAACTATCTCAAATTTTGTCGTTCCATAGGGAGTGAATATTTTTAGTTTTATTTTGAGTGTTGAAGAAATGCAAAGAAAAAAGTAGAGATTCAGAGCATAAATAATTTGGCTCTAAAAATGAATCATTTTATTTTGGTATATTTTTTCTTTACTAAGATTTTATCAATATAACTCAGTGATGTTATATATTAATTGTTAATTAATATAAATTATTGGAAGAACTTCAGATCCATATATGATATATGGATTTAAACCTTTGAATTTATTAGCCATGTTAAAACAAATTTCAGTCAGTTAAGTCTCATATGTGATGCATGCTCGAAAGAGACATGACTAACTGGGCAGAGGATTTTTCCTGCAGTAGGTTGCTATTACTTTCTGTAGTAGACTGGTTGTCAATAAAGTCTATAGAACCTAATCTGTCCTGTTATTTAACCCATAGCTGGAGGAGAAGTGACAGATTAATATCTTCCCCAAGGGTATTTATGTATAAGTGAATGCAACAAATTCAATTGGGATTTGATCTAAGCTCTCCAATTCCTCATTCCAAGCCAATATTTACTGGACTATAAGGTACATCTTAATGAAACAAAATCATATTGGAACTATGAATTGTGAAACGAAAATATGACATGAAACAAAATAAACATGAAAGTAAGTTTTTATTTTATTCTTTAGAAATATGCATGAAATTCTTTCACACAGAACTAGCAGTATAGCATGGTGTTGCTCAGGTGTAATAAAAGCTTTAAAACTAATCCATGGTCCTGGAGCTCAGACACTTTGGACTTTGGCACAAAAGACTACAAGCAATAGTTGTTTCCAGTTAAAGCAAAACCGTAGACTAAAAGAAAAATGACTGTATGTAAAAAACTGATAACAAATGAATTCTTCAAAACACTTGCTACAAAATCTCTAAACAGCTCCTACCTTCAGGTTTTGAATTCCACAATTGGCTACCAACAAAGGCAAAAACCTTGATTGGCATTGTCATTAGCAGCCACAATCTCAACAATGTAAGATACACAGATGACATGGTACTAATAGCAGACACGAAAAAGAAAATGCAGAACTTCCTACTGAAGGTAGAAAGAGAAAGCAAGAAGAAAGGACTGAGCATAAACTTCAAGAAAACTTAATATGTGGTCATCTGCTAAAAGAGGACCCTAAAATGCCATTGACAGGTTGGAGAAACTAAAATAAAACAAGTAAAATAATTTTAAATACATGGGAAGTGTTCTAACAGAGGATGGAAAGTGCAACATTGAGTTCTGAACATGCATTGGCATGGCCAAGGACGCATTTCAAAAGCTAACTAGAGTACTTAGACACAGGAAAATCTCATTGAAAACAAAGAAAAGAGTGCTGGACTGCAATGTGATATCCGTCCTTCTGTATAGAAGTAAATGCTGGACGATCTCCTCAATGATGAAGGAGAGGCTTGAGGCATCAGAAATGTGGTTCTACAGAAGGATGCTGAGGATACCATGGACTGAGCATGTGAGCAATGATGATATGTTGGAGAGGATGCAAATGAGAAGACAATTCATACTTAACATCAGGCAGACAGATGAGGTTTCTGGGAAACATAATGAGGGAGGAGGGCCTGGAGAATTTAATACTTACAGGATGGATAAAAGGAAAAAGAGACAGGGGAAAGCAGCATGAGACATGCTTGATAGGCTTAAGAAAATGGATGGCTGTGCAGGGTTTAGCAGAAATACCAAGAGGAAAAATATTGAGAGCAACAAGAGACAGGGCCAAGTGGAAGTTCATGATCACCTACGTCATGAAAGAACACAACACATGAAGAAGATATTAGCATACTTATTTTAGAATCCATAAACCTGGGTAACACCTGGAATAATACTACAAGGAATTAAATTCTGTTAGTCATTTAGGTTTTAAACACTTCATGCCAAAACTCGTCTTTGACAAAATGCACATTATATTAAACTATTATCTATGACAAAATGCACATTATATTAAACTATTATCTATGACAAAATGCACATTATATTAAACTATTATCTATAACATATGATTACCCTTAAAAAATGAAATTATATATGCAAAAAATCAAAATAAGAATTTATATTATAAAATAGCAACGGGAAATTCTCACAAATTGGAGTAGATAGACTAAACTATTGCCCGGTTCATACTCCACCCACATCTTTTGAACAGGTGAAGAGGCTCATCTCTTGCTTCCTGTTTAGGATGCAGTTTCCGGTTTTCTCTTTTCCAATCTTTTCACTCTCTTCTTTTATTTTTTTTCAATTAGAGTAGATAGACTAAACTATTGCCCGGTTCACACTCCACCCACATCTATTGAACAGACGAAGAGGCTCATCCCTTGTTCCCTGTTTAGGATGTGGTTTCTGGCTTTCTTTTTTCCATTCTTTTTACCCTTACGTAGCCCCCTGCGCATCAGTGGCGTTATTGCCTTGCTTGGGGTGATATGATTAAAAAAAAAAAAAGAAAGTAAAATGAAATTTCTTAAACCTTGAAAAGTAAAATATTATATTTGAAAATTGGATATAATTTATTTTTGCATTTACCAAGACATATTTCATAAGACATTTCCTCTTTTCATACACTGAATGTCACATTTACTGTCACGAGTACAGGCAGGAAGTAACAAAAAATATCATTATTTTTCAAGGTCACTGACTTTTTTCTTTTATTATAACTAACTCTTATGGTTTTTCCAGTATACTTAGTTTTTTGTTCTTATCTTTCAAGTCGTTGATGTGCGTTGTGGTCCAGTGGATATCGGCTCGGAACGCAATAATCGGGGAGCCATGTTCGAATTCCAGTTGAATTCATTGCATTCACTTATGCACAAATACCTTTGGGGAAGGTATTAATCCATCTATTCCTTAAAGTTATGGGTTAAATAACAGGAGAGATTGGGTTCTATAGCCTTGGCTGGCAACCAGTCTACCACAGAAAGCAATGGCAACCTACTGTGGGATAATCTTCTGCCCAGTCAGTCATGTCTCTTTCGAGACATGATCGCCCAAACGTGTTTCACGTATGGCACTTAACTGACTGACTTTCAAGTCATTTTACCACTGATGCTAATGAATTCTTTCATTATTATTAGTATCAATGTATATTCAATAGTTTTTCTTTCTTGTTTTTTTTTCTCATTTCATCATTAATGAGATGTATGGTCCTCGGTCATTTAGAGCTCTTGTTATCAACTGTGTCTAGATTCCAAAAGCAGGTACATTTTTTAATTTTTTTCCTCTCTATTAAATAAATGAGAAAAGATAAAAAATACTGCCTATTTTGATAGCTAAAAAAACTGACAGGTTAAATCAGTACTACTGCTTTTGTTTTTTTTCTTTTTAATGCTACATACATTCAAGAGACATGCAATCATGGGTTCCTACAGATTATCTGTAAACTGCTTTGATTTCTTGGAAAAACAGTGGCATAAATTTTTATTATCTTCTCCATATTTTTGACTTCAGAGTTGTCCTTTCAGATTATCTCCCACCCTAGGCTAGAGAACTCAGACTACTCGGTTATTTAACCTATAGTTTGGGGGAGAAAAATGGATTCATGCCATTCCTAAGGTATTACTGCAAAAGAGATTAGGCCAGACTTTGGACTTTCTAATACTGCTTTCCATGCTGTTAACTACCATACTAGCTGACTTTATCTCTGTGTTACTATTGACATTAATTGATAGTACAGGTACAGTACTAACTGTAAAGAAGCATGCTAGATTATTCACTTTTACAGAACAATAGAAGTCATTACTAAATTGTTATTACACCACTTGGTCTGCTAAATGTGCATCTCTCGTCTATACAGCATCATCAATTGTTAGAAAAATATATAAATATATATATATATATATATATATTTATATATATATATATATATATAAATATATCAAATATAAAATGTGAATTCAATAATTGTCAGGCATGCAAAATTGAAAATGCTTGCTGCAAATTATTTCCTGCTTAAAACTGGGTTTCCAGTTCCTTCTAAATTTTTTTGATTCTCTTTTACTCCCAGTAGCTCCTTGCATTTTAGTGACATTTTACCCTTGTTTATTGAATTAGTTTAAAAAGTTTTCATAAAAAAATTAATTCCAGATTAAAAGAGGTACTGGATCATCAAAAAATTACTGGAAAATTGATGGTTTATTTGCAGTTTTAAGCAATGTATCCAAAGTTTATTCTAATATTAATTTTACTCTATTTATATTATTCAAATTATTGTCCTCATCTTTACTGCCATGTTTACAATATTTCAACTGTTTTATGCTCTGGCCTTCTTCAGCTGTTAAGAATTTTAAATTGAAACCTTTATTACAATCACTGGGGTATATCATTCTCATTTCATGTGCAAGGCAAATTCTGGTAGCCATGTAGTTATATCCCTTTAACTTAACTCTCTAAATTGTTTGTTCACCACTGCTGTAGCCTGGAATTGAACTCACAACTCTTTGAGTCAAGTCACTAGAATTAACCAACATCTATATCCTCAAGGACACATGGCCCAGTGGATATAGACCTTCCAAAACAAATTCTGATGCTTGGTTATGTTTTTGGATATGGGTGGGTTCAGGAATTTTTCAGCATCAACTTAAAGAATGTTTTGATAAAATAAAATTCCAAACTTATTTTGCCCATGTATTAACTTAAAGTGTGCAGCAATCCAAAACAAAAGAAAAAAATTAAATGTTTTTGGTAATCTACCATCTGCTGCACCTAGTAAATTAACTTCATCTGTAAGAAAGGAAAATATATAACATTTTTTTTTACATAAATTGTTTCTACACTGAAACAAATTCTGCTTAAATGACTGTTAGCTTTTTCATGTACAATGTATATTTTTCTGTTCTTTGTTTTTTTAAGGGAAGATTGGATGCCATTAAATGTGTTCAGGTGTGAAAATTTTCCCAACTTCTTTGTTACATTTGAAATCTATCTCATAAATTTATCTTAATCCCATTAATTTTTTTCTTCCCCAACTTTGTATGTGAGACATAATTTTTAGAAAATTACAACTAAAACAATCAAAAGAAATAAAGAAAGAGAAATATATTAAATAAAGGAATCATATGCAGGTAGTTCTTCTACAAAGCCCATTATTTGGCTAAACAAATAATTTTCAATTTCGTTTGCCTTTTTTTCACATTTGTCTTCACTACTGAAAAGATGGATACAATCAGAAAAGTTTTATTTTCAAAAAACAAAAACAAATGTAGAGTATTATCTTTTGAATTTATCAAATCAACACTTCATAAAATGAAGTGTCTGTCTGTCTGCTATAGATACTCAGGAACTATAGGATAGATTTCAACCAAATTTAGTATGCAGATTGGCTTTCATACATGAAGAGTCACAGGCTCTATAATGTTGATCTAAGTCAACTCTGAAGCTGTTAAAAGGTCAAAGATAACATCAAAGAAATTAAATATTTATTCCAACTGAAAATATATTAATAGCAGTGTAAATTAACATTTTTTACAAAATTATTGGTTGCCTATTTTCCTGAGTTATTTTAATAATCTGTACAAACAAAATGAATTGTCTGTCTGTTTTTTTTTTATTTAGGTAAAACCAGTTCCAGAACAACACTGGTTACCTCTGCTAGTTATCCTAATAAGTGCTAATAACCACTGATTAACCAGAACAATATATTCTCACAAGAAAATAATTGAAAACATGAAATAATGTCTCATGGTGCCAATATAATCCCCCAAGTTCTGCAACATCACATTACAAACCTTAAATTAGATATGATGAACAGTTATTGTGTAAATCAGAAAAACCCATGTCAAATATGCTGCCTTTTGAATAAGAGAAACAGAGATGACTAATCCTGACACTTTCTTTCAGGCCAAAGTCCAAGTTAAGACCATATCCAGTTGAAGTTCATGTCTTATAACCCCAGTCATTCTATTGCTGATATGTAAGATAAATGCTTTCTTCCATTTATTGTATGGTTGCATCAGCAAATCCCATTTCCCTGCACTGTTCTGGCCAAAGAAAGACTAGAAAGTGTGTGCAGATAAAATAACTGTGGTAATTAGTAATTGGGAGAACAGTTGGGCTCTTAGGTTTCACTAATTTCTACTCTGGCTTGATTCAAGATTAGTGTGATAATAACCTCAGCAGTCAAATCACTGTTCACAATCCTAAGGGAAGAAGATTCTAGTGGAAAAGATACCAGGCGCAGGAGTCAAATTCCTCTCCATTTTATTGGGATGAAGCCAACATTCATTAGTAATGCCAAAGTCAAAAGACATTAAAAGTGTTGCCATTTTGTAAATTGTGAAATGGATTGATAAACTGTTAACAGCTTGCTAGGAGCCTGTAACCATTAGTGAAATTGAAGTAACAGAATTAAAGGATTTGCCTGCAGTTATATGTTCATATAAATTATTTATTAAGTTTCATGCAGAAGGGGATGACTTAGCTGGGTAGGATGAAGCTGGTTCCTAATGACACAACATTTTCAGATTGTTGGTGGATACACAAGCAGTAACACGCAAGAAATCATTTCCAGATTTGGTTTGACGGCACTCAGTCCAATTTGAAACCTTAACATCAGAAATAACAAAGATGGTGACTGAAGCAACTGTAACAATAACAATCACTCAAAAGAGGCAGCAGGATGCTGTAGAAATATTACAAAAGAGAGTGCCTATTCAATATTGAACTGAATCTTTATTATAAGTAGGCACAGAAAAATTCTTGGCCTGACCTTTTTCTAAAAACCTGACATCACAAATTTAATTGTCTTTTTTTTATGTCTTCTTAGTTAGGCCAAGAACTTTTTTCCTCCCCCTCTCATATATTGTTAGCAATATTACATACTGTATATTGTAGCATACAAAGTGATCTTTTAACCATAAAATCTCCCCCCTCCCTAAAAAAAAAAATAAATTAGGGAGCTTATGCTCTAGATATAAAATGCTAAGTTTTTACTATAGGAGATTTTTGCTGGTAAACTAATCCTTTGATAACTATCAACCTAAATATTTTTTACTGAAACAACTTAATTCATATAATTACATTTATATACCAGTATTTTTTAAAGTAACATCACCAGTGTTTATGCTTACAGCAGTTGGTCATATTATTTCTATACAGGGGTGGAGGGAAAGGGTAAGTGTACTGAGTAGATTATGTAAGGGTAATGATAACTGGGTAAGATTATGGTAGGGGTAATGGATATGTGTTGTGCAGTGGATATTGGCTCAAAATGAGAAATCAGAGTGCTGAGTTTAAATTCCAGTTGAATTCATTGCATTCACTTACATGTAAATACCCTTGGGAAAGGTATTCATCCATTGCTTATCCCTTCAGCTATGGGTTAAATAGCAGGACTGGTTTAGTTCTATAGTCTTGGGTAGCAACCAGTCTACCACAGAAAGTAATGACAATATACTGTAGAAAAATCTTCTGCCCAGTCAGTCATTTCTCTTTCAAGAGATAATTGCCTAAGCAGGCATCATATATGGAACTTAACTGACTCAACTGTTATTATACACTTTGTAATGGTAATATTAACTATTTCCTCATAAGGAAACATTTTGTAATATTAATAGCAGTATTCTTTAGCTATGGTTTAAATAGAAAGACAAATTGTGTTCTGTAGCCTTGGTTGGTAACCAGTCTACTGCAGAAAGTAATGGCAACCTACTGTAGGAAAATCTTCTGCCCAGTAAGGCATGTCTCTTTTGAGGCATGATCACTGAATTGTATGTTGTGTATGATTTTCTGTTTACTGCGTTGATAATGTATATGTTGTATCCTTGAGAAAGGTACAATAATGAATTGTTCACTCAAGTGGTAAACTGCCAAATACAGATTTTGTGTAGCAAACCAGATTATTCTGTACAAGATTGTTACTGAGAGATTACTGTACTGCAATATACACTACCACATACACTTCTTGCTTATCATTAGCTATGACTCTCATATAACAGATGGACTCATCCACCCTATTGTATCAAAGTGTAGCAGGGTATTCCGCTATGACAGTATATGTACTTGAAATTGTTTCTATAATAAATTATTATATTTCCTTTTTCTACACCTTTCTTTAAATATCGGTTAATTGATATTGATTAAACTATTCAGTACAAAGTTTTTATGCTAAGAAATTTTTCCTTCTCCAATGCTTAATCAGAAAACCTTATTACTTGACTCTTTAATTAGCTCTACTACATATATAGAAAATAGTGGCAGAAGTCGACAGACAAAAAAACCCTTAGGTTTGAGACTCCAGGCTCTAAAATTAGTAATCTTTTTCATCACTTTTTCATATGTTATTTCAGTTAGTTAATTGGTTTAAAACATTAATTTATGTAACTAGCATAGTAACCATTAGTTCGGATGTTTCATTGAGATGTAATGGATATTGACTTGGAATGAGAAATCAAAGAGCCGAGTTTGAATTCCAGTTGAATTTATTGCACTCACTTTTGCACAAATACTCTTGGAAAAGATATTAATCCATCTGTTCTCCATCCAGCTATGGGTTGAATAGAAAGATAGATTAGGTTCTATAGCTTTGAATAGCAACCAGTCTACCACAGAATGAAATGGCAACCTACTGTGAAAAAACTTCTGCTTAGTCAGTCATAGATTGAAAGAGACATGATCACCCAAGCATATATTATATATGTCCCTTAAATGACTGATTGAACTGTGAGTTTAATCATGTAGCTGGGTAATACACACACTGATTCATTGAAAACAGGATGAGAAGTAACTGAACAATACTAAAATTTTTTTTTTTTTTTTTTTAATCATTTCACCCCGAGCAAGGCGGAAACGCCACTGAT
Organism: Ascarosepion bandense; assembly: GCA_037127315.1. Lineage (NCBI taxonomy): Eukaryota > Metazoa > Mollusca > Cephalopoda > Sepiida > Sepiidae > Ascarosepion > Ascarosepion bandense. The sequence goes on along the minus strand of JBBBDQ010000294.1, from coordinate 1,088,412 downwards.
TACTCATCCCAGAAATTTACATAGTTACTAAAAAGTTTTTTTAAAAGTGTAGGTAAAGAATAGTGATTAAAACTTTTTAAAAAATATACTTTGAATTTTTTAATATAATTTTAAATATGCAAAGCTAGTGATAATTCATACTGATTCATTAGTTTTACAGTTTATTTTTCAGGTTATTTTAAACCAAAACATATTTTTTGATTGTAAGAATTTTTAGAAGATAATAATTAGTTTTCTGATACAAAACTTATTATTTAATCCATAGCTGGGAGGAAAAGAGGTGAATTCATACCTTCCCCAAGGATATTTGAACTTTAGTAAACATGATGAACCTGACTGGAATTTAAAATCAGCTCTTCAATTACACTACCTAAGCATCCAAACTTACAGCACCTGGTATTCCCAAATGGTCACTCATCTAGGCTCAATGTTATTTAACTTTGGTTTTCAGATGAGAACTAGTGCTTTTATGATATGGCTTTAACTATTTGTTTCATATGAATACTTTTAAAAATAAGTATAAAATATTTTTTTATTCATAAATTTGGATAGATAAACCAGAAAACTTACCCTGTATATTAAGTAAAGAATTCAGTTCAAAATTCCCTGTGAGTTTACCCAGACTGACAGACATCTGAAGAAATCAGGAGAGAGTAAAATGTCATGATGACAGTATAAAACAAGAACATTTGACCAAATGTAAATCATGTAAACTACTCAGAAATTTATACAGTTATTGAAAAGTTTTTTAAAAATGAAAGTAAAGGGTAATGATTAAAACTTCAAAAAAAATAAACTTTGATTTTTTTTAATATAGTTTTAAATATGCAAAGCTACTGGTAAAAAAATATTTTAATAAATTATTTTGGTTATATAGTATAAGTAGTTAAAACTGTCTCAAATGACAAAATTTTACAGATCAGTAAGTTTTAAAAAAAGGATATTTTTTTCATTTGTTTTATAACTCAGCTGATCAATTTTCCTGAGCTTAAATCAAATTCTCTAAAAAATTAATAAAAAGAAATGGCATTGTTTTTTTTTTGTTTTTTTATTTTATTTTTTCCTTCAGGCTATGTTAGATTAAATCAAAACAGATCTAGAGAAAAGTACTGGACTTTGAAGACAATTTATATCTAATTCATTTATATTGGAAGATGAATAAGACAATACTGACAGCAGAACATGAGACCCATTCCAAAAACTCAGTAGGTTAGAGCAGCTCCTGAGTTGATCAAGTTCCTGTCTTAATAAAGCTTACATTGAATGAATGAATGAATTTGCCAAATTTCTAAAAGTGAATTCATAGATTTGATCAAGCGCATGGGGACAACAAAAGTACCAAGTTGCAAATCTTAATGATGCAATTAATGAAATTCCTCTAATTATCTCATTGACTTCTTTCTAACATTAATAATTCACATAATTATCAATTAAATAATACATCTTTTTGTCCTTTTGTCATAATTGCATTTTGCTTTATTTTTCACCTTACCTACCCCAAACCCATGTTTCTTTTTGATCAAAGCCATCTTCTTCCTTTGTTCACTCTTCATCCCATAAAACATTCTATGCCTTTTGCATGTGTCATTCTTTTTATGAAGGAAAATAATTATTAGCTGGCATGATTCTACTTTCATACTTATATGAATGTTATTTTTTTTTTTAACATCTCTAATTCTGTCTCACTAAATAAAATATAATTTTTTTCTTTTTGTAAGGATTTTGATTTTTATTACATTTTGTTGAAAAAATGTCAGCAATATATTTCCTTTCAAGGCTACATGTTTTAAAAAGAAAAGAGAAATGGCGGCATATGTTAGATCTCTTGGAGAAGAGTCTTACTGTTACAAATGGATGGATAAAGAAATATCTTGCTTGATTCTAACATGTCTGCCGATAATTCGGTTGTACTGAAAATGATAATGAAGAAAGTAAAGCATGTAGATAAAAATGCTAAAAATTGATCTAAAATAAAAATAAAATTTTCTTCAAAAGTTTATGGAAGAAAATCTCTTGATACTTTAGCTAAAGTGCACTTGAATCTATTTCCCCTGGGTCCTTGCAGGCTGTGGATTGTTCAGCATTTGATTACAGGACCAGCAAAAGAATAGATGTGGCACATTCTTATTTTGAATTTTTGTTTATTTTGCATGCCACAACTGTTTAATGTAGTGACCACTTATATACACAGAGTTAAAGTTGGGGGGTTATACAATCTTCCTGATATTTTTCTAGACCATAAGCAATATAATTTTTTTTTTATTTTATCAATACTAGGTAATTATTAAAGAATTTTTACATACCTGACCAAATTCTTTATTTATTTTCTTATTCATATTGATTGATTAGTTTTACAGTTTATCAACCCTTTTCAGGTTATCTTTAAACCAAAACATTTTTTGATTGTAAGAAGTTTTAGAAGATAATAATTAGTTTTCTGATACAAGGCTTATTATCTAATCCATAGCTGGGAGGAGAAGAAGTGAATTCATACCTTCCCCAATGATATTTGGACTTTAGTTAACATGATGAACCTGACTGAAATTCAAAATCAGCTCTTCAATTACACTACCTAAGCATCTAAACTTACAGCACCTGGTATTCCCAAATGGTCACTCATCTAGGCACCAACCATGTTCAATGTTATTTAACTTTAGTGATCAGAAGAGAACCAGTGCTTTTATGATATGGCTTTCACTATTTGTTTCATATGAATAATATTTTTTAAAAAACCCTGAAAATTAGCAATTAAGAAATAAATATAAAATTATTTTTTTATTCATTAATGTATAAAATATTTCTGATCTATAAACAATAACTAACTGTAAATTTTGAAAAAATGACCCTTCTGTGCATTTCTTTCATGCAGCAATTCATTAATATTTTTATAAAATCATGAATAAAAAATTATATTTCATAATTATTCATAAAATGGTAAATAATAAATATTGTACTGTGGATGGTTCACATATATTGATACTTATAAAATTTTGTATAAATAGATGTATTTCTTTAAAAAATGGTAAAAATAAATCTTTATGAGAGTTAAGTAGTATCACATTATAATCAGTTCACATATTTTTATAACTTTGTAAATAAACCTTGGCAGAAAATACTAGCAGTGTCAATGAAAAAATTGTCCTTTTGACCCACCAGCTTTTTGAGGGGATGTGGGGGAGTATAAAAGTTAGATTGCCAGTTATTCTTGGTCCAATATAAGTAAAAAAAATCTTTAAACAAATTGCTAGGATGTAAAACTAATGTAGTTCATTGAAAATTGTTTAATGTTTTAAACACACAAGAAAGAGATTTATCAATATGCTTATTTATAACTATTAACTTAAAGGTTTGTGATCACTCCCCAGACATAGTCATTGTTATTGTGAAAAAACCTAAATAAACTGATTAAATGTGCATTCAAACAACAATTTGTAAAGTAGATTTTCCAAATAATGAACACACACACACACAAAAAAAAATATATTTTAATTATTTATTAAACAAATGATTTATTTCTCCCAAACTGAAAATCAGACACATGCAATAGTATGTGAACTCTGACCCTTCTGTTTTGGTGAAGTCAAATAGGTGAAAGGTATAGTGTAGTAGGTATATTCAACTGAAATACATACGAGTACTTAATTATTCAAGCCAAATCAAATGAAACATCCTTAGTAAGTTTGTTGGGAAAAAACAATTAAAATAGTAGGGAAACCAGTTAAGTGACTGTAATACCAAGTTATATCCCCACAGACAAATAACTTACAAATGGAGGACAATAAACATGGCTACAACTCTGTCTAGAAGTGTACACTCATCATAACCCTCACCAAGAAACACTAGAGAAATAATATATCAGGTGAAGAGTATGTGGAACAAGGGTAAATCCCCAATACTTCTTCTCTTTAAGTGTTGTCTGATAAAGCAGAATGCTTTGCTTGCAAATTCTTTTCCAACTCCACCATCAGCTCTTCAGGAGTATCTCTATTTGATTTCCCTTCTAGAACCCCTGATGCTAACCCGTAAGAGAGAAACTCATTGAGCCTTCTTAATCTCACATTTTCTACTGACTTTAAGTGGAGTGATTACATTGAATCAATTTCTAGGTTGACTACTAGAAAATTTGGTTCTGTGTCATGCCAAACAATTTTTATCATCAGAATCCATCTTGTATGTTTATAAATCTACCATTCCTTCATGCCTGGAATATGCAGCTTTATTTAGTCTTGTGCTCCTGCTATATATCTCAAGATTATCACCAGAAGTTTTCTGGAAGTCTATTCTCTGGATAGATCAATAAAAAAGAGAACTGTTTGGTGATAATCAAAACTGTCATGTTTGGAGAAAAGCAAACACTGTGTACATAACAAAGAACTTTGTTTCAACAGGGAAGCATGATGTTAAGATCTGGGGCTGCTTCTCTGCTTCTGAACTTTGAAAACTCTATATTATCCATGGAAGCATGAATTCTCAGTCCTATCAATAAATTTGATATCAGAACCTTCTGTCATCAGTCAGGGAGTTAAAGTTTGGTTGAAAATGGATTCTTCAGGAGAACAATGACCCTAAATATGCTGATAAAAACTACCAAGAAAATGTAATTGTATTCTGGATTAACAGAGTCAGTCTTGATCTCAAACCAATATAATTGAGTTTTGTATCAGGAAATAACAGTTGAAGTTCCTGGGACATATAATAGAGAAGGAGGATTTGAAGAATTTGATACTCACAGGGTGGATATAGGGAAAAGGGGAAAGCAATGCATGACATACTTGAAGGGCTTGAGCAAATAGGTGGTCAAGTAGGGTTTAGGAGGCATAGCAAGAGAAAGGGTGTTAAAAGCTACAATGGGTAGGAAGATGTGGATGGCCATGATTACTCATATTCTGAAGGGAAATGGTACACAGAAAAAGGAAGCATGGACAAAAATTTCCAACAACAAATGTGAGAATCTGCTCAGTGGTTGCCAAAAATATTTGGTTATTGTAATTGCAGTAAAAAGAGGCATCACTAAGTACTTGAGTTTGAGTTTTGTTTAACGGCATATAAACCTCTGTGGGTTATCTATGCCAAAAAGGTTGGGGTTTAAGGTATTTTTTTAATGTTTGGTTACAGTGAGAAGGTTAATTTAGTCAGATTTTAATGAAAATTTTTTGTTTTTATTCTTTTTATTTTAGAAAACTGAAAATGTCTTCTAGTTTTGTATTCAAAAATGTTTTGCTGAGAATAATTTTTCCATTAAAAAATGTGTTATGGTAATAATTTTTTTTTCTTCAAAAATGTATTGTTGGTAATATTTTTCCTTCACAAATGTATATTTTTCTGTAAAAGTCTGTTTATATATATATATATATATATATTTCTAAAAAAGTGTATTTTTATACTTTCAAAGTGTTTTGACCCCATTTTGGGGGTTAACTATATACCCATGGCTGGGACCCTAATAGGTGCTACCACTCCAGATCAGGGTGGACCTGGGAACAACAGCAATAAAGAGGTGGTTCCATGCTCCTCACAACCTCCCAATCAGTGGCCTTTCTGCTGTAAGGAGTATACCCTCATGCTCATGACCTCACTAGGTACTAGCAAAAATAAGTTTATTTACTTTTGTACACATTAAATTTTCAGTTTTTTAGGAAATAAATTTCTGCATAATTCTTTTGTTGCCTTTGGACTAATTCCCTTCAAAAAGGCATGGATCTTTCTACAACTATTGGTTAAATAGAAGAGCAAACTGGGCTCCCTTGCCTTGAGGCAGCAACCAGTCTGTGAGAAGGAAAACTTTCAATTCAAAACCATCTTAAACAGAGTCGGGCTTTTTCAGGCTATATTACTCTAGGTACACCCATTTCTGCTTAAGTTGCAGTACATATGGTGTCTCTGTGACCCTCAGGGTTCACAGAGACACACTCTTATATGACTAATAAAAGAAGAGAAGAACATTTCTTTTACTTATTCATTTTTGGTGCTTATTAAAACTGCCCCATTTATTTAAACAGTTTTTCACTGTTTAATATTGGTTACAGCAATTATAAATATGGTCATTTTAATAATAATCATTATAGCTGGTTTTAGTTTTTATGTATCTGCTTTTATGACTAGTCTTTTATTTTGTTTTCAGAATTCTTTTCAAAAGTATCAGGTTTCATTCTTTAATAGATTTAATGTTTAAAAAGATTCTTCATTTAAATTCTAAATTTTCATCTCTTTAAACGATTTTTAACCCCCCGCCCACTATATGTTAAGACACTTCTGTTTATTGCTTACTGAGTAAAATTTCAGCCACCCTCCAAATATTAAAATCTCCTTGTCATAGGCTTGTAAGAGTTTTGGTTTGTTTAGACCTATTCATGTGAAAGTTATTCAGTGTTGGTTTCAAATTTCTGATTTAAGTAAAAAAAGATCCTGGATTCAGAATTTTCTATTATTAGGCTTAAAAGATTTTTGGTTTGTTTAGATCTACTCATGTAAATGTTATTCAGTAATGGTTTAAAATTCTTATTTAAGTAAGAAAAGATCCTGGATTCAGAATTGTATTAAAATCTATATTCAGTTAAATTATTAAGGCATATATTTTTACAATTTCTGGAATGCAGCAAATAATTTATATAAGCTTCCTTAACTCAAGTACTTGATGGAAATAATAAATTACATATGTACTACATTGTAAGAAAACAGTACTTACTGTTTAGTCAATGAATGCCAAATATTTCCTTGTAGGGAAATGGCTTATATTACCAGTATCATCATGAAATCAGATTGTAATGACAAATATTGTATCTTCTATGTTGAAAATACATAAAGAATTCACTTGAGAGTTTAAAGGCTTGTGTCAGCAGTTGAATGCTGAGTGCCTTGCATACTCAAGAATGGTGTCATGGTGAGTTTCACTTAAATATTTATTTTTTTACAAAAAAGTGAACTGCAAAAATATCATTAGCTAAACTCAAAATTACTCTGAGTTAATATGATATTTCACTGCTGCAAATGTTTTTTTTTAACTGCACATAGCACCATATTTTTAATGTAAAGAAAAACAAATGTTATTTTGTGAAAAATAATTTATAATCCAAAGATGCTGAATGTTTTATTTTACATGAAAAACTTTTTGACAATATTTATTGATGATAATCATTAAAAAATAAGAAAATAATGACTTGTATGAAATTATTTTAAAATGTTTTAACCAACTATAGAAATCCAGAATGTGAATATCTGGTGTGGGCGACAAAGCTAACCTTGCAGCCGAGCTTGGAAAGGACCTCCAATCCATAGTGGACTGGGGTAAGAAATGGCTCGTAAATTTTAATGCTTCTAAAACGAAGCTACTATCAATTAATCATCATAGACAATCGCACCAACCTCCTATTAGCATGGACCAGGCTTGCCTCCCAGAGAGTAAAACACTACACCTCATTGGTCTCACACTTTCAGCGGATCTCAAGTGGAATGACTATATCGAATCCATTGCTAAACCTGCTGCTATGAAAGTCGGTTCTCTGTGCAGGGCCCGGAGGTTTTTTCTATCTGAATCTATCCTGCACATTTATAAATCTGCCATCCGCCTGTGCATTGAATACTGTTGCCATATCTGGTCGGGTGCCTCTGCTATTCTCCTTGGGCTTTTCAACAAGGTACAGCGGAGGGTCTGTAATGTGATCGATACCAACTTAGCAGACCGCCTGCAGTCTCTCACTCACCGGCGCGACGTGGCTTCCCTGTGTCTCTTCTATAAATACTTTCACGGCTTCTGCTCCGATGAACTTAGATCACTGGTGCCCCCTAGGTTTGAATTTGCATGAGATACTAGATTAGCAACTAGATCCCACCCTTTTACAGTGAAGCCGATAAAATGCAACCGCGACTTCTACTCCAACAGTTTCTTTTCTCACACTTCCCGACTGTGGAATTCCCTTCCACATGACTGCTTCCCCGATGGCTACAATCTCCAGGAGTTTAAATGTAACGTCAATAGACACCTCCTAACAAACTAACCTGCTTTCATTCTTTCAAACACTCTTCCCACCCACCCAACTATCTATCACTCCCCTTCTGACATTTCCTATATCTAACCACTCTTTCTATTTACCTTCCCCCATGTAGCCCCAAGTGCAATAGTGGCAGTGGAATGCCTTGCTTGGGGTGAAATGATTAAAAAAAAAAAATAAATAAAATAAAAAAACATTTTGACATATGCAGTGTCATGTCCGACATATATAATCAATAAACACCTTACAATTTAAGTTTGTGAAAATATATAAGATGGTCATTCTTCTTATCATAAACTCCAAATATTTAAAATTGTTCAAATTTTAATTTGTACAGTAAGGGAGATAACTCCCATTCAAAATCTATGTAATCTTATTTATGCACCATGCCACGTGGGCGATCATGGACTTCAACATGCCCCTATCCTCTATTGCTCTTAACATTTTTCATCTTGGTATCTCTCCTAAACCCTGTTTCACCATCCACTTGCTCAAGCCCATCAAGTATGTCTCAGGTTACATTCTCCTGCCTCTCTTTCCCTCTATCCATCCTGTGAGTATTTAATTCTCCAAGCCCTCCTTCTTCATTACATGTCCCTTCTCAGCTGTCTCCTTCTGATGCTAAGTATAAGTTTCCATTTCATTTCTATCCTCTCCCAAACCTTGTTGCTGCTCACATGTTCAGTCAGTGATATCCTCAGTATCATCACATTTCTGTTGCTTCATTACATCTCCTTTAGGAGACTGTCCAGCATTTGCTGCCATGCAGGAAAGATATCACATAATAGTCCAGTACTTTTTTTCTTTGTTTCCAGTAAAATCTTCTTGTTCTCTTTTTACACAGGGTCTTATATTGAGTATGACGGTAAACTTCATCTGAGAGCAAGGCCTCTATTTGGGTGATTGTGAGAAGCATGGAACCATCTCTTAATTGTTGCTGTTCTCAGGTTTACCCTGACCCAGAGTAGTAGCACCTGTTAGGGTCCCAGCTATGGGCAAATAGTTCACCCCCAAACTGGGGTCAAAACACTATGAAAGTATAAAAATAGACTTTTATAGAAATAGATATATAAAAATAGACTTTTATAGAAATATATACATAAAAATAGACTTTCATAGTGAAATATACATTTTTGAAGGTAAAATATTAACAACTGATTTTTGAAGGAAAAGATTTATTACCATTACACATTTTGGAAAGAAAAAATATTATTGCTGTAATACATTTTTGAAAGAAAGAAAGATTGTTACCAGCAATACATTTTTTAATAAATAACTAGAAGACATTTTCAGTTTTTTAAAATTTAGAAAAAATGTTTTTTTAAATTTTCATCAAAATCTGACTAAATTAACCTTCTTACTATAACTGAACATTAAAAAATATCTTAAAAACCCACCTTTTTGGCATTAAATAACTGAGATTGATATGCTATTAAACAAAACTCAAACACAAACTCTCTTTTCTCAGCCTTTGGAATGTTTTCTTGGCTATGCCAATATACTGTTGGATCTCAGCGTTGTATATTCCGTTCTCTGTAAGAATGCTTCACAGATATTTAAATTTCTCTACCTGCTTGATTTCAGTATCCTCGATTTGTAGTTTACATTTTGGGCTCCTCTTTCTACTGATACCCATGCATTCAGTTTTCTTGTAGTTTATGTTTAATACTTTTTTTTTCACTTTCTTTAGCTACCTTCTGTAGGATGTTTTGTAGTTTCGTCTCTGTGTTTGCTATCAAGACTCTATTATCTGTAACTCTTATATTGTTCAGATTGTGGCCTCCAATGACAAATCCCGATAGGACTTGTTGTTCTCTCAGAATTACCTTGTTATATATGTTGAATAGATCTGATGAGAAGATATCTTACACCTCTTTCTATTTTTGTATATCTGCTGAACTTGTTTACTGTCTGTATGAAGGCAGACTGCTGCCAGCACAGGTTCTTGATCACTCTAATGTCTTTCTTGAATATGTCAAGGTTACCAAGCATCTCTATCCCTTTGTGGGCTACTTTTTCAAATGCCTTTGCATAGTCTATGAAACCCAGGTACATATTCTTCTGCATTTGTCATGACCTTTCCGATAACATTCTGAGCATAAATATTGTGTTTCTTGTTCCAGTATGCTTAACAAAAACACACTGTCCTTGACTTATTTATGGCCTGATTTTACTGTACACTGTATTCATCAGAATCTGGATACAGAAGTATAATAAATAAAATGGAAATATTTCAATCATGTAGACAATATGGATAAGTTTGTCAGTTTGTTTTATCAATCTGCTGCATAACCTTTTATTAATTCTTCTGTCAACTTGTTTATATAGACCTACCTCAGGAATTTGTCTAACAACTTTAAAATGTGTTGCTTTTAGATTGCTATGTCATTAAAGTGTGTTGCTTTTGGATTGCTATGTCATTAAAGTGTGTTGCTTTTGGATTGCTATGTCATTAAAGTGTGTTGCTTTTGGATTGCTATGTCATTAAAGTGTGTTGCTTTTGGATTGCTATGTCATTAAAGTGTGTTGCTTTTGGATTGCTATGTCATTAAAGTGTGTTGCTTTTGGATTGCTATGTCATTAAAGTGTGTTGCTTTTGGATTGCTATGTCATTAAAGTGTGTTGCTTTTGGATTGCTATGTCATTAAAGTGTGTTGCTTTTGGATTGCTATGTCATTAAAGTGTGTTGCTTTTGGATTGCTATGTCATTAAAGTGTGTTGCTTTTGGATTGCTATGTCATTAAAGTGTGTTGCTTTTGGATTGCTATGTCATTAAAGTGTGTTGCTTTTGGATTGCTATGTCATTAAAGTGTGTTGCTTTTGGATTGCTATGTCATTAAAGTGTGTTGCTTTTGGATTGCTATGTCATTAAAGTGTGTTGCTTTTGGATTGCTATGTCATTAAAGTGTGTTGCTTTTGGATTGCTATGTCATTAAAGTGTGTTGCTTTTGGATTGCTATGTCATTAAAGTGTGTTGCTTTTGGATTGCTATGTCATTAAAGTGTGTTGCTTTTGGATTGCTTTTATTGTCATTAAACTGTATTACTTCTGGATTGTCTGTAATGCTGGGAGTACTGCAGGCAGAGCAGGGGATCAATGAGATTTCAAGAAAAATGATCCGAAGAAAGAAGCTTATACTTAAAATCAGAAAAATATTTTGGAACATATAATGGGGAAAAAAGTGCCTGGAAAATTTAATACTCACATTAAATAAATTAAAAGAAAAAAGGGTGAAAGAAAACAGCAAGTAATCTACCTAATGAGTTTGAGTCAATGACTAGCAGAGCTGGGACAAAGAGGAACAGTAAAGAATTGTTTCTTACATCCAGAACCAGGAAGTTGTGGAGAGCCATGATCGTCCACCTTCTGAATTGACATAACACATGAAATACATGACTTAAACATCTGAACTTCTCCTGCTGTTATAGCCACCTGACTTGTTCAAGTGTTTCTTGACCTGACTGATCATAAGGAGAGTTCAAATAAACACTATTTAATCTGCAGGGATATATTTTTCTTTTTCTATTATCCTTGTCTAGAGGTATCTTGTCTTGTTCTTTTTTAGTACCGCTAAGTTATTACAAACTTTATTTTTCATTGAGGCTGGGATTGAACTCCCTATTTCTATGCCTCCATATTCATGACCTTTAAACTTAAACTCAACCCAGACCTCAAATGTAACATGTACATATGATCAATCACTAATGATGCAGGAAAAATGCTCGGTTCCCTGTACCACTCCAGAAAGTACCTGATACCTTCCCATACCCTCTACCTTAAAAAGAGCCAAATCAGGCTGAAAATGGAGTACTGCTAATATTTATAGACAGGAGTCAAAATTTTCCAGTCTCAGTAGAATTTTAAAATGTCTCCACAGCCTTGTGGGTGATGAATTATTTCCCTCCCTACAACCCCTTTTCAGACAAAATGTTGCAAGCTTTTCACTACTTTATCACTATTCCCTTGAAAAGTATTCAGAAAAATTACATTTCTTAGTTCCAACAATTATTTCCTTCACAGTTAAGTCCCACCATGCCATGCAAATTGTAACGACCCATCCTCACTCCTTTTGTATTATACTGGTAAGATGTAAGTTCTACTTGTGCAGCTTCTTCTCATGGACTGCTGCTTTGTGGAACTAGCTCCCAAGAGAATACTTCCCTGATTGCAATAACCTTAACCTGTTCAAGTCATTGTTAATAATTATCTTAACTATTATTTTCATAGACTCTACCTGTTACTCGTTAATTTGTAATGTATAGCTCAAGTAGCTCTTAGGGTTTATACAGGGTAAATATTATCATAAATAATTTTTAAAAAGAGCAACACTTTTATCCTCAAGGTTATTGTGTCATGACAATTGAATGCTTACAGAATGGATGTCACTACTGCCAAAGGATTTGATAGTAACAATAAAAATGAGGACATTGAGATTATTTATGCTATTTACATTGTTCGGATATGCGTTGTGGTGCAGTGGATAATGGCTCAGAATGAGAAATCGGGAATCCAAGTTTGAATTCCAGTTGAATTCCCTGCATTCACTTACGTGCAAATACTCTTAGGGAAGGTATTAATCCATCTCTTCCCTCCAGTTATAGGATAAATAACAGCTTTCTATAGCCTTGGCTGGCAACCAGCCTACCACAGAAAGTAATGGCAAGATACTACAGGATAATCTTCTATTCAATCAGTCATGTCTCTTTTGAGACATGATCGCCCAAGTATGTATCATGTATGGCACTTAACTGACTGACTGACATTGTTCCATCTATTGTCCTCATCATGACTGTCATATTCATTTAATCTCTCTCACAATTTGACTTTCTTTAGTTGATATACATTGCAATTTCAAACCAAGCCATATATTTAGTTAAAATGGGTAGATTGTCCCCAAGGACACATGGTCTAGTGAATGGAAATTTTGGTTGAAGTAATTTAGTGACTTAAACCAAAGAATTGTGAATTAAGTACTTGACTACAGCAGAGGTGAACAAAAACTTGGAGAGTTGAGTTACGAATGAGAATTAACTGAAACTGAGGAAAAGACATGGCAAATAGAAGTAGAACAATCTATCCCAATGGAATAAATAAATAGTTTGGTTCAAAATTCCAATGTATATCACATGAAGAAGTTGAAATGTCATGAATATAACAAGAAAGATGTGGACATTAGTCCAAACAATCTAAACAGTGTAAATAGTTGCAATACCTCATCACAGAAATATAGACAGATTTAATTTGACAATAAATGAAATAGAAACAATGGTTTGAATGAGGCCTTTGCTATTAGACCTAAACCTTTTGAATTTAAGTGCAGTGCTACGCTGGTGTGGAGAGCCATGATTGCCTACGTCCTGAAGAGACTCAGCATATAGAAGAAAACAATTCCACTAGTGTCAAGATCTCATCAATTTACCAGATGTAATCTAGGTTCTATGCTAACAGTTTTTTTGTGCACTTCTTGCTTGTCAAACTCTCTTCCAGCTCCATGCTTTCTAGCCAAATTTAATCTGCAAAAATTTAAATGCAATGTCAGTTGATATTTACTATTCTCTTGATTATTCTTTTCTCTTTCTGCTCATTAGCAATGTTTTTGTTCCTAATTTTTCTATACCCAGTAACGTTTTGTGTCTTAGTGGCTTTGCTACCTTGCTTGGAGTGAAACTGATTAATAAATAAAAAAAAAATAAAAGTAATGATAACTTCTCATCCCAAAAATTTAGACAGAAACAAATGAGAAGCTATTTTTTTTACCCTTGTCATCATTCTCGTGGTATGAACAAAATGAGTCAGATGTCTTCAAATAACAAACAGAAGTATTAAGTTACACAAGCATGTCTACATCTGTAAATTTTTATTACTTTTATTCTGTATATATTGCTTAAATTTAAATTAAATATTCAGAATAATCAAATTTGAAGATTTCATTCATTAATTAAAATCAAGATTTAAATATTTTTGCATTATTTGGTTTTGTAACTTTTATTCAGTATAAAAGCAGCCATTGTATTTCGCATAAGACTTGAAACAACCCCATGTTTTTCAGCATTTGATAATTTCTGTTTGTTTTCTTTTTATTACACGATAGATAAGAATAAATAAAGGGTGCAGAGTTAGAAAAAAATATTAGTAGCAGGCTGCTCTAAAAATCTTTTTGAATAACCTTTTTTTTTCATCACATAATAACTATTCTAACATATTTGGCCTGGAAATCCCAGTAAAATCCTCTTAGACAAAATCCTAAAAGCATATTTCCCCTTCTGTGCGTCAACTTAATTTTGTTCATTTCTCAGTTCACTGCCCAGGAGATTTTATACAACTTTCTTTCCCCACTGCCCCACCTTTACATTCCCTCCTCTTCCTACATTATCTTGACATCATCAGAACGTACATAGCAGATTTATCTATATTGTAGTTAGGTAATCCTGATGTGTGTTTGCGTGTGTGTGTTGGCATAGATTTATGTATGTATAAATGAAAACAGAAAATTCTCATCATTACATTACTTACTATCATTAAATAGAATTGTTTCCTTTTATGGACAATACATTTTTATTCTTTATTTCTTTTCGTTTATCTTCTCTGGTAGTAATCATGTTAGGTAAGCTGGTTTCTTGTGCGTTGATGTATTTCATCAGTTCTTTTATCTGAACATCACTTTTTATGCATGGCTTTTTCAGTTTTATTTCTTTTGCGATTCATATATATTCATATATTCATCTTCAAAATAAGAGAAAAAAAAATTTTTTTTTCAAAGAAAAGTTCATAAATTTTGCTGGTATTGTTTTGCTTGTTCTCAAACAAGAGAAAACTAATTTGCTTTTTAACAGGAAATTACATACCAGCTTCAATATGCCTTTTGTTGATAGGATGAACAAAGGTGAAATTTTAAAAATGAAATCGCCTGCTTCAATCTTTATTAAAGGGGACTCAAAAACTCTTTTGCATAAGTGCAGTTGGAAATCTATAATTGCTTAGCTAACAAATCTACGTAGAAAATTGACTTTCAGACATTGATTGCATACAAATTTTCTACATTGTCTGATTTTTTTTTAAAGCTTTACAATTTCAAAATTAAAAGCAGAAGATGTAAATTCTTATATCTATAAATTGGGGAATTTATTTGTATAAGAAAAAAATTGCATATCTAATTTGACACAGTGTATCATAAAAACACTTTAAAATAAAAATAAACTAAGATAATTCATTTTCAGAGTGTAGACCTCGGTATATCTAGACACTGAATATCAGCCGTTCTCAAAGTTTTCTCTTTTATACCATGTAATATAAAGATTCAAAGACAAGTTAGAATAGCAAAGAATGCCTTCCAAAAGCTAAACAAAGTTATAAGAAATATTTTTTTTAAGCATTTCATCCCAAACAAGGCAGTTTTACTGCCACTGGTGTGCAGTGGGTTACATAGGAGGAAAGTGATGAGAAAAAGGGACAGGTTATAGGGGGTGTTAGGAAGAGGGTAAAAGAAGAGTGAGAATACTGGTGTGATGAGAGAGGAGTGGACAGAGAAAAGAGAATGAGAAAAAGGATGCATTTCAGTGATATAGGAGATAACACTTGATCTTACATTTGAATTCTTGGAGATTGTAACTGTCAGGGAAGCAAGTGTACAGAAGGGAATTCCACAGGCGGGAAGTGTGAAAAAGAAGCTGATAGAGTAAAAGTTGTGGTTACATTTTATTGGTTTCACTGTAAAAGAGTAGGACCTAGTTGCTTCTCTAGTAGCTAGAGTAAATTCATACATAGAGGGCACCAGTGGGCTAAGTTCATTGGAGCAGAAGCTGTGAAACTATTTGTAGAAGAGACACAAAGTAGCCACATAACACTGGTGAGAAAGTGACTGCAGCTGAGCAGCCAAGTCAGGGTTGATCACATTACATAGAAAAATTTCATTAAAAACAAAGAAAAATAATGCTGAACTTTGATGTCATATCAATCCTCTTAGATGACAGGAAACAATACTTGTAGCAGCATTCTTCCCTAGAAGAAGTTTTATGGGACATTTTTGGCTCCCCAAGCAGTCTCCAACCGCATGTGGTGTGAAGATTTTCCTGCAGTAGGTTACCAATTCATACTGCAGTAGAATGGTTTTGAATCCAGTCTGTTCTGCTATTTACCTATAGCTTGTGGGAGAAGAGATGAATTCATACCATTCCCAAGATTGTTTGCATGTAAGTGAATGTAATGGAGGCACGGAGCTCAGATGGATAGCAGCTCAGATTGAATGACCAATGCTCTCACATATGAAAACAAGACAAAGTGACAGAAATGTGGTTCCATAGAAGAATGATGAGAATCATATGGAATGAACATGTGAGTAACAAGGAAATTTTAAGGAAAATGAGAATAAAAAGATCACTTACACTTAGAATCAGGAAAAAAGAGTTGGAAATTTATATGACACATAATGAGGAAGGCAGGCTTGGAGAAATTAACGCTCATAAAAAGGCAAAAGAGAAACAAGAAATAACCTACCTGAGAGATGAAACGGATGGCTGAATAGAGACTGGGAAGAATAGTAAGAGAACACACTTTGTTTAGATCTATAAAGTGTAGAAGTCAGATAACTTACCTTTCAACATGGTGGTCTTCTTTTTCTCTTTTCATATGTGGTCAGCTATGCCTGAATTTTCTATCTCCCCTCATGTTACAACCCTGTTTATTTTTTGTCTGCCAACTGGACGTTAGTTGGACGCATCAGGAAGGTGAGTCTCACAATCTTGAATGTTCACCTTCCTACAGGGAGACAAAAGAAGACCACCATGTTGAAAGGTAAGTTATTTGACTTCTACATAAAGGAAGCTGAAGAGAGCCATTATCATTCATATCCCAAGGAGACATGGTACATGATAAAAATGACTTAGCAGTTTGTTTCTTAGTGTATTATAACTAATTATTGCAATTAAGGTTTAATTTTTCAGTCATAATAGGTCCCAAAAGAGTAAATATATTTAAAAAAAACTTTCATTCATATTGCATGTATGTTTGTCTTTTGACATACAAGTTTATTATTTATATTATTTACAGTCAGACTAATGTCCTCATTCAGAAAGAAAAGATAAGTTTTGTAGAGAGTTATGCTTATATTTTCTTTGATTTTTCAATTATAAAACTAAGATAAGCAAAACAGATAAAGTTAACAAAACTCAAAGAATATATACAAACTTAACTGCAGTTATCTTCTGAGGAACCTTTGGAGTATGTCAGTGTCAATGTTTAGAATTTCTGAGAGTTTAAGAATAACAAGCAGATATCTTCAGTGCCAAGCTGAATTGCTTGATAAAGATTTACTGATAAAATTTTACTCTGATAACAAGTGATGTAACTGGAGCATGAAAAATGAATTGTGGGAAGGAATTGTTTTGGTGATAAAAATTTCTGAACTAACAATGACAGAGTTAATAATGAAGTTGATCATTATGAAATATAAGCTTATCATAGATAAAAACAGAAGACATTGTGATATGGGAGGAATTGACAAAATTAGTTTCTTTTAATTCTGGTTGTGATGAAGACTTTGATATTTCTTTGAGATAGAAATATTCTTTTTAATGCTAAACTACCTGCAAAAAGCCTTGATTCTAATGTGCATGTATATACATATATGTATATACATATATACAGGGGGAGATGGATAAATTGTTATCTGAATTAGAGAAAAATGAAAATAACATTGAGATCTCATTTTTTTTTTAATATGTCTGGCATTCTTGGGATCAAATTTGTGGCTGAAATTATTTCTATCTATTGGATAAATTGTTCAGTAGGAGATCTTTCTTGTGTTCCTAAATGTTTTTTTTAGTTTATTTTAAATATATATAAAGGTGGGTTAAATTCAGCCCAAAAGATCAATCAACAGAACAAAAATATTAACCTTGGACACCTTATTCAATATTTTAATTTGAATATGTAACAACAAATTTGTAAAAATTCAGTAAAAAATTAAGCAGACCTAATCAGCAGGATATAGAAATACTTGTTCCAACAAATTGTTACAATATATATATATATATATATATATATAGAGAGAGAGAGAGAGATAGATAGATAGATAGATAGATAGATAGATAGGATAAGGAAGAAATAGAAAACATTCATAAATTTACTGTTTCACTTTTATTTAAGCTTCATCAGAAAATGAAATATGTAGGTGAAAAGAAAATTTAGTATGTTTATTTTTGTGCCATTTTCATTGGTAAAGTAAATCTCACATATATATTATTTGGTAAAGTTCATATGTATAATTCTTATGTGTTTGTGTATTACAATTCTAGTTATTTTATGTGGGATTTGGTTGATAATGTTTGTGCAAATTTTATTTCTGCCTGGAAGTATCAGCATGTTGATTAGAGAATGTTTTGTGTGAGAGAGAAAGAATTGAGGTTACATTGGTTGTAATTGTGGATAAAATGCACACATATTATCAGTCAAATTCTACATTCGCTTTTGTCTTCCATATTTAATTTCTGATAAAGATTAAATAAAAAGTGAAACATGTATGCATATATATATGTATATATATATATATATATATAAGTTAATTTTTTGTCATAATTAAATTAGACCAGCACACAGCTGTATTAAAAAGTGCTCAATACATTTATATTGTAGAACTTTTTTGAATTATTTCTGCAACCTAGGTTTCAACATTTCAGTATCTTCAGGCAATTTCTAATAACTGATTTTCCATTTTTCAAATGTACAAAACCAGGATTTTTTACTACACGTGTCTGGAATTTTTAAACAATGAAACATTTTCAAAATTAGGGAGGAGTTATTTAAAGATTTTAAAACACTTTCGTCCATGTTTGTATAATTCTAATATCTATTTATATATATTTATCCAAACATGGATGAAAATGTTTTAAGATCCTTAAGTAACTCCTCCTCCCTAATTTTGAAAATTTTTGGTTGTTTTTGTGTGTATGTTTGAAAAACGGAAAATTAGTTGTTATAAATCACCTGAAAATTTCAAGAAGTTGAAACCTAGGTTGATGAAATAATTAATTTTCAAATGAAATATATATGTATGCACAATGCACACACGCACACACACACACATCATATGGTTTTGGCACATATTTTTAAAAATCCCATCCCAACAAAATGCAAATTTTATTACAATTACAATATGACTGTCTTTGTAATTTTACCTTGAAGTTGATCTTGGAAAAGATAAAAGTACTTGGTCTAAAAAATATATGGTGAGTTCCTTGAAAAATTTCATCTTAACATCAAAAACAGATTAGAAAACTAGAAAGGATCAGTATAAAAATAAATAGACACACTATGTCTATATTATTCAAAGAAGCATGTCTGAATGAAGATATGCTACCTAAATATACATACATGCATACATATATATATATATATATATATATATATATAAAATTATGAATACTACATTCATTATATAGGTATTTCAGTGAGAAAAATCTCACTTCCTCAGCAATGATTAAAATTTGAATAAAGACAGATTTTGGAAAGTGGCCGAGTAGTTTTCAGCACTCTATTGGATATAATGATGCTACTTTAATTAACTGTTGCCTTTTAAATTTAATTTAATATAATCTGTATTTAATTGCCTATTTTCTTTTCATTCATTTGGTCTTGTAACAAAACAAATCTTTCTGTCATATGTATTTCCAAAGTAAAGAGAAGAAAATAAAGATTTTTTAATATAAAATAATTTAACATTATTTATAGGCATGAATTAAATCATTCCAGTCAAAATATTCTACAACTGTCAAATTTTCAAAAATGTGAAGGCACAATGAAATAGCAAAAATACATTCCAAATACTAAACAAAACATTAAGAAGCAGGAAAATTTAATTCTTCTTCATCTATGTGCCATGTTCCTTGAGGACGTAGGCAATCATGGCCTTCCACATCTCCTTTTCCCTAGTAGCTCTCAACATGCTTTTTCCTGTTCCCCTCCCACACCCTGCTCCGCCATCTATTTGATCAAGCCCATTAAGTATGTTATGTGTTGCTTTCTTTCCCCTGTCTCTCTTTCTCCTGATCTCACCTGTGAGTATCAGATTCTCCAAGCCCTCTTCCTTCCTCATTACATGTCCCAGGAACTTCAGCTGTCTGTTCTTGATGTTAAGTATTAGCTTCTTTTTTATTTCTATCCTCTCCAAAACCTTATCATTTCTCACATATTCGGTCCATGGCATCCTCAGCATCCTTCTGTAGAACCACATTTCAGCTGCTTCAAGTTTCTCCTTCATCTTTGAAGCGATTGTCAAACATTCATTGCAATATTGAAGAACAGACATCACATAACAATCCAGTACTCTCTTCTTTATTTCCAGCAAAATTTTTCTATGTCTCAATACACTACACAGCTTCTGGAATTCATCCTTGGAACCTTTCAAATACTCCCACATGGTGTTGAGAAGTTTTGCAAGCTCCCATGACATGTTGATGAAGCATCTTGGGATTATTAATGTCTGTTGGATAAACAAATTGTTTTAGGTGAGTCGATAGATTAAAATCTAAAGGAATGAAGTTGGGGGAACATGCAGTCCATGGAAATGGCCCTCCCTTATCATCTTTTATCATAGATGTGAGCCAGTGCATTTTGAACAATGTGACTAAAATTTGCTGGAACCCCATCATGCATGAACCTCATATTTGCAGGGGTACATTATTTACCAGAGAATGTACCCCTGTGTTCAAAATAAAGTCCTTGTAGACAGCTCCTGTAAGATGTGCTGGGAAAACATATGGTCCTAGCAGATAGTCACCCACAATTCCAGCTCATACATTAATGATAAACTGATGCCAATATCTAGTGTGTATTGTACCATGGGGATTCAAATCCATCATGAATGTTGGTTATGTACATTTGTTATTCAATCTCTTTAAAATTTTGTCTCATATATAAACAATACTGAATAGCCAACAGTTTGGGCAATCAACTTCTACCCCATTGACTTGAAAGAAAAAAATATTATCTCTTGAAAGATGTTATTACAATATTCACTGGAAATTGTTTCAGCTTTAAATAACCTTGAAAAGGTTGATAAGCTGTCAAAAAACAAATCAGTCAATCCTTCCTTTTTTTCTCTCTCTTTCTCACTGAACCCAAACAGTATCTCTGATGTGTCTTTTTCTTTGCATATAAAAAGTTGTCCATTATATATAAGATTTTCACAGAGTATAATGTACATAATAACTAACACAAGTATAGTTTAATAAATTATATTTACTTTAACAAAATATTGAAATAATGATTTTCTTTTTGGCACCCTGACCACATGAATTTAAGCAGATTACTAGATTGGCATCTTGGTTCCACTCTTTTACAACTGAAATAGTTAAATACTGCTGCCTCTTCTACTCAAACAGTTTCTTTTTTTTTTTTTCACTTCTTGCCTGTGGAACTTCTTCCAATTTTCTTGTTTCCTTGATGGCTACAATTTTTGAAAGATTTAAATACAACGTTAATTGCCATCTTCTATCTCCTTGAATCCCATCCATCTTTTATTCTTTCAACCAAGAACACATTTCAAAAGCTAACCAGAATACTGAGGAAGATCTCATGGGAAACAAAAAAAAATATTGCTAGACTGCTATGTGATGTCTATCCTTGTGATGTTGGACAATCTTCTCAAGGAGAGGCTCGAACCAATGGAAACATGTTTCTACAGAAAGATGCTGAGAATACCATGGACCAAGCATGTGAGCAATGATTAGGTGCTGGAGAAGATACAAATGAGAAGAAAACATACACAGCATCAGGAAGAGGCATCTGAAATTTCTGAGACAATGAGGAAGAAGGGTTTGAAGAATCTAATACTCACAGGATGGATAGAGCTAAAGAAAGACAAAAGAAAGCAGTGCAAAACATATTTGATGGGCTTGAGCAAGTGAATGGTAGAGTGGGGTTTGGGAGAGATACGAAGAGGAAAAATACTAAGAGCAACAAGTGACAGAGGTAAGTGATTGTCTACATCTGGAAGGGACATGGTACATAAAGAAGAACCCCTTGTGCACTAGTGGTAGTTGCACCTTGCTTGTGGTAAAATGATTAAAAAATAAAAAAAATGAATGTACATCATTATTTAAAGAAGTAAGAAGGTACAGATTAAAAGATGTGCTAAGTTTTTCCATTTCCCTGAAGCAAATGTTAGATACATGAGTGCTATCACATCTACCTTGCTTTTATACTTCCTTTCTTTTATCGGCTAAATAAATTATAAAACTTTGTATCAGTTTATGCTGAATTACACCTCTATCAAAAAAGAAGTACAGTTAAGTGATTTCAACTCTAAGCAATCATATATTTTCTTTGCATCTCCTGCAGGCATTTTCGAAACTGAGCCATTCATCGGGAATTAAGTTATTTTGTAACCTGCATCCAAATAACTGCCAAAATTTGACAAGTATGTAATTTCTATTAGAACTGCCCACCCACACACAAAAACACAGAATAAAGCTTAAAATTATTTATAATTTTTTTGCTCTTTCTTAATGTTTTCTGTTTGCTAATTCTTTCCCATCCAGTAACACCTTGCGTCTTAGTGGCTTTACTACCTTGCTTGGGGTAAATTAAATTAAAAAAAATAAACCTACAAAGTTTATGTGCTTTTTTTTTAAAAATAACATTTTTATTAAAGGAATCCTCTCTTCTTCTCCAATCCATATTGATATATTAAAACCAAAAGAAACAATCAATTAAGTGCCACACACGATACGTACTGGGGTGATCATGTCTCAAAAGAGACATGACTAATTGGGCAGAACATTTTCCCGCAGTAGGTTACCATTACTTTCTGTGGTGGACTAGTTGCCAACAAAGGTTAGAGTATTCAATTTGTCCTGTTATTTAACCCATAGCTGGAGGGAAAAGAGATGAATTAACCTTTCCCAATGGTATTTGCACATAAGTGAATACAACAAATTCAACTGGATTTGAAGTCAGCTCTCTAATTTCTTGTTCGAAGCCAGTATCCACTGTGCCACACTGCATATCCTCAAGAAACAATACATGTGAAATAGAGAGAAAAATTTGACTTTATTAAAGTATTATTTGCAATTTGATCACAAAAAGCTTGTTCAAGATTTTTCCATTCAATAACTGGTAAAACTGAAACAAATTCTGAAGAAAGGGAAAAGTACTATAGGCTAAAATAGTCTCTGCATCCTTCTTCATGACATATTAATTTCCACACTACAACCAATTTCTCACAGACAAAATATTACAAGTTTCTTGCTGCTCTATCATCATTTTCATGGAAAGTGCTCAGATGAACTGCATTCCTTTGTTCCACCAGTTCTAACCTTCATGGTTAAGGCATGCCATGCTGCACTTAATAATCTTTTACCTTTTTTCTTTCACATTCACTAAACCCTTGTATCTTAGTGGCTTTATTGCCTTGCTTAGAGTGAAATGATTAAAAGATAAAATCACTGCTTTGTGGAACCAACTCCTATGAGAATGCATCTTTGACCACTAAAATCTTAACTTGTTCAAGTCTAGGGTTAACTGTTATCTTTCTTTCCCACATATCCCCCATAAACTGAGCCTCTTACTCTATAACCCACTCCTTTGAGTGACTCTTGGGCCTTGTACAGGGTGAATATCATTGTAGTATGGTAGTACCATAGCCTCCTTCTTTTTCAGGAGAATTGGAGTTAAATGTATTGCAATTTTTGCCATTTCTTTTCAAAATGAAATCATTCATTATGTTAAGATAAAAGAACTGATGACTTCAGGTTAAAAATTGTCACTGCCCACGAGAGGAAAACAATGCAATTTTAAGTACCAAGACATAATCACAAAATTCAAGATGTTTACTGAGTGAATCAACGTGGCAGAAAACCCAATGTATCCCTTCTGTGGCAAAAAAAATTCTCAGTTGAGAATTATCACCAAGTAAACTTTGGCAGATTTGAATGACTCTGGTATATCTTGGCCGACAGACATTATAGCAAACATTGCATAAGACTTGCTTGCATGGAAAAATGATCAAGGAAGGTTGCAATGTTCAAGCACTTAAAAGTGTGTCTATCTTTTGCTAGGCATTATGCTGACCTGAATTTATGCTTTTATTAATCAATTCTTTCATCAGCTGAAATAGAAATTGAGCTTTTCATTAAACAGGGCAAAGAAGTTTTGATTTAATTAGGTTAAAAATGAGGGAAGCTTTCAAAAAATTGTCCTGAAAAGTCACTCTTTTAGATCTTTTTACATAGCAAAAAAATAAACCTGAAAATTTCAATTACAAGTTGGAATTTAAATACCTGAGAAGTGTTCTAACAGATGACGGAAAGTACAACATGGAAATCCAAAGATGTATTGGCATGGCCAAGAACACATTCCAAAGCTGAGTAGAGTATTGAGAGACAGAAAGAATTTCACTGGAAACAAAGAAAAGAGTCCTGGACTGTTATGTGATATCTGTCCTCCTATATGGCAGTGAATGCTGGAGAATTTTCTCAAAGGTGAAGGAAAGACTCAAAGCAACAGAAATGTCATTCTACAGAATGATGTTGAGGACACCATAGACTGAACACGTGAGCAACAACAAAGTTTTGGAGAAAATGGAAATAAAAAGGAAACTTATATTTAGCATCAGGAAGAGACAGCACAGATTAACTGAGGCACTAGAATCTGATACTCACAGGGCAGATAAAGGGACATGGATTAAAAAGCAAGTGACATACTTGATGGGTTTAAACAAATAGATGGCAAAACAGGGTTTGAGAGAGATCACAGGACAAAATATTTTAAGAACAACAAGGGACATGGAGAGATGAGGGCCATGATCACTTATGTCCTGAAGGGACATGGCATTTAAAAGAAGTGTCAGCAAGGGCTCTGTACTTGGACCTATTTTGTTTCTGATTTTCATTAAGGAACCTTCCTGATCACTTAGTATTTATACTTATGACAACTATTTACTGCTGCCTTAATGATAAGTTTTATAGATTTGATAAGGATCTGTGTTGTGTTGCAGTATCGACTCAGAACCACAAATTGGGGAGCCGAGTTTGAATTCCTGTTGAACTCCTTGCATTCACTTACGCACAACTACCCTTGGGAAAGGTATTAATCTGTCTCTTCTCTTCAGTTATGGGTTAAATAATAGGACAGACTGGGTTCTATAGCCTTGACTGGCAACCAGTCTATCACAGAAAGTAATGGCAACTGCAGGATAATCTTCTGCCTGGTCAGTCTAAACAAAATGACCATCAAATTGTTGTTAACTGGAGCAAGAAATGGCTTCTTAATTTTAATACCTCCAAAACTTCCCTCTTCTCGAGAATCATTTGGCCTTCCATCAGTATGGCAAATGCTAACCTTGATGAGTGTGATTTATTGCTTCTTCTGTAGCTAATGTTTCCAACTGACAATTTTTTCCCCAGAATCTATCTTGCGCACTTATTAGTCTGTCCTTAATCTCTGAATTAAATATTGCTATCACATTTAGTTCTGCACTCCTGCTATGTAATTAAAAATACAGATAGCAACAGAAATTTCTTGATAAAAGCCAAAGAAGAATCTGCAATTGTTATTGATCCTGTCCTGGCATCTCAGCTTCAGATCCTTCCCACGCTCATAACATAGATTTTCTATGCCTTTTCTATATGTTTTTATAGTAATTGTTCTGATGAGTTTCTCTCCTTGTTATCTTGACTTAACAATTTTAAGTTCAGTACTAGGTCTCACATTTTACAGTTGAAATTGATAGATATATGCCTTTTCTATATGTTTTTGATATATGCCTTTTCTATATGTTTTTGATATATGCCTTTTCTATATGTTTTTGATATATGCCTTTTCTATATGTTTTTGATATATGCCTTTTCTATATGTTTTTATAGTAATTGTTCTGATGAGTTTCTCTCCTTGCTATCTTGACTTAACAATTTTAAGTTCAGTACTAGGTCTCACATTTTACAGTTGAAATTGATAGATATAACCATTACTTCTATTCTGATAGTTTTTTCTTGTACTTCCTACTTCTGGAAATCTCTTCTAGCTTCTTGCTTTCCTGTTAACTTGGACCTTCAGAAATTTTC
Source organism: Ascarosepion bandense (assembly GCA_037127315.1). Taxonomy (NCBI): domain Eukaryota; kingdom Metazoa; phylum Mollusca; class Cephalopoda; order Sepiida; family Sepiidae; genus Ascarosepion; species Ascarosepion bandense. The sequence goes on along the minus strand of JBBBDQ010000294.1, from coordinate 1,062,368 downwards.
ATCCATTTTAAATAGGAAAATGAAAAATTTAACAGCACAACAACATTTACTCACTTTAGTTTATTAGGTATTATATTACATCCCTTAGCAGCCCCCACAGTTTACATTTACTTTCACAGTTCTTCTTCTTCTTCTATGTGCCTTGTCTTTTCAGGACATAGGCAATCATTGGCCTTCCACATCTCCCTGTCCCTGGTGGCTCTTAGCATGCTTTCTCCTGTTACACCACGCAGTCCCTTTTCTGCCATCCACCTGCTCAGGCCAGTCAAGTACGTTACATACTGGTTCTCCCTGTCTCTCCTTCTTTCTATCTGGCCTATTAATATCAGGTTCTCCAAGCCATCTTTCCTCATTGCATGTCCCAGGAATTTTAGCTATCTCTTCCTGATGCTCAATATTAATTTCCTTTTTGTTTCCTTCCTTTCCAAAACCTCATTATTGCTCACATGCTCAGTCCATGATATCGACAGCATTCTTCTGTAGAACCACATTTTAGTTGCCTCAAGTTATTCCTTCATCTTTGATGATATTGTCCAGCATTCACTGCCATATTGAAAAACTGACATCATATAGCAATCCTGAAGAATATTTCTGAATGTCCTTTGATTTAAAAATTTCAAAAACTTAATGATATTTTTACTTCTGTTTATGAATACATGCTGCAAAATAAAAGATGAAATATGCTGGAAAAGAAAAGTTTTCCTTTCGTCTTTATTTATATACAAAGTTCTATCTAAATATTTGGTTGGAATCTGTGTCTATCAAGGATCTGTAATTTAATGAAGAAAATGCACTATATTTGCAGCAGCAGTGTGAATATAAATCAAGTAAAAACAAAATTAAATGAAAAAGAAGTAAACAACTAATAATACTTGTTTGATATATTTTAACTGGTTCATATTGAAATATGGCTGATTTATAGAGAAATTTAAGCAAAACACAGAGAAAACTAACCAAAATATCAAAATAGCTTGTCAATTTTATAAATCTAAATAAATAAAAAAACAAATTCTCTCTGTCTGTCTGTTTCTCTAAAACCCCTCCTACTCTGGCCAAACTTGCTCTATATAGACAGATTATACCTTTTAGGAATCAGGATAATTCAGGATTGAAAATCTGCACTTCATCTGAGTCTTTAGCATCCAGCATTGAGCGTGTCCAGATGATAAGGGAACAGTTAAAAATTTAAATCTTAAAATAACATTAAAAAAATTAATGATTTAAAATTTTTAAAATTTGAGTCTGAAGTAACACAAAAGCTTTGTGGATTTAAAAAATTATGTTTTAAAGTTGTAGGCTGATTAGTAAGTTGCATAGTGTTCTTGCTTTAATGTCAGAATTAATGGAACTAAAGAATGGAACTCATTTGAGCATTTCCCATGAAAATAGCAAAGAGCTTTGACAGGCTTGCAAAACTGTGTCTGTGAGAAAGGGTTTGCGAAGTGGAGAATAAGACCCCCTACTCACAAGTCTGTCAACCCAGAAAAATGAGGATTGAACATATATCAGGACAATACTCTATTTCTGGTCTAATCTGATTCCTGCAAATATAAAACACCACAGAAGGCATCAGATGGAATGATATAGAGTGAGACAACTATTTTTCCAGCATTTTTGACAATGGAGCATATATATAAATTTCATTTGAGGTCTGGAGAAAACTTGAGACCTAAGAGATATTTGAAGCATGAAACCTCAGTGAGAGTAGAACTGTTAATCAATAATAAAGCAGAACTAGAAATAAATAAAACTGAAATTGTTTAATGAAAACAATTTAATAAAAAATCTAATTTGAAACAGCTGTCATTTTCATTGGCAAAATGCTAATTTTAATTGTGTTTTCAATTGTTTCTCAACTTTATTATAACAGGTGCAAAGTAAACATTTGCTAGACAATGAATCAATGAATCAATCAAACATTCAATAGATAATAATGATATAACAGCTTGTCAGAAAAAAGTTTTGTGAATAATATGCCTTCTCTGTTATATGATACAAAAAATGGTTTTACTTCATTAGGTACACTAAGAATAGTGCCAATATTGTCAGCTATTAATAAAACAAGTGTGCCTAATGTGACAAGATCAATATATCAGGCCTTTAGCTTTCAAAGATTATTGACCTCTTGCACAATATGGCAACACTAAAACAGAAAAGAGACCCATGAGGGTCAAAAATGATATTCAGGGTAGAAATAATAAGTGTCCATAGTCCTAGGGAAAAAGTGATATGCAATAAATAAATATAGGCCTTTCTGATTGGATTATTTGAAATTATGTGAAACCTTGTATTTCAAATGTCAGCCAAATATACTGATTATCCATGGGGTGGATGCAAAATATCAATTGGTATAGTAATCATCATATTTAGTAATTACAAGATCAGAATTTAGGTAGATGGCATGTCTTATTTCTATTTTGTGTGCTAGTAAAGATTCATTTGTGGGTAAAATAATATTAAAGAAATGATTGGCAAATAAAACATCATCATAGGGCTGTAGACATTAAGCGATAGAAGAGAGTGTATATTGGGATTAAATTGGATAATCTATAATAAGATGGCAAAGAATTATGGCTCTAAATTGATTGCAGAGGAACACAAAATCTTCATTGTGAAAAGAGTGACCTAAGAGAATGTTCTTAAATAGGAAATTTACTTTACAGTTTAAATAAAATCATCACTCCCATAACAACCAAGTTTTTGGTTCATAGCACAGCTGAACATTTGACTAGCTTTCTTGATATGTCCAACACACAACCACTTCATCCTATATAAGGCAGCAAAGACACTAAGACACAAGGGGTTGTTGAGTGTGAAAGAATAAGAAAAAAGGAGAAACATTATAAAAGAGTGAGAACAATAGAAGAGTAATCAAGAGGACATTAGATAATTGATTTTGCATTTGAATTTTTGAAGATGAAAGTTAGCTAAAAAGCATGGAGCTAGAAGTTCCATACATGAGAAGTACAAGAAAAGAAACAGCATAGAACTTAGTTAAATCTAGCCAATTCAACAGTAACTTGATGTGACTCTGTTGCCAATCTAGTACAGTATTTAAATTCATAAAGTCTAGATGCCATAGCAGAGAGTTCATCTGAACAATTATCATAAAAAAATTTTTTATAGAAATGATACAGGGAAGCTACATTAGAGCCGTGGCAAAGTGACTGAAGCTGAGGTGTCAGATCAGGACCAATATCCCTGTTGATTCTTCTTTGGATTTTATAAAGAATCACCAAAAAGATATAGCAGGAGTACAGGAATATATGGGACAGAAAGGTTCAAATCAAGTTTGAATAGAAGACTTATAAATATGTAAGATAGATTCCAAGGAGAAAAATTGTCTAGAATAAAATACCTATTAATGATTCAGTATAATCTTGCCATTTCCTTGTTAGCAGAGAAAAAAACACACACACGCACACACACACACACACACACACACACACACATATATATATATAGGAAGGGATGTGGATAGAATAAAGTTTAATTCCCAAAAAACACTATTCTTAAAACGTGCTCAATACAAAGAAGAGCGATTAATATTTATTTAGAATTTACAACATAAATATGTTATGATATCACTACAAAAGTAGCTATTTTGTTTTGACACTACTTATGTCTTGTCAAGTGATGGTACTGATTTCAAGTTGAAGAATTTTAAAAGGTTCAAAACTAGCCAAACTTACCTTAATCAGGGAGACATTCTTACATAGTCTGTGATGACTAATCAAAATACAAGTAATTTCTAATTTTAGGAACATAAGAACAGACTCTAAAAACAATTTATTGGGGTACTAATGTTAGTATTTATTGCCCAAACAAATTGTTTTTAGAGATTTTTCTTATGTTTCTAAAATTAGGAATGGATATAAACATAAATAAGCAACAAAGACTGGAAAAGATAAAAGAAAATGTGATGAAAAAAACAATTATATACAGAGAAATTATAATGGTGCCTTCATTAAACTTTGAAGTTGGCATGACTCAGCTAAGTTAAGTTATATACTTTTCCTCAGTAATCCTATTAATGCTTGATCTCTTTTCAATATTGAGCACTTTACAACAAAAACCTGCTTGCCAAAATATCTTTTTACCAGTACAGCACTGAAAAAACAACAATCATGGCAGTAAACATTATCACAACTCAAAACTATAATGGTTAAATCAAAGAAGACAAGTGGAAAACTGTATTTAACTCGCCTGAGGCAAAAAGATGAAATGAACTTTATTCCAAATAACGTATCTATAAACAAACAGTGTTGGCAACTATAAAAAATGCTCACAAATGATTCAAAAAGATTAACAGAATATTTTAGTTTTAGAACACCTTCATGTGTAGAGCAATGTCACAAGATGTTAAAACGAAGAGAAGTCAACCATTTTCCTTGGACTTTTTATTGTGTACGTTAGTCTGTTTCAGTATCATTAACTAAAATATTCTGTTAATCTTTTTGAATGATTTGTGAGTATCTTTTTATAGTTGCCAACACTGTTTATAGATAGGTAATTTGGAATAAAGCTCATTTTGTCTTTTTGTCTTGATAAAATCCATCACAGAACAAAATGCGTAGGTGAGTTAAATACAGTTTTCCTTTTGTCTTCTTTTATTTAACCATCCTTGTTCTTAATTTCAGATCATAACTGAGTATACTTTTACACAAACACACACACACACACACATATATATATATATATATATAAGGATTGATAGTTACTTAAGGCATGAAACTGCCATTTATAATGTATTATTGGTTTCTATGTCTACACTATATCTTTGAATGCTCTCTCTATGCTTGTTTGCTAGCTTGGTCATGTCCAGTGACAACCTGATGACTTTCCTGCCAGCATCATCTACCAGTTCAACCCACTATCTGTTGTTCACCAGGAGATCCAGCAGATTAAACTGGCACTGGAGGATATTTTAACACTCTGCCAAGATTGTGAAGGCTTGAGTGACAACATGGCTGTCATGGATTTAGCACCTTCGTAGTATGAAATTTTGCAGCAGAAGCTCTAGCTTCAATATTGAGCATTCATACTTCATAAATATAGCAAATTTTAAACAGTCATTATTAGACATACAAATAAGTACCATACATGATACACATTTGGATGAGCATGTCACTTTTGATCCAAGACTGATTAGGTAGTAAGAGAAAAACAACATACAGGGGATGCTGAAGAAAGAATAAGAGATGGACAGGAATCAAGAAGAAAAAGATGTCAATTGATCTTTTTGGAGATTGTAGTTATCAGGGAAGCAAGAAACGAAGCTGTTAGAGTAGAAGAGACGGTTAGATTTAAATATTTTGATGACAAAAAGGTGGGACCTTGATGCCAATCTAGTAGCACATGTAAAAACATGTGGTTGGAGGACCAGGGGAAAAAAACTTATCAGTTGCTATGAAAATACTTGTAGAAAAAACTGAAGGATACCACATCACGTTGGTGAGGAAGTGACTGAAGGCAGGCTGCTAAGTCAGGATCATGAGCAACATGGTATGCTGTCTCTTTTCAAGTTTGGGAAAAGTGAATTTATGAAGCCAACAGGGATTTTTAGACTTAATGTAGTAAATGTGGTGAATGGTTTACAAATTGCAAAAAAGATGAATTTGATTTGGTGAAACATTCACAAAATGGTAGAGCACAAGAATTTGGAAGTGATGACTTGTAAATTCTTCTGGATAATATCTCAATTGTTGGAATATGCTGATAAGCTTGGTGTTAGTTGAAAAATGTTTGAAAAATATGAAGAAAATTAAAAATATGATGAACATTAAAGAAGCAAGAAAACTGATTCCATATGAGTTGTCAGTCCAAAGTGCTGGACAGTTTCTAATGACAAAGTTTACAATTCTCACCAGATATAAAATCTATCTTTTTCTGTAAGTGTCTCATTGGGGCTGACAACTGGGTTTGCCACAATATTTTTAAGGGTTGAAAATCATGTGTAGATTAAAGACAATTGGTGCCATCAATAATAAAACCTCAAAAGCAAAACAAATTATTTCTCTGTATTATTGCTTAGATGTCAAGTCATTCCATATTATTTCTGTAAAGTATTATATCTATGAACATCAGTTATTTTTAGCACTACTTGAAGCAACAGAAGGATGCTGAGGATAACATGGACCAAACATGTGAGTTTTAACAGAGGATGGAAAGTATGATACCAAAATCTGTTACTTTGGGATAGCCAAAGATGCATTCCAAAAGATAAGCAGAATATTAAGAGACAGGAAAATTCTATTAGAATCAAAGAAAAAAGTACTGAACTATTACATAATATCAGTCCACCTATATAGCAGTAAATGCTGGACAGTCTCCTCAAAGAATGTGCTTCTACAGAAAGATGCTGAGGTTGCCATTGACTAAACATGATAGCATTAACAAAGTTTTAGAGGAGATAGAATCAAAAAAAGAAAACCTATACTTAACACCAAGAAGAGACAATTGAGGTTTCTAAACCTCATAATGAGGAAAAAGGACTTGGAAAATCTGATACTCACAGAACAGATTGTAGGAAAGAAGCATAGAGAGAAACAACATGCAGCATACTTGACTAAATGGATAGCAGAGCATGGTTTAGGAAAAATGGCAGAAAGACAAAATTTATTAAGGTCTACATAAGACAGGACGTTGTGGAGAGCCATGATCACCTATGTTATGTGAGGACACAGCACATAAAGATAAAGAAATAAAAAAACAGATTTTTATGACAGTCAAGAGAAAAGTCATCCTGCTTCATAACAACGTTTAGATGTCATTTGGTTGACTCAAAAACCTATAATGATGACAGAATGGTAAATTCTTTTTACATCTGTCATATTCATTAGAAATGGCTCAGATTAGATAATCATTTGTTTCCATTAATACATAATTCCTTACCAGATAAAATTTAAATGTATATTTGTATTTTAAATTTTAATTGACAACTTTAGATTTGGAAACTTCCAGGATGTTGACATAAGGTCATAAAAAGTTAAGGAAAATATTTTTATGTTTAATTATTATAAACATTATTAATAATAAAACTGGAACACTTTGGCATATGTCCATTATATATATATATATATATATATATAGGAGGCTGACAAAATAATGATAACTCCGTAAGATTTCAAGCAAATTTATTTCAGTATGAAGTAGGACAGCCTTTTGAATTACAGCTTGAATTTTGTGTAAGATTAACTTGCATAAACTGTTTCTAGAGTAATTTTTATTCATTCACCAGCTAAAACAGTCTCCAATTCTTTCCATGATGATGGTGGAGTATATTGACTATTCACTTTTCTTTCTAAAATGAACCATAAATGTTCAATGATGTTGAAGTCTGAAGACTATGGAGATCAGATAAAATGTTCTACTTCATTAGAATATTCCTTGTATCATTCAGCTACAATTTTGCAGTATGAATGGATGCCTTATAATCCTGAAAGATGGCATTTTTCTCCAAAATCAGTTCATGAACCATATGATGAAGTTGATCATTTAAAATTCTTAAATAGTCCTAACTGTTGATTTTGATAAAATTATTTAAATAATATCTGTAAAAAAACAACAATTTTAGCCAAAAATTGAAGTACTACTAATGTTAAATCAATAATATAACAGTTTAATCAATTTTTCCAAATTTTGCTATTATGGTACTAGATGTTTTCATTATTTTGTCCACCTCTGTATGTAGGTATATATATATATATATATATATATATACAGAGAGAGACAGACAGACAGAAACAGAGTTGAATATACTGGGATGCTGTGTTAGGGTTGATTCTTATTGGTCAGAAATGTAGCAACAGAATGTACATATGTTCACTAAATTTGGAACGATTCAATCTGAAATGTTCACAGACGTCTCATTCACACACATTCATACACTTGGACAAATATTGAAAAAAATATTGTCCATCATTTTAATTCACTTGACACGCATATTAATATTCACATATACATGTAAACAAACATTTCTTTGTGTACACACATATACATATAAGAATAATTATTTATCTATTACTTTAATAAATGTAAGACATATCTAACCAATAAGAATCAACATCAAATTGCAATATATCAGTAGAATGTCTTTTTGTAAAAATTTTTAATTTTTAACTTGATTTCTGACGAAGCTTTAATAAAAGTGAAACATGTTAGATTGAGATATGTTTCCTAATTTGGTTTTTATTTTATGCTATCATTGATATTTATATATATATATATTTAGTCATCCGCAGACAGATCTGTTTCGCTGTATTACAGCTCATCAGTACGGCTTAGACTTCGGTCGCTTCCCTAACCCAGGATCGAAACCCAACCGAATTGGCGTCAGTCGGCGATTCTACTCCTAGGCCATGAGCGTCCAGTAGAAGAAGGCAGGCTTTTTAACGCGTATAAACATGCCCAATAGCTGGAGTGCTCCAATTCATTATCGAATGAGAGGTGCGTAAATGCCGGAGTAGCTACTGTTTACAAAGCCTACCACTCTTCCAAAGTGCTCAATCAGGGTATAACATCATACATTGAGTGATGGTGTTACGAAAATAGTGCTCAATGTAATATAACAGAGCTATTAACTATATGTTAATAAATATATATGTTATCCCTTATTAGTTGCACATCTTGGAATTTCATGCACAATGAAATCTTTAGGTACTGGGTAGAAACTGACCATTACATAATTTAAATTTAAATAAAAATATCTGGTTTACAGAATGCTGGTGCTATCCATATATTAATATGGGGTTTTCAGTTTTTATTTATTTCTTCTTTACATCTGTGTTTAATGAACTGTAGGAAAAATCATTAAAATTGACAGGATTTTAATTTTAGATTTAAAATAGACTGGGATTAATTTCTAATGTTTAAAATAATCAAGGATTACTGCTATTTATTAAAAAGAAATATATTAAAATAGACAGTCCTAAAGACTATATATAAAAATATTAATTTTTATGCAAAGTTAGGATTATTTTTTTCTCTCTATCTCTCCCTCATATATATATATATATATATATATAGTCATCCGCAGACAGACCTGTTTTACTGTATCACAGCTCATCAGTACGGTTAGACATCTGATTGCTTTTTACCCAGAATTGAAACCCGACCGAATCGGTCTCAGTTGGCAATTCTACCCCTGAGCTACGGGCGCTCAGTAGGAGACAGACTTTTTAGTGTGGATATTATCATTATACACGCCCAATAGCTGAGAGTGTTCTAATTCATTGCTGAATGAACAATGCGTAGATGCCAGAGTAGCTACTGTTTTTCAAAGTTTACCATTCTTCCAGAGTGCTCAATCAGGGTGTGAAGTAATAATAATGGTAGAAACTAATGGATATATATTCCACAGTTTGTTAAGTATTATGTTTTATAAGGTCCTCAATACAAAAGTGGAGCTTTTACAGAGAAATAGTTATTATTAATGTTATAGAGATGTAGCCATTATTAGCACCGAAACCTGAAAGCTTTTGAGTTGTAGTTACATATGTTATTATTATAGCACTAATAATAACTAGAGAGAGAAAGAGAGAGATAGTTGCCAAACTGTTGGAATATATATCCATTAGTTTCTACCATTATTATTAATATATATATATATATATATATATAGGGTGGCTTAAAAAATTGTTATTACAAATGTTTACTTAATCAACAGAGCCCACTGGGAGTTTCTGGGAGAGAGCTCATAATCTGGCGTGTTGATTTTTTATTAATGTTCAAACTGACATAATGACTACATGCTAACATCACCATTAAGGGCTTCCAAATGGTTCCATCTACCCAATTTTACTCATAAGGCTTGAGTTAAATTGTTTTCATCTATTTTCCAAAGATGCTGCACACTTTAAGTACCTCCCTAGGCCAATAAAATCAGAAAGTCATCTTCCTGACAAATCATGCATTTCATAGTCAGAAAGCAAATGTTCTAGCCCCACACCCATATATATATATATATATATATATATATATACACACACACAAGTATAGGGTTGGTATGGATGGAATAAAATTTCAGTATCCCCACCAAAAAACAAAAAACCCTATTCTTAAGAGTGCTCAATACAGAGTAAAGCAAATAATACTTATTCAAAATTTATAACATAAGTATGTTATGACATCACAACAAAGTAGCTATTTCATTTCAACACTTTTTGTGTCTACTCAAGTGGTTGAATCAACACCATCACTTGACAAGACACAAGAAGTGTTGAAACAAAATAGCTACTTTGTCGTGATGTTATAACATACTTATGTTTTAAATTTTGAACATATATATATATATTAATTAGTATAATATTTTTTTTATATAATAGTGTGAGTATTTTGTGATCACAACAGATTAACTATTATCTCTTAAATATATATTTTTAAGTTTTAGACTCCAATTTCTTTTACCGTTAACTTATATTGTCTCTTTATTTTTTATTTTCTTTTGAATTTTCTTTCTCTCTATCTTTTTTTATCATCTTTTCTTTTTAATTTAAATTTATTCCTCTGCTCCATTTTTCTTTTTTTCTTCTTCTCTTTTCGTTTACGCTTCAAGATACATAACCTTTCTTTTTAACACTCTACCTCTCTCTCTCACTCTCTCTTTTTCTCTCTCACTCTCTCTTTCTCACCTAACCCACTTTCTTTACGTTTCAAATCCACGGGTCTGCAACCTAACTGTTAGACGAATGTATCATCAAACTTTTGTTGACATTGGCCGCTACGCGTGTTGTCTGATTATATGTTGCGTGTATATATGATTGTGTATGAATATGTGCATGTGTTCGCTAAACTGATGTATTTTTCTTAATTTTTTCTTTTAAGGGAGTGACCGTTATTTTTATTCACTTTTTTAGGTTTTTGTGAATCGCATTCATGTAAAATCCTTTGTTAAATAAAGATGGAAGCTGACGATGATTCGCCTGAAATTGGCCTATACTTCCGATTCACCATGAAATAATGTGTCTGTCTTAATTTTTTTTATATTTGCTCTATATGTATTTATATGCATATATGTTTAGAGCTCTCTTAGAGAGTAATCCTACCACTGTATGTACAGGATACTCCTTTGGATTCTTCTATACCCACACTGCATGCTGAGATATATATATGCATGTATTTGTGAGAATTTTTTTAAATGTCATGTCCCTTTAGTATGTAGTTGATCATGGCTCTCCACAGATATATTTTCTTTAAGTGTGAATTGACATAATATTTGGGGAACAATAATTTTTATTGTTTCTTGTTTCTATGGCTTGGAATTCAGACTTTTCTTTTTCTTAGACTGACTGCCACCCTAGAATAAAGTACTTCATCTACATTGCCATTAGTGAAAAGGGATTTATAACATTCCGAAAGGCATTTATGTGAAAGTGAATGTAACAATCAAGGCTGAATTTGAACTCTGCTCACTGATTTCACTTTTTACACTTATAATCAATTACACTACCAACACTTCTTTTTTCATGTACTGCACCAAGACATGGTAGATCATGGCTCTTTACAACATTCCTATCTTCTGTAGCACTTAGTAATTTGTTTCTTTTTGCTAACCATTTTACTTCCAGTTCTGTCAGCCATTGACACAACCTCATTAGGTAGGTTATGAATTTCTTTCCTCTGTCCCTTTTGCCTTCAATACACCCTGCAAGTTTTAAATTCTCCAGTTTCCTTATAATATTACCTAGAAATTTAAACTATATTTTTCTAATGCTAGTTAATGTTTCCATTTTCTTAAAAGTTTCTCTTTGCTCATACGTTCAGTCCCTGGTATTCTCAGCATCCTTCTGTAGAATCACTTTTCTATTGCCTCAAGTCTCATCTATAACTATGAGGAGATTATCAAGCATTTCCTGCCATATAGGATGTCTGATATTAAATAAGTTCTTTTTTTCTAATGAATTTTTCCTGTTTTTTAATACTCTGCTTTGCTTTTCAAATGTATCTCCAGCTATCACTATGTGCCTTGTGATTTCAGTATTGCATTTTAAAACACTTCCTAGTTACTTAAATTCTTTTACTTGCTTGATTTTGCCGTCCCCAATTAGTAATTTGCTTGATGGACTGTTCTTTTTGCTGACAACCATATATTACATTTCATCTAACAATTGATATTTAGTCCTTTACTCTCACTTTCTTCACTGACTTCTGAAGGAGATCCTATAGTTTCTTTTCTGTGTCTGTTATCAATTCTCTCATCTCTGTATTTTATGTTGTTAAAATTCTGGTTGCCAATAATGAATTCTGTGAGAACTTCTGATTATCTTATGATCATGCCACTGTTAAGGTTGACAAAGTCTGGTGAGAAGAAACATCCTTGTCTTACACTTCTTTTGCTGACAACCATATGTCTTGCAACATGTCTATGCAACACTGATAAATACAACTTTTCTATGATAAAGTTAAGGTTCCTATGGGAAAAATTGTAATAAATAAAGTAAATGGTAGACTGCTTATTTCTAAGTATGCCTGACTGACTGGGGTGAGGTATAGCTAATCTCTATTGCAGATACCTGTTGGGCACATTTTTATTTCTTCAACACCCACAGAGACAATGTTTGGTTTCTAGTCAAACTATGTTGAGAAGACCTTAATTGTAGTTTCTAGGAGAGAGTGCTTAATATGGTGTGATCAAGAGGTTTGAAAAAGGCTTGTAAACTAAAACCTTCCAACATGATGGTTTATGACTTTGTTAGGACCACCATTTACAGTCGTTTCTGCATAATTACATTCACAAAACTTGGGTTATTTTGTTGTATGGTTTAAAGACATTTTCTATCAGTGCTGCATGCTGGGATTGTCTCTTCAGGCTGTCATTATCAAGAAGTCACCATTTTCATAAATCAACAATGGTGAGATTTGAACCTGTGTCTCATATTTTGAATTGTAGCATCCTTACCACTTTGCCACACTCCTGCCTGGAATAAATATTACATATGTAAAAGTATATGATATTATTGGTTGAGACCTGGCATCTTGATTTAATTCACTTTCCCACTGATGTGATGGCTTCCCCTTTGTCTTTTCTACAAATGTATTCATTGCAATTGTTCACATGATTTTTTTTCTTTGTTGTCTCAACTGCATGACTTTAAGTGTGCTACTAGATTGGCAATTAGGTCTCACCATTTTATTGTTGAATTATCCAGATGCAACAATATTTCTATTTGAATAATTTCTTTTCTCACACTTCTCATCTGTGGAACTCCCTTCTGATTCTTTGCTTCCCTGCCACCTACAATTTAAACACATTATCATCTTCTATCTTCCTGAATTCTGTTTCTTTTGTGTCCTTTCATTTCACTGAAGTCTTTCAATTCTCTTTCACTCACTGTAAATCTTTGCAGCTTAGTAGCATTATCACCTTGCTTGGGATAGAATGATGAATTTTTTTTTTTTCAAATAAAGGAAATTAATGCAAATACTAAGGTTTAATTTTCTTTTGTTTACTGAGATTTTAATTAATATTTTTTAATATTTTTTAAGTTTTGCTGATAAAAATCTCTTACCAAACAATAAAAACTGATTTCAAACAGTCGAATTTTACTTCAAAACTTATCACCTAAATTAAACTTATTTTAAGAATTTCCTTTGAAATAATTTCTATCATGGCAGTATAATATTCATCCCTCATTAAGACCAGTTATTTGATACTTGCAAAACAGAAATATGAAAGAATTTTTAAAATTTACTGTTACTGCGCAGATCAAAAGAAATCATCAATTGATGAAGAAAACTGAAATTTCTTAGAATAAAACTAAAAATACGAGTGACTGGTTCTGCAAATGAAAAAAGCTTTTGCTTCTGTGATACAAACATCTCAACATTGTCTTGATAAAATATCCTAAATTGTTTTGCCTGCAGCTAAGAAGCTCTTCTATCAAAAGAGTTGTCTATGTTCATCACTGGTGTAATGATTTCTCCTACAGTTCATCAAACACAAATTCAGTGAGGAAATAAAACTTTGAATTCTTTCTGCTTGTAATCAAGTATCAAAAGAACTTGACAAATGTCTGAATCATAAGGTTCTTCAAGATTCTACATTTATTTATCAATGCAATTTGTTTGTTATTAAATTTGTGGGAAATGGATGCAATTTAATTTGTAAAAATATTCATTTTTAAGCTAGGGAAATTTTTGAAAATGGTCAGTACACCATAAAAATGTATGATTCATATAAAATTCAATGTTTCAATATGTAATCAAATTTTAATGAAATTATTGAATATTTGTAATCTTCAGAAGAAAGAATGATTCTCTGTGAAGCATCCATGAAAGTATGAGGAAATCAGACAGAATTGCAAAAAGTGTATGGAAAGCAAATCCATGTAAGGCTTTTACTTGTTTTACCATTCCACTGCTATATCTTAAAAAGAATCTTTATCTCATAACTGTTAAAGTTAATATTTGGCAAACCTCATGCTTCACAGGTGACATTAATAACTTTAATCATAAAATAAAAAAGCTGTTATAGAGTAGAATTTTGAGCAGTTATAAAAATGCCAAATTGCAAGCTCTTAGTTTTATTTTTCTTTAATGTCAGTATTATTAATACACAAATTAAAAAGTAATTCTTTATCCAGAATATTATAGTAATTGAAGTTAGATGGAATCGGAAAGATACTTCTTGCTATATATATAGCGGGATGCAGGTTCAAGTCCTGCCAGAGAGTGTGTAACTTTCTAGTAAGGTTTTTAAAATATTCAGGCCGATAAATGAAAATAAATACATTATTTAATAAATAAACACAGCATCAACTCAAATATGAATTGTCCTGGGTATGATGGTAAATTGCATCCGGCAGCAAGTGCTCTGATTGGGAGGTTGTGAGAAGCATAAAACCACCTCTTAATTGCTGTTGTTCTCAGGTCCATCCTGACCCAGAGTGGCAGCACCTGTTAGGGTCCCAGCTATGGGCAAATAGTTACCACCCACCAAAACTGGGATCAAAACACTATGAAAGTATAAAAATAGACTTTTATAGAAATATATACATAAAAATAGATTTTTATAGAAAAAAATACATTTTTGAAGGAAAAATATTACCAATAATACATTTTTGAAAAAAAAAAAGTTATGACCCGCAATACATTTGAAAATACAAAACTAGAAGACATCTTCAGTTTTTTAAAATAAAAAGAAAAAAATTTTTCATGAAAATCTGACTAAATCAACCTTCTCACTGTAACCAAACATTTTAAAAAAATACCTTAAACCCTACCTTTTTGGCAGTAAATAATCCACATAGGTTGATATGCTGTTAAACAAAACTCAAGCTCAAATATGAATGTTCACTAAAAATAATGTATAAGCAATAAAATATATTGGATTGATAAGTAAAAAAATCTATTCTTAAAATTGCTTTGTTTACATTAAAATATAAAACTCAGAGATGCATATTTTGAGAATAGGAAAATAATATCTTTGAAAGCACTATTCAGACTTTGCTTAGCTATATATATATATATAAATATTTCATCTTTAAACAAGTTATTTCACTACCTTGGTTTCCACCATGAGTGGTTTCTTACCTTAAGGTAAAATCGGTTATTAAAAATTGCCTGAAGAAACCACTCATGGTGGAAACCAAGGTTGCGAAATAACTTGTTTAAAGATGAAAAATATTCAAAAGTTCTACAATATAATTGTATAGAACACTTTTTAATACATATGTGTACTGGTCTAACCCGATTACCACCAAAAACTAAGTATTAAACAATCAATATATATATGTATATAAGCACTATTAGGGCTTTGTTTTACTGTTAGTCCTATGTGGTCGAGTGGTTAAGATACATCAGACTTAATGATGGTTTCACCTAGGGAACGCATGGAGGTTTGAATCCTGCTGGAGGGCACATATTTTCCTTAACAAGATTTCTTGATTATTCAGGATGGTACATGTAAATGAATATACTGTTTCATTATATAAATCAGACCATCTATTCTAACATGAGTATCCATTAAAACTAATGCTTAAACAAATTTCAAAAAGATTTTATATTCATACACTATTTACATTGTTCAGACTGTTATCCTAATTTTAATTTTATATTTGCAATATTTCAGTAACTGTATGCTTCGACCTTCTTCAGGTCATATATGTTGGAATTTCAAACCAAACCCTTTATTTAGTCCATGGGGGTAGATAGTTCTAAGCATTCTGAACAATGTAAATAGTTGCAAAACTTTATCTCAGAAATATAGATACACACAAATATATATTGTATAATAAAGACAAATATATATATATATATATATATATATATATATATATATATATATATAGACAAATGGTAAAACAGTAGCTTCTTATGCATTTACACATCATTCATTCAGTAATGAATTTGAACACACTCGGCTACTGGCATGTGTTTTACATTGTATATAACTAGCTAAAGTTTGTCTTCCTCTACTGAGCACCCATAGCTCAGTGGTAGGATTGCCAACTGATGTCAATTAAGTCAGGTTTCAATCCTGGCTAGAAGCAATCAGATGTCTAACTGTACTGATGAGCTGTGAGACAAATAAAACTAAGGGCTCAATGTAATATACTCATATGTTACTGCTTTATGTGATTCAAAGATTTATGTGGACACTTAAACATTGATGCTGTTATCTTACAATCTGCAGATGATAAGAGTGACAAAATACTCAATTTCTTATTGTATAAGAAGGAACTGAGTGACTAGTCGCTTTTACCACCTGAGGATTGTGAGACAATAGCCTCAATGTTTAAGTGCCCACATGTAACTTAGTTGGGGAAAGCAATAACATGAGTATATTTTTTACATTGTTTTTCAAAGATTTTACCTGATAATAATATATAAATAATATCCATATTTTTATATCTTTGTGTGTCTCTTTTTCTACCCTTACACACATGTATCCATATGAGACAATTTGGAAAAGTTGGATAAGCATCCATTGTAGTGGTAAATATCTAAGTTAACTTGGAAATGTTATAATTTAACTTGTTTCACTGACAAAATGGAACTTGAGTCATCAGAAAAAGGGTTTTATTTGCCAAGACAAAACCTTCAGTACAAAAACAAAGGATTTTTTATGTTAAACAATTTCTAATCTCACTATATTACCACAGAAATCAGATTTTAACTAAATTCAACTTGATCTTTTCACTTTCCAGTATTTTATATATGTATATATATATATATATATATATATATGAATATACATAATCAAAATGTATTTCAGCAAAATTGATATGCTAATTTTCTTTCTTTAATGATATTCAAAACATGCTGACACTTATTTGCACTCAGTCACTTTGTCTGATTTAATTAAGTTCATATTTTAATTAAAATCTTTACTTTAGCAATGGAGTCTGTATTCATTAAATGCCATTTTGATAGGACTAAAGTATCAATTAATCAGTCATAAAGTGCACATTAAGAAATCCTGGTGTTTACTGTTAACTGAAAATTACTTTTAATATTGGATCAAAGTAATTATGGCTCCAGATAGATCATAAAAAAAAAAAAACAAGAACCCTGTCAATTATTTATGTGCTTATTCAAGCCATCATTGCAAACATCCAATTTAAAGATTTTCTCTCAGGCTTTTCTATCAAAAACTAGTGACTTGGTATAATCTTCATTGTTTTTTTTTAAATTTGATCATGTTAACCATAACTACTTCTTCTTTTATGACTCTCCACATCTTCCTTTCCCTTGTTACTCTTAATATATTTTGTCCTGTTGTTTCTCCCAGACTCTGCTCTGTTACCTATTTGTTCAAGCCTATCAAGTATGTCATGTGCTGTTTTCCCCTGACTCTTTTTTCTCTACTATCCTGTGAGTATCACATTCTTCAAACCCTTCTTCCTCATTACATGTCCCAGAGACTTGAGCTCTCTCTGAGGTTAAGTATAATTTTCCTTTTTGTTTCCATTCTCTTCAAAACCTTCATGTTGCTCACATGTTCAATCCTTGGTAACCTCAATATCCTTCTGTTGAACCACATTTCTGTTGCTTCAAGCCTTTCCTTAATTTTATAGGAGGTTGTCCAACATTCACTGCCATACAGATATCACATGTTCAGTAATCTTTTCTTTTTTGCCAATAAAATTTTCTTGTCTCACAGTACTCTTCTCAACTTTTGGAATGCATCCTTGGCCATGCCAATACGACTTCAGATCTCTGTGTCGCACTTTCTATCCTCTGTGAGAACACTTTCCACATATTTAAATACCTGCTTGAATTTTACCTGTAAATAGATGAAAGTGAAATAGCTTGACAAAAGATCTTGTTTATAACAAGAATGATCAGCACCAATCCTTTATATCTGTCTACATTTCTGAGATGAGGTATTGCAACTATTTACGATATTTACATCATTCAGTGCATTGTGGTGAAGTGGATATCAGCTTGGAAAGAGAAATCGGGGAGCCAATGTTTGAACTCCAGTTGAATTCTTTGCATTCACTTATGCACAAATACCCTTGGGAAAGGTATTAATCCATCTCTTCCCTCCAGTTATGGATTAAATAACAGGACAGATTGGGTTCTATAGCCTTGGCTGTCAACCAGTCTATCACAGAAAGTAATGGCAACCTACTGTGGGAAAATCTTCTGCCCAGTCATTCATGTCTCTTTCGAGACATGATTGCCCAAAGTGTGTATCACGTATGGCACTTAAGTGACTGATATCATTCAGGCTGTTGTCTTCATCTTTATTACCATAATCACAACATTTTGGCCATTTTACTCTCCAACCTTCCTCAAGTAATATATGTTAGAATTTTCAAACAAATCTTTTACTTAGTCCATAGGATTGGATTGTTCTAGTTTCATATGCTATGCCTTTTTAGGATTTCTCAATTTCAGATAAATCCCTTTAGTAACTCAACTCTCCAACTTTTTGTGTTCCCTCTGCTGTGGTCAGGTATTGAACTTACAACTGTTTAGGT
The DNA here is from genome assembly GCA_037127315.1 of Ascarosepion bandense. Lineage (NCBI taxonomy): Eukaryota > Metazoa > Mollusca > Cephalopoda > Sepiida > Sepiidae > Ascarosepion > Ascarosepion bandense. The sequence goes on along the minus strand of JBBBDQ010000294.1, from coordinate 1,043,439 downwards.
CAAGTCATTTTTTTGGATTACTCAACCAATGAGTATCCATTGAACCATGGCATGTGAGATTATAACAAGCTATCCTCATGGCCTAAATATAGAGTTTGATTTTAAATTTTAAAGGATATCACCTGAAGAAGACCAGAGTACACAATGGTTGAAACATTGTCAATATGGCAATAAAGATAAGAACAACAGTCTAAATGATGTAAATGTTTGTTGTGACTGCATCACCAAGTTATTGTGGTCTGTTGGGGCCAGAAATAAAGACACAAACATGGAATAATGTTAAACAAATATGTTAAAGACAGTAGTGCAAACATATACCAATGAACAGTCAGTAGTGCGGCTGTTAGAGTTATGCTGGAATAGATTCCACTCTCTCTCTCTCTGACTCTCTCTCTATTACTCTCTTACTCTCTGTTTCTACAAAGCAAAACTGCTACTTATATATAGTTTGGACGAGTTCATGTGCCATATGGGTGAGTCCTCCATAACAATAGTTTAAATAGCATCAAAATTTTGTTAAGTAGATAAGCCAATGATGAACAACAGTATTAAGGATATTATCAAATCCTGATGAAAATAGTTGCTATTAATGTATTTCTGAAAGTAAATCTTTAAGGCTATCTGTTGTCATCAAACTGTAAAAGTTATATGGTATCTGTTATAGATACTTTTCATTTATTTCTATTATGCTGGTATTTTAAAATGGCTGAATGAATTTCTGTCAAAGTCCAAATTTAAAGCTGAACTTCATGGAAATTATCTGTAAATGTGACAGTCACCCAGTGTACAAGCTCACTCAGTGACATCTCACTGTTGACTGGGTAATAACATGGGACAGTGTCTTTTCAGACATGAACAGGAAGGCTGTCCCTGATTGATTCTAAAGTAAAATCAGTTCCCTAGTTACTCAAAATGTTTGGATGTTTCAGGATAGGCTATATTTTTTTTAATTTTCCTTTTTTTATGGGAAGTGGTGCAATGGATATTGGCTCGGAATGAGAAATCGGAGAGCCGAGTTCAGATTCCAGTTGAATTCATTGCATTCACTTACGCGCAAATACCTTTGGGAAAGGTATTAATCCATCTCTTCCTTCCAGTTATGGGTTAAATAACAGGACAGATTGGTTTCTATAGCCTTGGCTGGCAACAGTCTACTGCAGAAAGCAATGGCAACCTACTGCGGGATAATCTTCTGCCCAGTCATTCATGTCTCTTTCAAGACATGATCGCCCAAGAGTGTTTCACATATGGCACTTAACTAACTGATTTTAGAAATCAGTTAGTTAAGTGACATATATGATACATGCTTGGGCGATCATGTCTCTAAAAATACATGATTGACTGGGGGACAGATTAATACCTTTCCCAAGGGTATTTGCATGTAAGTGAATACAACAAATTTAACTGAAATTTGAACTCAGCTCCCTAATTTCTCATTCTGAGCCAATATCCACTGCATCACAATGCATGAGATATCAGAGAGCCGAGTTCCAATTCCAGTTGAGTTCGTTACATTCACTTACATGCAGATACCTTGGGAAAGGTATTAATCTCTCTTTCTTTCTAGTTATGGGTCAAATAACAGAACAGATTGGGTTCTATAGCCTTGGTTGGCAACCAGTCTACCGCAGAAAAAAATGAAAACCTACTGTGGGAAAATCTTCTGCCCAATCAGTCATGTCTCTTTCTAGACATGATTACCCAAGCTTGTATCACGTATGGAACTTGACTGACTGATTTTAGATATAATTTAAGTTTAATAGTCAGTTGTTCTTAGTTTATTATATAAATATAATTAGAAAAAAACAAAAATTGATAAGTTTAGCAAGGGTCACAAAGCACTTCTTAGGGTCCCCAGTCAGGATTCCCACTTATCAGAGGTTTCAAGAGTAGTACACACTGATCCTGACCCTCGCCATTGACATCCTCATAAATGAGTTGCCAGGGATACCAATATACTTTTGTGCATTTTCATATGTTTTTTCTCTAAATAATAAGTTTAATAACATTTACTATTTGTTCAAAAACTGGTTCTGATTACATTATGAAGCAAAAGTTCTTTTATGAGTTAGGTGTCTTTCTTTTTTTATTATAGTACAAGGTTCATGTAATCAGTTGTGATCAAAATATTTGATATTTTAGCTGAAGTTGACTATTCTTAGAATAAGATATAAAGAGGATTGCATCTTGGATCAAAAGATAGGCCCATATGCATAGAGCATATTTTGGTATTGATAGAGTTTGTTGTAAGGTAAAGTTTGGAATGTAGTTAGGAACAATTCAGTATGGTAGGCTAAATTTAGAATTAGAGAGGAAAGGCTAAATTAAGGCATAGATAATATCATGAAGTGTTACAGAAACTGTATTCAGAAATATTGAGAAAGAGCAAACACTCGTTACCCTTTGCAGGCATCATGCTGGTCTGGTAGCATAAGCAAAAAATAGATACCTAAAAAGTTATAGTGTGTACACATGTCCATTCTTATCTATTCTCTGGTGTAGCAATGCTGATAAATTCTTTTATACTAAAAAAATAGAAATAAAGGCAAAGAGTTAAGAATACTGAAAGTACTTCAGTATAACAGCTGTTATTTGTTTGAATTGGCTTTTCCTTAGAGAAGGAAAAGGTAATCAAAACAAATATTCCCTACAACATGTGCATAAGTATTTATATTTATTTTTCAAATTTGAAAATTTATCCATTTCTTAATGATGGATTGGCTATTTTTTCTTTCTTGGCCATGTGTTTTTTGTTTTATCATCTTATAAGTCCAGTTTTTTATATACTTAATCTCAGCACAAGGAAAATAGTTTTACCATCAGTTTTTATAAATAATAACGTTTTTAATTTTATTATTTTCTTTTTTTTATATAATTTATATTAATATTTTGGAATGATCATTTTTCAAAATAGTTATTCTTTTTTTTACTTTAAACACTTGAGGAATTAATTTAAATATACCATACAGCAACAAGAGTCCTAAATTAATTTGAATATTTTAACTATGTTAAGATTTTCAGTAAAATTTCTAAGAGAGAAAAAAAAATACAGTAAATTAGTTGATAGTTTTCTTATGACAAGTTTACAAATAAATTTCTGCCAGTGTAGTATGTGACCTACCTTTTGAATGTCACCTATGAAATTCTGTTACTGGCTTAATATGTGGCCAACTTGTAAAAACATACTAGGAAGCATTATAACAGTTTGGTAACAGATAATTACAGAACAGCTTGTTCAGTTAAAAGATGCTGTTTTGGTATGTTTAGTAACAGGTAGTTTAAGAACTGCTGGTAAAAAATAAATTAAAATTAAATAGATGTAAAAACAAGTAAATTATTTCAACAAATAGTCAAATATTTATATCTTTAATTCTACTATTACTGAGTTGGGATACATTAAAACCAGATAGGCCAGATACTATACCAGAATCAAAGAGGTAGGCCACATATTATACTGACACCATTAATTCTTTAGTTGCATTAAACATGCAAAAATAAGCAAAAACATAAAGTGAAATAAAACTATATAATCACTGGACATGATGCAGTGATTATTCCAAAGTATTAAGAGTTTGATGCTCAGTCAGAAGTTCAAAAGCAGATATTATTTTAATTGCTAGCTGAATATCCATCCTAAGGAAGGAGAATGTTAAGTCTGAAGAAATGTTCTCTTCATCTCTGTAAAATTTCTGCAAGGCATCTATTTTCTGAAGCTCTTTTAATCTTCTACTTTGGATAAAGCTACATAAAGATCACCATGAGAGAAACATTTGAATAACATTCTGTTTTTATTAATGATAATAATAATTTTCCCTTTTATAATAAAGGCCACTGTGTGTGTGTGTATATTTGTGCATTTAGGCAGAAACTTTTCTTTTAAACATGTCCAATTAAATAAATTGCAAACACTGTGTTTACTTATTTTTAATAAAATCCGTTTATACTCATGGATAATCTTTCGCGTATTACAATCAAAAGATGTCAAAAAATTAACTGTAATGTTCATAGATGTTATTTTCATTCATTTCTTAAGGTACCCAAGTACTTTCAATCTCTTTCCGTGATCATCTTCAGGGGTGTGAGTTATGGTAACAAATGTAACCAGAAAACTGTATTGGTAAATGTACAGCAATTTTTAGCATGAACAGATTTTATTAAAAATAAGCAAACAGTGTTTGCAATTTATTTAATCTGACATATATATATATATATATATATATATATAAGGTCAACAATGCATATCTTAAAATGACATGTTGAAAATGCTATTTCCCCTCTAAATTTGATCTGAATTTACAGATAAATAAATAAATAAATATATATATATATATATATATATATAAATTTTTTTAAATTTGTAAATGAATTATTATGCAACCCAGGTTTATTTATAAGAAGTTTATAAATTTTATTACTTAGAAAGTCATCAGTTTGATTTTGTTTTGTAAGTAGAATTAAAGGTCAAATTATTATAATAATTTTAAAAAATGCCCCCCCCACCTCAATATCTGGTATCTAAATGCTTCACTAAACAAAGAGTGTAAACTTTTACTTGATAATACAAGAGGTATTGTAAATTTATGGAAATATTTCTGAATTAGACCACCCTTTTCTTTGCATGACCCTAAAACACATTTTTTATTCAATCTGAATTTGATAAGGCTATCTAATGGGCTGTACTAAGTGCAACCAAGTCAGTATAAATAAGGCTATTTAATTCTGTTTATAGTGATCAAACCATTATTGTAGGTGCATATTGACCCTAACCACTGAATGAAAAGCTTGCACTTAAATAATGATAGTACATCCTAATGCATTGATATATATATATTCTTTCCATTTACCCCAAATAATACTGAAATTTTCTGCTTTATTTATTATTTTATCTAAATGAATGCAGACTCTACCCAAGATATTCGGTGACTATCAAAAGTGACATAATTTTCTTTCACTTTGTTTTTAATGTCACTTTATGAGCCAAGTGAGTGATGTTACTTATTCTCAGCCGTACTCGTGCAGCAAATTTGTCTTGTCACATTTCCACAACTTTTACTAGAAGGTGCATAAATTTATATCTTACTCATGATGATTGATGATGTTGAGACCTGACAGATATTCCAAGAGCTCTACAGACCTGCCACTGCAGGTCACAAAGAGGCATCATTTTCTTGAAAGGTTTTTCTTTTCCATCAACTATATGATAAATTTGTCCTGTAATTCACCTTATCTTGTCAATCTTTGAATTCCCCGCTCTTTACTAATGTGATGACAATATCTTCTTCCTTTTCCTTATTCCTTCTCTTCCTTGTCTGCGCTCTGTACATGTTCATTCCTTTTTATGTTTATTTTCTATCTATCCACTATCTTTGTTCAAATCTTATTATCTTTCTCAGTTTAATGAAGTGTTGGTTGCCCTAGAGTTTTCAAGTAAAAACAGTTGCTCTTCATGCTCAGCATAAGGAAACCTTAAAAATAACAAGGCAAAGACTTTAAAAAATATTAAGAAAAATGTCACTTTCTGTCAATTTGATTTTGTTTTAGCCTCTGGATATATATATATATATATATATATATATATACACACACACACACACACACGTGTGTGTGTGTGTGTGTGTGTGTGTGTAATTGATTAGAACTAAGAATTCACAAAATATTGGTTTAAAAATAAATGCATACAATTTGATTGCTTTTTGATAAGAATATTTCAAATTTGATTTTTTTAAAGTCGTCTGAAGAGTTTATTTTAAAACAGGCATCAGCTGTTGTCAGTAAACAAAATTTTCAATATAAAACATTTCACAATAAATATTCTAATGTATATTTATAATATCAAGAGAAGTTTTCAAATGTATTAACATTTTAGAGATAGTTATTTTATATCATTAGCCTGATGCAAAGCTTCAGAAGAGGCCTAAAAATAAGCTGCAGACAACAGAAAATGTCATGAACATATCATTGCAGAGAGTTACAGCCTGCTTCAGTCTTTTCATTTTTCAGCAATTATGAATACTGTTATAATCTTTTATTAACAAAATATTGTAAATTTCATAAACGGCAAGATTTAATTTATAATATGTTTTATGATTTTATTATAATATGTTTAATTTATAATAATTTTTTTGCATCCCAAGCATTTTATAATTCTTCATTAATTTTCTCTATTATAATAAAGACCATTGTATACTTATTTGTGTATATATATATATATAGCCATCTGCAGACAGATCTGTTTCGCTGTATCACAGCTCATCAGTATGGTTAGACATCCAATTGCTTTTAACCCAGGATTGAAACCCGACTGATTTGGCATCAGTTGGCAATTCTTCCTCTGAGCTATGGGTACTCGGTAGAAGAAGGCAGACTTTTAGTGTATGATGTATCATACGCCAGTAGCCAGAGTGCTCTAATTTATTACTGAATGCGCGATACATTGATGCTAGAGTAGTTACTGTTTTATCAAAGTCTAACATTCTTCCAGAGTGCTCAATCAGTGTGTGAGAGTGTAAATAGTCATCTGCAGACAGATCTGTTTTGCTGCATCACAGCTCATCAGTACAGTTAGACATTCAATTGCTTTTAACCCAAGATTGAAACCCGACCAATATATATATATTGTTTTTTTTTTTTTCATCCTGTGGCCTTCATGGAGAGAGAGACACAATAGTGAGGCAGTATCAGCTCAGTTCATTCTTTTCACTATGAGTTGTAAAAGTTCTTGCCACATGTTTGCTTTTTAACAGTACCTTACTATTTTATTTTTTTGGCAGCAATTATGTGGTCAAGTAGTTAAGAATATATATATATATATATATATATATATATATACTGTATTAATTTTAAATAAAAAACAAATTTAATTATATACACATAAATAAATACACAACTCTTTATTATAATAAAGGGTATATATTTAAATATATATAAATATGTTAAATATTATTATTATAATACTGGCATACTGCAACTTAATAGCAATAATATTTCAATGTTAAAGCACCATCATCAGGCAGTAAAATGTGGTTAATTTATTTTGTAATATATAAATAAAGAGATTTAATATATATATATATATATATATATATAAATAATAATGAAGAAATAAGAACAAGGTCAGCCAATGAAATGAGTTAAGTGGAGCGGGAGTTAAAGAATTGTGTGTGTATGATTCACTGCATAAATCCAAACATGTCAAATTTTAAACCATTACAGTATATATATATATATATATATATGTATATATATATATATATATATATATTGTGTATTTGGACAGCAACCTTTCTTTTATGCTGGTTTCATTAAAATGACAGACAACGTATTATGGTTAAGATTTAAATGTAATTTTTCATGTGACCTTATGATTTTTTTCTTTTCAGAACATAAATTATATAAAAATTGTCCAAATATTTTGTTTTTCTGAGCGATTTTGTCTATTCTTTTAGCCATTATCAAGGATGGTTTTTTTTTTTTTTAATCATTTCACCCCGAGCAAGGCATTCCACTGCCACTGTAGTGCAGGGGGTTACATAAGGTCAGGGGAGTGATGGGAAAGGATGGTTAGATATAGAAAATGTTAGAAGGAGGCTGATAGATGGGTAAGGGTACCGAGAATGAGGGTTGGTTAGATGGTGAGAGTGTTTGAGAGAATAGATGCAAGTTAGCATGTTAGGAGGTATCTATTGACCTTACACTTAAACTCCTGGAGATTGTAGCCATTGGGGAAGCAGGCATGTGGAAGAGAATTCCACAGGCGGGAAGTGCGAGAAAAGAAGCAGTTGAAGTAGAAATTGCACTTTCATTTTATTGGTTTCACTGTAAAAGGGTGGGACCTAGTTGTCAATTTCGTATCTCATGTAAATTCGTACATAGGCGGCACCAATGACTTAAGGTCATCTGAGCAGAGGCTGTGAAAGTACTTGTAGAAGAGGCACAGGGAAGCCACGTCGTGGTTGCAGCTGGTCCACCAAGACAGGATCGATCACATTACAGATTCTCCGTTGTATTTTGTCAAGAAGCCCGAGGAGAGTAGCAGGGGCACCCGACCAGATGTGGCAGCAGTATTCTATATACTGGCGGATGGTAGATTTATATATGTGCAGGATAGATTCAGACAGGAAAAATTTCAGGGCCCTGCACAGGGAATTGACCTTCATAGCAGCGGACTTAGCAATGGATTTGATATAGTCATTCCATTTGAGGTCCACCGAGAGTGTCAGGCCAAGGAGGCATAGTGTTTTACCTTCAGGGAGGCAAGCCTGTTCCATGCTAATGGGAGGTAGGTGCAATTTTATTTTATGTGTAACTGAATATATGTAGTGCTATATATGTTTGTAGGGTTATATGTATGTTTTATGTTCTGAACATTGTAAGTACATTGTTGGCAATTTTGATATTATTGAGTGTTGTGTTTTTCTTTTTTATTAATAATGCTTCCATTATTTTTAGCCTTTTTTGCAGGTGGATTCTGCTGTGATATTTGTGTTGTTAACAAGTATGTTATGGATAAGGTTTGGTAGGTTTGTGTATGTTTCTAAATGAGATTGAACTAAGTTCAGGTCACATAAAAAACAAAATGAAAACTTAACTATAATACCTTGTCTGTCATTTTAACCTATTAAATATATATATATATATATATAAAACCAGAATGCCATCAAGTTCCCACCCTTTTGCAGTTAGATCATCCAAATGCAGGCAACAATTCTACTCTATCAGCTTCTTTTCTTGCACTTTCCACCTGTGGAACTCCTTTCCACATACCTGCTTTCCTGACAGCTATAACCTCCAAGAATTTAAATGCAAAGTCAATTCCCATCTCTTATCCACTTAACCCCAGCCCCTTCGGCATCACCCCATGTATCTTGTTCTTTTACTTTCCCTCTACATTCATAACTGTCTTTACTTCTGTGTTCATGTCCTTCTCTTGCTTTTTCTCTTTCTCCTCCTGTAGCTGGTTCGTCTTTGTCTTCACTCTTTCCCTGTCAAAAACTTTAACTCATTTATGTCGCCCCCTTGCACCTCAGTGACAGTACTGCCTTGCTTGGGGTGAAATGATTAAAAAAATAAGTATATATATATATATATATATATATATAAAGTAGAATCCTTGAAATTTGGTAAGGTAAATTCCAATAGAGACAAACTCCAAAGAGAACACAATGTTAAAATTTATTGTTAAATTTTACTTAATTTAAACATAATCAGGAAACAAAAGTAGATATTTTTACAAATCCATTGGTAATATATTTTGTGACTGGCTCCGCCGCTCATCAGACCAAATATATATATAATATATTTCTCTCCTGCCATGCTCAGGGGTTTGGATTATTTTGTTTTTTTTCTAATGTCTTAATATAAGATAAATAATAGTAGCTACATCAAAACATATGTTGCCATCATTTTAGACAGCATATTGATATAAATATTTTGTCATCATTTTTGACAGCATGGGCCCACTGGATAAAAACATTGGTTGGAGCAATCCAGTAACTTGACCCAAACAGTTTTGAGTTCAATATTTGGCCACAGAGGAAGTGAATAAAAATTGGAGAGTTGAGTTAAAGGGAAATAACTGAAACTAAGATATCCAGAAGTGGCATGGCATGTGAAAATAGAACAGTCTGCACTAGTGGATGAAATGAAGAGTTCAGTTCGAAATTCAAATCACCTGAAGAAGGCTAACATGTTATAAATATGACAAGAAAGGTGTGGACAACTGTCTGAACTATATAGTGTAAATACTGTAATGAGATCCTTAATAATTTGCTTCTTTGATTTAGAGTGACAGTTTTTTTTTCTTAGACTTAGAAAGTAGATTTACCAGGAACTAGCACTGAAAGTTTATTTCAAAGCCTGGGTAATTCCTTGTGCCTCCACTTTCAAGAAATGCCTTTTTATTCTTTTAAAAAACTTTAATGTCAAGAAAAAATATTTTTCTTATTTCAATTAAATTAAAAAAATTTTGCTTACAGCCGCATCATATTAAAACACAGGTTCTCAAATGATCACCCAATTTAAGCAACATTGAGTTTGATCAGTACCTATATGGGTGTCTGCTTGAGAATACTAGGTAGTGTAAGTTTGAATTAGCAGGTGGTTTAATTTGATAATGACTAGGAATTGTTAATCATAGACTAAGTTCTAATTCCTGTTGAGTTTATTATATTCCCTTGTGTGCAAATACTCTTGGAAAAATATGAATCCACCTCTTTTTTCTCCTAGTTATTGGTTAATTAGTAATACTTGTATTACTAAAACATTCTCATTGCCCCCAAAACTTTCTTACAATTTAAAAATATTTTCGGGCTTTGAGAAATTGGCAAAGGGATGGTAAGCTGTAGAAAATGAATGAATCAAATAATAAAAATTCTTATTTTGATCTATTTTATTTTAATTTATTTTAATAGAAATGTTGTATTATTATTCATAAAGAGAAAGATTCAAGCTTTACTGTCATTTGTGAAAGAAATGATATGTAAATCTATATATCAGATGATTTGACAAAAAACTGTTACAAATTTCATCTCTTGAAAGAAATTCACATTAATAATGATCTTATCAATGGAATCTTACACATATGGAGGAGAGGAAGAACCAGCTTTCATTAAAAGAGAATATAATTTATTAAGCTGAAAATATATTGGAAATGTACTAATATTAGTATATACCATGGTAAAATTTATTTATTTATTATTTTAATGTTGTTTACCCAGTACTAAGATTAAGTGTCACACAGTTTCAGTTACTGAATGCTGATTTTGCAAGAGCATATAGGGGAATATGAATATGAAGGAAAGGTTCCCTTAAACTATATCTATAGTATGTAGCATGCCTCCAGTATTTTTATAGTATGTAGCATGCCTCCAGTATTTTTATAGTATGTAGCATGCCTCCAGTATTTTTATAGTATGTAGCATGCCTCCAGTATTTTTATAGTATGTAGCATGCCTCCAGTATTTTTATAGTATGTAGCATGCCTCCAGTATTTTTACTGGACTTTCACTATGGAAAATATTAAAACAAATACTTTAGAATAAGACTTGTTTGTCATTTTTATCATTTTCTGTTAAAATATAAACTTTCTAAAACTTATATTTTAACTTATTTCATTATGAAAGTGCGTTGCCTCAGATAACAAAATCTTGAAAATTTTTATCAAAACCTACCATCACAAAAATCCTGAGAAACTTTTTTGAAGGCAATTATTTACACTATTTATGTTGTTAAGACTATTATTTTCATCTTTCTTGTCATATTCACAACATTTTGGGTGTTTTACTTTCCAGCCTTTCTCAGGTCATATATGTTGGAATTTTAAATTGAGCCCACTGTTGTCAGTCAGTTTAGGTGCCATACGTGATACACACTTGGGCTAATCATGTCTCGAAAGAGACATGACTGACTGGGCAGAAGATTATCCCGCAGTAGGTTGCCATTGCTTTCTGCAGTAGACTGGTTGCCGACCAAGGCTATAGAACCCAATCTGTCCTGCTATTTAATCCATAACTGGAAGGAAGAGACGGATTAATACCTTTCCCAGGGGTATTTGTGCGTAAGTGAATACAATGGATTCAACTGGAATTCGAACTCGGCTCCCCGGTTTCTCATTCCGAGCCGATATCCACTGTACCACAACGCACATCCCACTGGGTAGATTGTTTTAATTCCTCTTGCCATGCTTTTCTGGATATCTCAATTTCAGTTATTTTTCTTTATTAACTCACACTTCTTTGAGTCAAGTCACTGGATTACTTCAACCAATGCATTTATTGAAGGCAATTATGAGATTATTTCGTTTTAAGCATCAGATTTCTTAAATCTAGTGTATTTTTAATTGATATCTTGTTTTAAGATTAAATTTGTTAAGGATTCAATAAAATTTTGATTTATTTCCACTTAATTATAATTGCTTTCTATTTAATAATTTTTTTTAGACAGATCTGTTTTAGATTTTACATTCTTTGCCTTTTGTTATTGCATGAATTCAAGTTGTTAATGGAAGTGAAACTGAAAAGGCATATAAATTTTAATTTTGAACATAAATGCTGCCATTGGGCAAACAGATCTTGGTTTCAGTTTGAAAAACCAGGAAAAAGGTTAACCACAACTATCAATCAATGATGAAGATTTGAAGATGGGATTTGGGAGTGTAAGAAACTAAATGAGAAAACTTGAAAAAATGGGTTCATTTAAAATCATTTGAGAGTGATTGCCAAAAAACAAAAATTGTTTCATTTTTGCATATCATCAGCACTTACGATGAAAAATGAATTTTTGAGAATAATTTTGCATAATGGAAAAAAAACATCATGTATTTATGCAGATAAGACAATCATTAAATCTCCAAAAATACCCTCATGTTATACTACAATTTTAAAAAAAACTTTTAAGTGATGTTTGTTAGTAGGCTAATTTCAGCTTCGGTGTGATAATTAATGACATGCATGAAAAGGGTCCCATTATCAAATAAACTGATAATAAAAGTAAAAAAAAAAATTTCTACCTGATATTTTACTGGCATAACTTCATAATAAAATACCTAGTCAAAGAATAATTCCATCTTAATGAAATCAACTTGTATCCATGCAAGCTTAGTTGAGAAAATGTAAACATCAAATTATGATTGCATTCACAGCAAACTTTATCTTTTTCTAAATTTTAAATCCTGTTTCATACTTTCTTCATTTTGCTGGTGATTATTGATATGGATATAAGTTTATCAGAAATTTCAACTGGCTTAGACAGAAGTTAGGAAAAGATTAAATATAAAAACTAGTATATCAGACTGTTCAGATATAGGAAAAGAAGAAGAAAAAGAATCAGTATTTACAAGAGATCACATAATGAAATGTAAACAAAACAATGGTTTTCTTTTTAAGGGACATGTGTAGAAAAAACATGATATAGAACCAGTTTTGTTATTTTGTTTATTTAAAATTTCTAAGTATATACTATGTAACCACATTTCAAGTATTATCTTCATATAATCAATAAGCAGTCATCTTATACTACTGGTATAAGATAAATTAATGAAAACTTACTATATTTTTACTTCATCTTATCTAAAGGTCACCTTATACGCAAAAATATATGGTATATAAAATATCTTAAATGGAGATTAGATAGTGAAGCATGAACTTAAATTCTATTAATGTTATGTGGAATGTTTGAAACAGCTAGTTTTCATTTTATTGACTGTATATAGATATATATTCTGGCCAGCTAAAAATAGTGCATTCAAAATTTCAATAAATAGATCCCAGTTTGGTAAAGAGAAATGGTGTCAATTTTACATAAAAATGACTGGCTTCATATTGCGAAATTGCTAAAGTGGAATCATTTGAAAGTAAAGATTTTATTTCAATCTACCAATTCTAGTTATTTATAAACATATTTCCATACAGCTAAGAACTTCTCACAATAAAATTGAAAATGCTTTTAATAAATATTTGTTCTTTCAGCAAAGAATTCTTTAGAAAAGTAATCGATAGTCTAATGCCAAGTTCAGCTAAACCTATAAAATCATAGATTAATAATATTTTGTGTGAACTTTTCTTTTTGCTTAAGTCAGCAATTTCAAGTTAAAAAGTATATTAATATTTAATTAACAAAGAAAGCATTATTAAAATCTTAAAATTACATTTTTTTTTAATCTAATAGTGCTTAATGAAAATATGAGCTTTAAAATTTCATTTTTTTTTTTTTTTTTAATCATATCACCCCAAGCAAGGCAGTAATGCCACTGAAGCGCAGGGGGCTACATAAGAATGAAAAGATTGGAAAAGAGAAAGCCGGAAACCACATCCTAAACTGGGAACAAGGGATGAGCCTCTACACCTGTTCAATAGATGTGGGTAGAGTGTGAACCGGGCGATAGTTTAGTCTATCTACTCCAATTGGGGAAAAATAAAAGAGTGAAAAGATTGGAAAAGAGAAAGCCGTAAACCACATCCTAAACAGAGAACAAGGGATGAGAGCCTCTACACCTGTTCAATAGACGTGGGTGGAGTGTGAACCGGGTGATAGGTCATTATTTTATTTTTAATTTTTTTTTAAACATTTCACTCCAACCAAGGTGGGGAAGCCACTAGTATGCAGGAGATAACAGGGAATGAAAGTGATAAAAAAGACTGAGTATAGGGACGATTGAGGAAAGGAGAAAAGATGAATGGGATCCAAGATGGTGATTGACGTTTTACTTAAATTTTTGAAGACAGAAGAATCAGGAAAGCAATTAAATGAAAAGAAGATCCTCAGGTAGGAAGTGTGAGATATGAAACTGTTGGAGTAGAAGTGGTGGTTGCATTTAGCCATTTCAACAGTAAACAGTTGGGACCTAGATGCCAATCTAGTAGCATTCGTCTGAGCATTCAGATTTATGTGGATAACTTGTAAAAAAATAATTTTGTAATTCCAATATTGTACAAGTGACAAAAAAATATTTTTATATTTGTAATGAACAGTCCATAAAATCTAAAAAAAATTTCACTTGTGTCAGTAATATGAAAATGCAACAACAAAATTTTCATTTTCAATCTAAGATATGTCATAATAGCAATATTAATCAGTAGTAGATTGATGTTTAATGGATTTCTTTGTAATCCAACTTTTATATTACTTAAAAACATTATTAAAATAGGAAAATAGATCTTTGGTTATTGTAGTCAAGTTGTAAAGCATGCCTGATTCCAATGGTTTCCTCTACAAAGAGGCACATAGGTTCAATCCCTGCCAGAAAATATATTTTCTTGGCTAAGATTTCTCAAATAGGTAGTCAGATATTATACATGCAGTTTAATACTTTAAAATGGGGGATCTCTATTTCAAATGCTAAGTGACTGCTATAACAATGTTTAAAGCAATATAAATCCTATTGACTTTAAAGTTTTGTTGTCAATTTGACAAGATGACAATGCTAAGACTCAATATAAATTAACAAATGTATTATTTTTAGATGAAGAGATTTTTGTTTTCATATAAAAATTAACTAGACCAGACAGTTTGCTATTCTGTTCTTTATTATAAAAAGAAAATGACTGGAAAGGGAACTGCTGAGGCATCTTTCTATTTTCTTTATTTCTAAATTTCTTTAACTTGCAAGTACTACATAACCACCCATTTCATAATATGTTTTTCCTGACTTTTTCTATAGACAGTGTTTTTTTTTGTTGTTTTTTTTTTTTTTTTTTTTCTGCAGGAAATCAGGTAAGGAATAAAAATAACAAATGGAACATTACCAGCAAATATTTTCAGTCATTTTTTCTTTGCTTTAGAAGGAGACATTTCTTTTCTTCCATTCACTGTTATAATAATCGACACTACATTGTGATGTATAAAAAATCACTCACTAACATTGATGAACATACTGAGATATTCAAAATGAACTGTATATTTCTTTTATTGGCAATTTTTTGGGGAGATGTTTACTTCTTCCTTTTTTAACCTGTGAATTTTGTAATGCAATTTCACTGCTAGAAAATTATTGCTGTTTGCACTATTTACATTCTCAAACTCTTGTCCTCATCTTTATTGTCATATTCTAACCATTGTATGCTCCAACCTTCATCAGGTGATAGGTGCAAGAATTTTAAACCAAACCATTTATTTCATCCAGACTAATCTACCCAGTGGATGGAGTTTGAGTTTTGTTTAACGGCATATCAACCTCTGTGAGTTATTTAATGTCAAAAAGGTGGGGTTTTAAGGTATTTTTTTAATCTTTGATTATAGTGAGAAGGTTGATTTAGTTAGATTTTAATGAAATTTTATTTTGTTTTTATTCGTTTTTATTTTAGAAAACTGAAGTATGGTAATAGTTTTACTTGAAAAATGTATATTTTTCTCTAAAAGTCTATTTTTATGTACATATTTCTATAAAAGTGTATTTTTATACTTCCATAGTGTTTTGACTCAAGTTTGGGGGTTAACTATTTACCCATAGCTGAGACCCTAACAGGTGCTACCACTGAGAACAACAGCAGTACCTGAGAACAACAGCAATTAAGAGGTGGTTCCATGCTCCTTACAGCCTCCCAATCAGAGGCTTTGCTGCCAGATGTAGTTTACCGTCATGTCCAGGACCCCCAGTGGATGGAATAAGGGGTTTAGTTTAAAAGTCCAGTGTATATCACCTGAAGAAGGCCTGAGTGTACAACAGCCAAAACATTGTAAATATGCCAGTAAAGATGAGGAAAACAGTCTGAACAATATAGGATATAGTGTAAATGGTTACAATACCTCATATTAAAAATATAGATAAATTATTGCTATATCCATGTTAAATGAGCTACAGAGAATAGGACAGTAAGTTGTGGAGAGCCATGATCACTTATATCCTGAAGGGACACAGCACATAGAAAAAATATACACATATAATTGTGTGCTGATAATCTCTGGATGCATCAGTAGTAAAATGGATGCTGTCATAGAAAGTAGAATTAGAGAGCCGAGTTCAAATACCATCCGAGTAACTTCTGCACTAAAACCTTTGAAAAAACATGATCTCACTCTTGTTTCTTCAGATATGGGTTAAATAGCAGGATATATGAGATTTATAAACTTAAGTGGAAACCAGGATAAGAGAAAGGGATTTCTGTAGTCTAAACCTTGAAAACAGCAACAGGAAACCACTTCACTATCAATCACAGATAATGAAGAAAAATAAGCTGTAGAGAGCTATGATCATCTACATCTTGAAGGAATGCAACATTTAAAAAGCAAAAAAGTCTCTGTATAGTATATAATTTTGTACAATTCTATTTTTGTGAATAAAATCTGAAACTGTCATTTGTAGGTTATATTTGCACAGTCTTGATAAGTACTATTGCGGCATTTTCTTTCTGGTATTTTGGGTAATGTTATCAGAGAATTGAAAGGAGTGGTGATTCTTAGGGTATCATTCTTGCTGAGAGCACTATTTTTAGACACTAATAGCTGCTAGAAATACATTACAATAGTTTTTTTTTATTAGTCTGCCATAGGTGTGCATTGAAAACTTAACTGAATACGTGTGCTTTATTTTCTAGCATTAATGACATTCTCAAAGAACATTTACTTTTCCAGACACTGATTGTCAGAATCACTTATAGATCTTCTCCTGTAACAAATGATAAATAATTTGGATGAGTGCCACAGACTATTCTGATTAATATTAAGTAACAAAGAATAAAAGCTTTGTATATTGGCTTCTATTTCATATAATCTGTCATAAGCAATTAGGATTTTCTTTGACTTGCATAGTTTTGAATTGAGAAAGTAAAATTGCTAAAACTAAAGACCAGGTGGTAAGAATTTGACTGCAAGCAATAGTGTCAAATATTTAAATTTGAATGCAAAGTGATAAAGATTTATATCTATCATATTTCTAAGGAAAGGAATATACTTATCTTCAGAAAAATAAAACTCTACAAATGGTGATATAAAATTTAATCTGAAAAACTTAAATTTAAACAGATAACCAGTAGAATTGTTGCAAAATTATAGCCAATACATCATTCTCGTACAGGGTAGGGAAATGAAACTTAAAAACTGCTGTAATCTTTGAAATTTAATTATGTATATATAGGCCTATTAGTGCTTAATATTTATATATTGGCATATTTGTACTTAATATGTATATATATATATATATATATATAGGCCTATTAGTACTTATTTTGTGTGTGTGTGTGTGTGTGTGTGTGTATATATATAGGGTAATTAGTGATTAATGAGTAGGGGTGTACATTTATATATATATATATATATATATATATATATATATATATTTGGAGCAAACTATGGGCCACTTATTGCCTGCATTGGTATTTTGCAATTTTTTTCTGTACTGGAAAAAATATTCCCACCAGGTATCTTTTTATCCGATTGTCTTTCTTTCACATCTTGGCCTGGGTAAGTTTTAGTTGGTATTAACACTGACAATTCTTTGGTATTTTAATCTTGTCCAGGTAGATACGTAGCCTTTAATTTCATATTAACATTTACCGACTTCCTGATGATTGCATTTAGGTAAATGAAATTATAGTAGAGGTTGGTCATATTTGCAGTGATTATTATTAATAAATATTATGTTCTGCCTCATTTAGTGGCATTGAACACTTTTCTTCTCAGTACAGGATATTTTGTCTGCTCTTTTTGAGTCACTGTTTATCCTTATATATATATATATATATATACATATATACACACACACACACACACACACACTGGGCTGAACAAAATAAGAGAAACACCTTGAAATTTCAAGCAAATTTATTTCAATATGAGGTAGGACTAATTACAGTAATTACAGCTTGAATTCTACCTGTCAGAACCCATTCCTCTCCAAGATAGATTACAACTGATGTCCTCCAACTAGGTGTCTCTCCTTGGTTGCAATCATGTGGCAGTTGTAATTCTCCTGAGGAATGCATCTTCTCTTGCCACTGACCTGTGTCGAGGAGGTTCTTTGTCTAGTAGTGCTGTGTTAACTCTCCACTCACATGTTTAGCCTTCCAGCTGAAAATGGTTTACCAGGCCATGACAACTTAGTGCCACCACATGAGAGACTTAAGAGATAGTTGATTTCAAATATAAAGTGAATATTAAGTTATTCAAATTAATTTAAATTTACTTGTTAATCTAAACTTATATTTTTGGTTACCTATGATCAAAGTTTAAAATGTCTTCAAAAAATATAAATTGAGTAAGTTTCAACATCAGTTTCCAGACTCAGAATAGTTTGTATAAGAAAAAGAGTAACTGTTTCTAATGTATGGAAAGAAAAATACAAAAATAACTTGTTTGGCCGAGAACACATATGGAAAATTAATTAAACATAAAGACACACTCACTTATACATATACATTCAAATTTTTGCTTATTTAAACAAAAAAAATATCTTCCCAATCCATTTTACTGAAGAGACTAATAAATGAAGTGCCATTTTCTTTTTGTTTCTACAATAAATAAATTGGATATTCTTTTAAATCGCTGGAATTTTTAATGTTAGAATCTATCATTATCTGAAATAGTTTTTTTTCTGATTTAATGCAATTGCCAAATATATCAAACTCTCTGTTTGTCTATTTTTAAAAATCAGTTTAGGATATCACCAGAAAAACTGAAACTCTGCAATGAAATAAATAAAAAAAAGCAACTTAACTGTGTTAAACTAAAATGTTAATTTAAAATCTCATCTAGAATACTAAATAATTAAATTCAATATTCAGATATAAAATGAACACATACATATATACAAGGTGACTGAAAAGTAGTGCTTCATCTTAAAACAGTAATATTTACAAGAAATGGGTATGAGTGAAAAGCATATAGCATGAGGTTTTATTTAAAATTTGGTATGGGCACCAGATTTCTCTACCAACTTCTTGAGCTGCCCAGAAAT
Organism: Ascarosepion bandense; assembly: GCA_037127315.1. Lineage (NCBI taxonomy): Eukaryota > Metazoa > Mollusca > Cephalopoda > Sepiida > Sepiidae > Ascarosepion > Ascarosepion bandense. Next base: position 1,024,055 of record JBBBDQ010000294.1, on the reverse strand, counting down.
TATGTCAACTGATTTCACCAGTAACTTTTGTGGTATGGAAGACATAACTTCTTGTATTCACCTTTCAAGTTCTTTCAAAATCTTGGTTTGGTATAGTAGACTTGCTTTTTTAATAACCCCAAAGAAAAAAGTCAAAGGATGTTAAATCAGAACTTCTAGCTGGCTACTCATATAATAAATATGTTATAATAAACTATATATAAAAAGGGAATTACTTTTCATTCACACTGTGTGTGTACACACTCACACACACACACACACACATATATATATATATATATATATATATATATTGTTAAATGTAAGAGACAATGAATGTCTATTATGTTTAATCATGAGCCATTCTAAACATCATATTTTGGCTTTAATTTGAGTTGAAAATAAAGACAAAAATTCTCCAACATTTGGATAATTTTTTACTAAGTTTGTTCTAAGCTTTCAGCTCACATGAGCCATCTTCAGAGATCTTTTCAACTGAAATTAAAGCTGAAATACGACATTTAGAATGGCTCATGATTAAACATAATAGACATTCATTGTCTCTTATATTTAACATTATATGTTTAGAAAATTATTTGCTGCCTCGATACACTATATATATATATATATATATATATATTGTAGTGTTATATTCCTTCTTGCTTGCTGGATCATGTAATTGAAAAATTGTGTATTTAGGCAGCAATTTCTCTTTTATGCAAGTTTTGTCAAAAATGAGAGACATGGTGCTATGGTCAATTTTTTATTAACTCTTCATGTGATCCCATAATTCCCTTCTCCTCAAAACATAAAATACATAACAATTTTTCAGAATGTTCCACCTATTCAAGTGCTCCTGGCCATACACCCAGCCACTATTAGGGATGAATTCCATCCTGCTGAATGCATAAACCCTCCAAGTATGCATGCAAAGTAATCAGAATGTTTCATACTCCAAATATGCCATGGCCACAGTTGACACCATTGAGTACTGGCCAGCTCTTTTCCACAAAAAATGCTTTTATTATTTTTAGCTGCTCTTAACATGCAGATGATTTTATTAAAGCTGCACCTTCAATGATGCCTGGTAGGTCTCCCTTAGCACCCAAATGAGACCCAATAAAGCTATGACTAGAGAGACATAATGTGAGTTCTCCCATCAAACATGCAATAGTAGATCCAATGCAACTACCTATGAACCTGGACTAATCAAGAACACAGTTCTCCAAAAAATATGTAAACTTAAAAACAACGTTGAATCTCTGCAGTTATATGACAAGGTCAGCAGCCTCAAACCCTGTGCAATAAATAACCAATGTTTTTATTTGTATCAGCTAGAGACACATTTCTTTCCATGATGTTTTCAACTGAAGATTCATCCTGTCTATACTCACCATGTGCTAACCCCACAAGAAAACCCCCTACAACATTTACCTCACATCTAAGAGGAAAGCAACCAGCAAAACCAAGGGGCAAGAGTCTTAAAATTATGTATTTGGAAAGCAATCTCACTTTTAGACAGATTTCATTGAAGATGACTGACCAGGCAGTGAGATTAATCTGTTTATTATATTTTTTCTTACATGTATACAATTTCCTTTTTGGACATAGAATATATAAGAACTGTCTGAATGATCTTTGGATCCAAGTGTTTTTGGATAACTTATCATTATCAAGGATGTTTTTAAATGTCTTAATATGCTGATTCTTTTATTTTAGCAATAGAAATGTTTTAATTTCTCAATGCAGAAAATTCTTAATAATATTATGAACATGGCCACAACTGGCTGACTGTATCCTAGAATTAAAACACTGTTATTTCTAAAATATATATATATATATATATAATGTTAGTCATCTGTAGACAGATCTATTTTGCTTTATCACAGCTCATCAGTATGGTAAGACATTCAATTGCTTCTAGCCAGAATTGAAACCCGACAAAAATGACATCATTTGGTGATTCTACCTCTGGGTTATGGGCGCTAGGTAAAGGAGAGTAGATTTTAGCATGTTATATACAATGTAAACACACACCAGTAGCTGAGTGTGTTCAAATTCATTACTGAATGAACAATTTGTAGATGTGTGAGTAGCTACTATTTTTACAAAGTCTACCACTTTCTCCATAGTGCCCAATTGGGGTGTGAGAGCATAGTTATCTGCTGACAGATCTGTTTTGCTGTATCACAGCTCATCAATATGGTTAGACATCCAATTGCTTCTAGCCAAGATTGGAACCTGACCGAATTGACATCAGTCAGCAATTCTACCTCTGAGCTAAGCTATATTATGTTATATTGCTAAGGTAAATGTTAGTATAAAAAAATAGGCTACTAGTGTGTGGCCTTCAGTGAGGATTGAATTCACTATTCAAAATAATGGGCTACATCCTCAGCTTGCTCAACATTATGAATTTTCCAGAAGGATTCACAGTATGCCACAAAACCAATTCAAATGATTGAAGTTTACTGAAATGATACATAAAAAGAAATGTTAGTTATCCAAAAACTGTCACTACCATTATTTTCTATTTGTAGTTATTCTTCATCAGTTATCTATTATTCAGTCAGTCAGTTAAGTGCCATACGTGATACACACTTTGGGTGATCATGTCTCAAAAGAGACATGACTGACTGGGCAGATGATTATCCCGCATCAGGTTGCTATTGCTTTCTGCAGTAGACTGGTTGCCAGCCAAGGCTATAAAACCCAATCTGTCCTATTATTTAACCCATAACTGAAGGGAAGAGAGGGATTAATACCTTTTCCAAGGGTATTTGTGTGTAAATGAATCCAAGGAATTGAACTGGAATTCAAACTTGACTCCCTGATTTGTCATTCCGAGCCAATATCCACTGCACCACAATGCACTTGCATATATTTGTGGATATTTTATTTTTATCCACATAAACAAAAAATGCTAAAAATCTAAGAATTTCACTTTTCATACCAATTTCTGGTTAGTTTTGTAACATTTTTTTTTTACCACATTTTACTTTTATTTATAGCATACATAAGTTTCATTTGTTTTTCTTTCTCAAGTTATCTGCCAAAAAACATTTTTCAACTGGTGGATTTTTAACGTAAAATGAAATAGAAAAATACTTTCAAGAAACCCATAAATTTTTGTTATATTTCCAATGAACTCATCTGTTTAATGATTAAAAGTTAAAACTTAATTATTTTTGTGGCATATTGCCATATCATGTTGAAACTCACGTTCTCATCTGATCACTGGTTAAGCAATGCTGAACCTAGTCAGGGGACTGCTTGGGAATATCAGGTGCTGTAAGGTTGGATATGCAGGTGGAGTAATGGAAAACAGTTCAGAATAAGAAATTAGAGTTCAAGTTCAAATCAGATTTTTTACAATAACTTATGTGTCAATAATCTTGGGAAAAGTATGGATCCAACTTTTCTCACCAAACTGTAGGTTAAATAGTAAAACTTTTATCTGAAACCATTCATTATCTGCCAAAATTGTTGTTCACTAGGTTAACTTGTCACAAATATTGCTCCTTCCCTGTTTTTTGGACTGGAGTAGAGGTTTACTCCTTGTTTCCTGTCTAGGGTTGGAGTTCTAGTTTCTTCTTCTAAAGTCTTCTCATTCTCTTCCACTCCCAGTAACCCCTTGCATCTTAGTGGCATTATCATCTTGCTTGGGGAGAAATGATTAAACAAAAAGTTAATGTGCAAAATAAAATATTCTTGCAATTCAAAAATATGTTTCAGCATTAAATAACTTACAAAAGACTGAGAAGCAGTAAAAAAAAAATATATATATACAAATCAAGTAAAAAACTGAATAAGTTTTAGAAATTGCAGTTGTTTAGGTTTTTTTTTAGATAAATATCACTGTTCTTGTCTGTACCATAATCCTTTCATTTTATCACTACAAAATATTTATTAAAGCATATTATCATCACATTTTTTCAGTTATTTTCAAAGGTAAAATAACTATATATATATATATATATATATATATATATATATATATATGTGTGTGTGTGTGTGTGTGTCTGTGTACATGTATTATTTTTAAAAAATATTTCACCCAAAGCAAGGCAGGAATGCCACTAGTATGGAGAGGGTTACAGAGAGTGAAAGTGAAAGAAAAGACAATGTTTTGAGTGTATTGATGAAAGGTGGACGAGATTTAAGAAGATAGAAGATGGTGCTTGATATTGCATTCATATTTTTGGAGATTATAGCTATCAGGAAAGAAAGTAAATGGAAGGTATTTCCAAAAGTGGGAAGTGCAAGAAAAAGATTGTTAGAATAAAAGTGGAAGTTACATTTCACTATTTCAGTGGTAAAAGGGTAGGATCTGGAAGTCAATTTAGTAGCACACTTAAATTCATGTGTTCAGAGTAGCAGAGAAAAATGCTTATCAGTGCAGTTGCCATGAAAATGTTTCACCTAAAGACAAAGAGAAGTCCCATCACATTGGTGAGAAAGTGGCTGAAGTCAAAATGCTAAGGCAGGATCGATTACATTGCAGATTCCTCTTTGGATTTTGTCAAAACCCTCAAGATGAATAGCAGGAGCATCCAACTAGATATGGCAACAGTATTCAATGTACAGACAAATGGTAGATTTATAAATATGCAAGATAGACTCTGACAAGAAAAACTTTCTGGTGTGACACAGTGACCCAACCTTCCTTGCATAGATGCAGCTATTGGTTCAATGTAGTCATTCTACTTCAAGTCAGTTGAAAAAGTGATGCTCTAGAGGCGCACACATCATCTTTACAGATAATAAGTCAGTATTAACTGCATTGGAAAATAGAAAAACAGATAACCCTTTAACAACCAAAATCCTAAACAGGATTGATGTAATTACTAAAAATAAAAAATAGTCTTCTTCTGGGTACCCAGTCATGTCAATATAAAAGGAAATCACAGAGCTAACCAGGCAGCAAAAAAAGCACTAGAACTGGAACCCTCAAAGATAGAATTCCATTCACAGACCTAATAGCAACAATTAACAAACACCAAATGAACAAATGGCAAGAATCATGGAATTCTTACACCAGTAACAAATTACATGCAATAAAGGAACAAATCGGAGAAATAAATGACCCCAGTGAAATGACTAGAAAAGAACAAGTAACATTATCAAGACATTGTGTCGGCCACTCGAGCATCACCCATTCTTAACTCCTTAGAAAGGAGGCAGCACCAATGTGTATATGGTGCCAAGAGGCCCATACAATATGCCACATTTAGTCAAATTGTTTAGACTTGAAGCAAACTCGCCAAAAGTACTACAAATAAACAAACCTAAAAGAAGTATTCCTCCAAGTAAATCCTTCAAAAATACTTGAATATATAAGAGAATCTGGTCTAGAAAGGATTGAAATAGCCACAAATATACCAAGATATACACCTCCATGAAGCTGCCTACTTCAAGATGCTAAACTACTGCAGGACACCTACTCAAACCAAGAAGCACATCTAACTCAAGATTCTTTCAAAGTCACTCAAAATCATTTTCAGCATAAAATGACCAGTAAGGTTGGAATGCCTTTAAACAAAACAATCAATCAACCAAAGAGGTGCAGTGTGTTGCTCTCCGGGAGACTAGCATTAGACATGCTGATGGCAGGCAGAAAAATTTGTCTCTTGTAGTTAAAGTCAAGTTGTTTTGTTTTTGGAGCCATTCAAATTTACAAGCCATTTCCTGCCCCATTTAAATGCTGATTTGAGGTTTTTTTCAAGAGCAACAGATAGTTTTATTTTGTCAGCTTTGGCAGATTTCCTATTGACACAGGAATAACAATTGTGTAATCTGCATATATGCTTTCTTGGGAACTGAAGACATCAGGAAGATCATTGACGAAGATCAAAAATAGCATAGAACTTGGGATAGAGCCTTAGGATCTAGAAGCCTGTTCAAAATGCCTGTTCAAAATGACTTTCATTTCACAATTTGATAAGGCCAATTAAATTAAACAACTGTCCTTTAATACTGTAGCCCTGGAGTTTGCATAGAAGGCCAGCATGCTAAACCCTGTAAAGTGCCTTTAAGATACCAAGAACCACATCTCAAGCTTTGCCATTATTATCTTGAGCTTGTTATACATATTCAGTGATGGCTGTTAGTACATCAACAGCAAATCTGGTGAGGCAGAAGTCATGTTATTTTGTCAGAAAGTAGGTTGTAAGAGAATAGATACTTAACCACTTTGGCATTGATTAGAGCCTCAAATACTTTGCCAAAAAGTGGTAAGAGACAAACAGATTGGTAGTTAGAGGGGTCTGAGAGTTCTGCAGATTTCTTAAAAATAAGAACTACAAATGAGGACTTCCAACAAACTGGAAAGCAGGAAGTAGAGAGGCAATAGTTGCTAAATTTGGAGAAGACTGGAGCCAGCTTGAATTTCTTTAGAACAACTACTGGGATACTATCATCCCTACTTGCCTAATGAGAGTCTAATTTAGAAATGATGTCCAAGACCAGGGACAGGATTATACACATATCACTTAGTAGAGCCTCTGTTCTAGGTGAGAAATTGAGTGTGGGAACTCCAGACAAGTCAGACGTTGAATTGGAAGTTAATTTCTGAGCAAAGCATCAATCTTGTCTGCTGTAGATGTGAAGACTTGATTGAATTGAATAGAGGAGGGATTGAGGTTCTGCTGTTATTCAGCATACTTTTGCAGAGCCACCAATAATCTCTCAAACCAAACCTGCGAGATGCTATATGTAATTTTATTCTATCTGCAAACAATAGCTTTGTGTCATTTAGAACACACTTGCATTCATTTTAAGCAGAGACAGATGTCTGTTGTAACCTGACATGTCACTCCAGTACAGATGGAAGAAGTGATTCCTGTGGGCAATAGTGGCTGAGCATGTAAGTGAGAACCAAGAAGATGAATGAGATTTAACTTAGAATTTTCTTGCTGGAATGAAAGCATCAATGCTGGCTTTTACCCTGTAGGAAACCTCAGAGGTGTATTTTTCAACAGGAAGATTAAAAACTTTATTCCAAGGGACATCATGAAGGATATTCACAGAACAAGTTCCAGTCAACACACTGAAAGATATTCTGTTGGTAGGAGGTTCTTGGCTGGTGTGAGAGTGGAAAGAGATGTTTACAGACACCACTGTATGATCATAGTTGACAAGAGGGCAGAGCTGCATAGCACAACATAAGAGGTATAGAAAAGATTTAAAAGAGAAGCCTGTCCTTCAGGATTATTGGGAAAATATGTTGAGAAGTCCACCACTTGTGTAAAAGATTGAGTGATTGAGATTTTTTTGGTTGGTTGTTTTGTTTTTATGGCATATCAACCTCGGTGGGTCATTTATTGCCAACTAAATTTTATTTATTGCTGGTAATACCTTTTTTCTTTCAACAATTTATTGTTGTTTTTTTTTTTTTATATATATATATATATAAGTTTTGTGTCTACTAATACTTTTTTCTTTTTGAGTATCAAGATTCATTGGGATTTTGTTTTTAAGGGCAGAGTCCCCGAATCCTACCCTGTTATTTAACCCATAACTGGATGGAAGGGACGGATTAATACCTTTTCCCAAGGGTACCAGTTCTTAAGTGAATGCAAGGTATTCAACTGGAATTTGAACTCGGCTCATTGATTTCTCTTTTCGAGCTGATATCCACTGCACCACAACACACATACGTCCCTAAACACTTACAGCACTTGGTATTCCCAAGTGGTCATCCATCTAAGTACTGACCAGGCTCAACATTCCTTAACTTTGGTGATCGAACGAGAACCAGTGTATTCAATGTGATATGGATGTAAGCCAAGTGATTGAGAAGTTCAGAGTTTGAGTGTAAAAAAATCAGTGACAGTGTGTTTAGCCACCTGGTATGATAGACATTAAATTCACTGAATGCAAATGTATTTGTAAACAGATGTAGAGAAATGGCCATGTCTATATTATCAGAAATACTATCTAGTACACAACAGTCATAAGAGGATGGGGAATTATAGAGAAAAAAAGAAATAATTGACTGAGTTAAGCATAAAGTGAGTGAGACACATATAAGAATAGTCTGCAGATGCAAATGAATTTTTTAGCCAGCAGAAGAGGTTCATGGGCATCAGCTCCCAGGCCATTCATGTGCACATTAGAGTCCTTCCTAAAGAGAGGAGGGTAGCCAAGAAACGAGAGATCAAAGAGGGAGATTGCAGAGTTCAATGTTTTATTTTGTGGATTAATTTTTAAACTACATTTCAATTAAATCTTGATAGCTCTTAATATATACACAAAAGATTTTAATATATAGATATATATGTATAAGCTCATCATACTCCCCTTTTGTGGCTAAGGCTGACCTAGTTTGTGAGGTTTGCCCCAGTGATATAAGATATAATTATTCATGTTTGTTTTATTTTGTATTTTTGTCAGCTCTGAAGCTTAAACAGCATTGAGTTATAAAATCACTTGATTGTATAAGAAAACTAGAATTTGATAAAAAGAAAATGTCTTGATTTGGAAATTATGGTAAGCCTAGGTGTATATCAAGCAAGGGATTAAAAATAAGAAAGCTTGTATTCAGAATCAATCATATGAAAATATAATTATTATTCTTTTTCCTGCCAAAATATGAATTTGAATACAAGAATTGGCTGAGTGGTTAGAACATTTTCTTTCTGACCACGAGGCCAAGGTTTGAATCTCACCATGGGTGATTTGTCAGGAAGGTGACTTCTTGATTTTATCAGTCTATAGAAGCCGATTCTGGCATGTGAAATCTTTGGAAAGTGCATGAAAGCCATACCACAGGTTGAACCAAGCCTTGTGAGTGAAATTTGGCAGATGGGACTCTTTGGGAGTCATCAATGGCTGTACTAGTATGAAATCACAAGTCATCGGGATCAAGGGTTTGAGCATCCTGGCCTTGTTCAGACTGTTGTTCATGCTAGATAACACCCGCTCTCCAAAAACTCTAACTAAAGTTTATTTAGTATAATACCTTTATAAACCACAAGTGGGCTCTGTGGGTGTTGAACAAACACAAATGTGCCCAAGCAGGTGTCTAGAATGTGGATTAGCTAGCCACACTTGTAAACAAGCTTCCTTGGATCTGAGTGGCTAGCCATACATATACAGTTTAATATTTTCATTAGAGAATTATCATCAATGTTGCTTTTATTCATGATCCATTAAGTGCCATATGTGATACACACTTGGGTGATCATGTCTCAAAAGAGACATTACTGACAGGACAGAAGATATTCCTGTAGTAGGTTGCCATTACTTATTCATGATATAGTTTTAAATCTCTGTAATGTCATAATATATTTTCAGATTTAGACATCGCACATACAGAAAGCATCAACATTTAATAAAAATTCATTAGGTACATAATTATATTTGAATTTTCAGTGTAAAGTTTTTATTTTAGTTATTGTTTTTATCTTTAAATTTTGACCTTAATCCTACCCCCAAAAATGTAAATTTTGAGAATATTGTATTAATAATATTCTGTCAAGGTTTCATGGAATAGTTGAAAGAGAGAAAAAAAAAGAAAGATTCTGTCAGTTTTAAAATCTAACTTTTTGAAAAGTGTTATGAAAAGGTGCCAATTTTGGTGAATGGCACTTATAGATGCAAATGTGGCAAGCAAGTGTCACAGATGCAAATAGTGAATTTATAGGCTCAGATTGTCACATATCCCTTTCATAGATGAACAAGACTTTTAGAAGGGGCAAGGCTGCTCTGGAATGTAAACCAAGTTTAGGCACAAGATTAAACTGGGAGTCTGGAATGTAAGTTATTGGAGAATAATAGTTTAACATGGCTTGATATGGCTGCCTTAAAGCGGGGTGGATAGGGTGCCTGATCATGAAGCAATAGGGAGATTGAAAGAAGATTTTTCTTATTGGCAGAATCAGGTATATATAACTACTTTAAGAGTTTTCTATTGGAGTGTCGCCTTCAGTGAAAGAAAAAAGAAAAAAAATCCTTTTGGTAAAAAGATACGGAAGGATGGCAAGGGCAGCTATATAGATTATATGCACCTCCAAATAGAGAATCAGGCAGTCGGAAGCTGCTTCACCCATTTCATTTTGCCAGAGCTTCTGCTATAAATGGCATCATTCACTGGGGATCACGATCCCTTTTACAATGAGAAATAAGTACACAAGGAGGTTCATCCATTGTAGATAGTTGTTGATTTACAATGCAGGCAGTTGAAACAAACAGTTGGCTTAAAGCAATGCAGTTTCATTACACAAAATGCTATTGCTTTGAGAGGATATTTAATATTGTTGTTATTATTATCATCATCATAATGATGATGATGAAGTTTCACTTCACAAGCCAGTTTCTCGATTTTAGATTTTAAACAGGCTAAAAATCTTTTTATATTTTCAAAACAAAAAGCATGATTTCAATTGAAACTGAATAAAGCTATTAATTAAATATTGAAATTCCTTCTCAGAAATATCTGTTATATTTATGATGAGGCAAAAAAATCAAGAAACAAGGCATGACAATTTATATTAATACCAAAAAAACAGAACATTTGGTGCATATAAAGCAGTTTTACCATTATATTTATGCTGAAGAAAGAATATCTTGTTCATAAAACAGGATAATAAATTTGACATATGATGAATTTATTGGCAGAAAAACTTTTCCTGGAGTTTTTAAGCATAATAAACAGTGCTTATACATTAACCATAAACATTTAAATTTAAGTGGATTAAAAAAAAAACTATATAAAATTTAGAGATATTTTTTGAGTAATGACAATTAACGTTTGAGAATCAAGAGAAGTTTTATATTCCTTGCTATTTCAAAAAAATATTAAAAGTATTAAGAATTATCAAAAATCAATCCATTAAAATCCTACTTTTCTATTAAGGGAGGTAATTTAAAAATTTAGGGTGATAAAACATGCTTCTCATTTTGATGTGTTTTATTTTGAGGAAATTTGAGATAAAAAAAAGACATATGAATAAAAAACCAATACATCAAAATAGGAAATGCTTGCTTGAATTGAATAAAAAATATTAACTTCATCTTTTATACTTTTATATTTCTTCGAAAGAGTTTTTCAAACGGGGTTTTTAAAGATTTTTGGATCATTTGAACATCCTTCTGCCTTGACTGGTTTAATGAAGAGAATATTTAACTACCAAAAATAAGGTGAGGAATAACACATAACTGATATTTTCTTCTAAGCAATCATTCTTAGCTTGTTGAATTTCTGCTTCTAAATATCTACTAGTTGCAACAAAACAACAATTTGAAGGATAAAATTAATAGGGGAATGGAACACTGAAGTGAAACTTACATGTGATTAGAACTGGAAATGTTAAAAAACATCTTTGGTGATTATACAATTAAAAATGTTTGTATCCATATAAGTGAATGAAATCATAAATTTTGTCAGTAACATAATGTATATCTTGCTCTTAAGCAGGGCTAATATATACTACTATGATCCAGCCTCATGACCAGAGTGTGTCAAAGACATGATTGAAGCTCTGGGGGAGTGTTTTGATACACTCATTATCTTGTCAATATTTGATTGTTTCTACCTATATGTTACAAATTAAACAAAGCACAAATGACTATTAAAGGGTAAAAAATCTTTTCAGAATTTGATATTATTTTGGGGTCTTTTTTGTTTTGTCCAATCTAACTCATGAAAAAACAGGACAAAAAATTCAGTATTTTTATCCATGACATAAAATGTGTTAAAATTGTTCAACTTTTTAACAAGAAAAAATCAAGTTACTTTTAAAAATTGCCACAAAACATTGTTGAGATATTTAAGATGAAATAATCTATTCTGATGTCTCTAATTTGTATGTAGATACATTGTATTTATTTTTAATTTTTCTAGTTAACGTGTTCACCTATATTGCATATGATCCATTATTTTACATAATTCTGTTATAACAAAGTTTGTATTTTATATGAATTCTTTTTTGTAAAAACTTGTGATGATGTAGAGATGGCAGAAATGCTCATAACATAGATTCTGTTGGGGTGTGAGATCTTGAGATCACTCATTCAACAATAAAATTATGTTAAATGATTCTTTGTTTTGTTTGATGGTGGCATTAACTGTAAATAAGCATCAAGTTTTGTTGAAACTTGAATATTCATGGACAGAAACTTTTTTATTCATTAAGAAAGTTTTTAGGAATGATTCACAGGCCAAAAAAAAAAAAAAATTAAATTGATGCTTCATATTTGGCCAGGATGCTGCTAAAAGATTTCTGTTCTGGAAGGTCTACAACTAGCCAGACAAACAAAGCATTAAATACATACATGTCATGATCAAATAAAAATGGTGACTGATAGTGTGGAAGTATCTAAGCATTTTAAATATATTCACTGCTTATGTTTCATGACTTGAGTAGAATTTTTCAATAAAACATTGCATCATTTTCATTTGTTATTCCCTCAACTGTTCAGGATTGGTTTCCATGATTTCTAAGTTTTCAAAATAATCTAATTAATAATCTTGGATTATTAAACTCCTTGGTAGTTTATAAGCCTTATAACTTTAGATTGTCTTAATTTGTTTCATTAAATTATTTCAAATTTGACTTACCTATTATACAGCAATATTTGAAAAGATTTCAGCACAATAAACATGAATTAGATAATAAACTATTACATTTATTTTTTTTTATTGTTATCCAGGATGCAAGAGAAAATTCTCATTTTCTCATTGTGAGAGAAAGAAAAAACTAGTTGATAGGTTCACTAAGCCTCTTTATTTTGTATGAAAAAAATGCATTTACATTTCAAAAGAAGCCTTTTCTACCAGATTAGGTCATTTTGCTATGATACATTGCTGAATATATCTTTTCTATTCGCCATTGTTAAGTTCTTATCTCCTAGTTAATTTCATATTCTAGCCAGAAATTGAATTCTTTTCTCACTACTTACTCAGGTGTCCAAATAGTCAGACTGCCTAATGCATATTCTAGATCAGACTTCAGAGGAAGTAACATATTTACACAAAGTGTATTTGTTCATATGCTAATACCATTTAAAAGATAATAGCTTGTTATTTATAGATGAGCAAGCAGGTTATATTTTTGAAAATGTAAATTTTTTTTTCTTAGAAAGTTATATAGATATCCATTTTTAGTTATTTCAGAACAATCTTGATGGAGGATATTGATAATGGGTATCCAAACATCTCTGAAGACTTTTGGAATGTAACAAAAGCATTTATGCATGTGTCTGTATATTTTGGAATTATATTCTGATTACTTCATGCCATCATTCAAAAACAGTATTTTGGATTTTCTTTAGCTGAACATTATAATGTATTTTTATTAGCTGATTTATAACCAAAATGTTTATGTAGTTTTAGCAAATAAAATATTAGGAAACTAAATCAAAGAAATTTTTCAGAAAGCATACTTTTGAAAATATTCCAACATGGAAATAAATATATATATATATATATATATATATATATATATATATATATATATTCATTAATTCATGCTGGAATATATCTTGGGTTTCAGCTTTCAACAGACAAAGTCTCTCATTTGAGAACAGTAATATATATATATATATATATATATATATATATATATATTCTATTTTTAAATGAGTTATTTCACTACCTAAGTTTCTACCATGAGTGGTGTTTTCAGGCTGTTTTAATAATAATTTTTGATAATAATTTATTAAAAATCACCTGAAGACACCACTCATGATAGAAACCTAGGTAACAAAATAACTTGTTTAAAAATGGAAAATATTCAAACCTTCTACAATATAATTGTATTGAACACAATTTAATACAAATGTGCACTGGTCTAATCTTATTATTACCAAAAACTAAGTATTAAACAATCAATAAATATATATATATATATATATATATATATATATATATATATATGGAAAAGTTTTCTTGTGTCATGTTTCATCCTTTAAGACTTCATCAAACTAAATTTGTTACGTAACATATTTACATAACAAATTTAGTCCAGTGAAATCTTAAAGGACGAAACGTGTCACAAACTCTCTCTCCATCACAATCCCCACTATCCACAACTGTTCTCAAATGAGAGACTTGTCTGTTGAAAGTTGAAACCCAAGATGTATTTTGATCAGCTTAAATATTTTCTCAAAGCACCAATGAAACAAGTCAGCTTGGCCACCCACAGAAAAAAGTGAAATTTAAAGATTAAAATGCGGACTTTAATCTCCCGTATATATGCTTCTACATAGCACTTATCCATATTATTGTATTCATCTTTGCTCTGTATCATCCTCTAGATTAAGAGTTGATAATCTTCAGTTAAATGAGTGGATTGACAATATCCTCACTGCATTTCATTCAGCATTCTTTCAATGTTCACCACAAAGAGTGGTTAACCAACTCTAAAAAACAAAAATTATGTGGAGGGTAGATATTGCAGAGACTTCTCCATTGCTTATTATCTGAACAAGATTGTTGAAGAACCTGCCTGAGTCCTGGATGTGATGGGATAGCAGGTGAACCTCTTCAATCTTTTGTAACACCCTGCCCTGACAAATGCACTGCAAAAGTTTTACCCCCACTTGGCATATCTGATCATTTTCTAATCAGTGTCTAGATTGACTCTAAACCAATGACATCTCCTAACTTACTATTCCATAGAATGGTTTTTCACTGTGTGAAGACAGATTGTCTTTTAGTCCTAGATGCCAGAATCTCCTCTTCCAACGTTCTTTAAACATGCTGCCTCAAAAACTGCTGCCTTGAATGGATCCTTCCTCTGAATGGATCCTTTCTAGAATAGAATGTTTTTATACAAAAAAAAAGTTTTAGCAAAAACCAGTCAACCCTGTTTAATCCTGGCAGCCATAGCTCACTAGAACCACTACTTCAAAATCTATTACAAGGAATGGTGTAGTATGGCTCTTAATTCCTTCAGAACCACCCACAATCACTGTGAGAGTGTTCTAGAAAACACAAATTGCAGCTATGCACAAGCAGTTCAGGTCAAGGTTAAAAAGAAATAAATTGGATCTTGCAAATTCTGGAAGATCACCAATCAAATTATGAACTGAGGCAAAGCAGCTGTGCTCACTGTTATAAATGGCCCCAGGATCATATCTTCCTTGACAGACAAAGCAAAGCTCTTTATCTCTATCTTTACCTTGAACTCAGTGTTTGATGATAAAGACCATTCCCTTCCCAACTTCTCATGTCTTACTGAGTACAATCTCAGTAACATACTCATTTTAGTAAAAGAAGTCTCTAGACTTATCAAGAACCACAGCTCCAAAGAAGCCATAAGCTCAGATAAAATTTCAGTGGTCATCCTTAGGAAAATCCACCCAGAATTATACTTGATTCTAGCAAAATTATTTAACTGCTGTTTGAAGGAGAAACTTTTCCCAAGCCTTTGGAAGGTAGCAAGTGTATGTCTGTTCTTCAAGAACATAGGTAACTAATCCACCTCTCCCAGTACAGACCCATTAGTTTCCTTAGTATCATCAGTGAACTTTTTGAGGCCATTATCAACAAGAAGGTTGTTAAATACATGGAAAGGAACAAACTCTTTTGTGATAAGCTGTACAGGTTTTAATCATCCTGATTCACCACTGACATCCTAAATACCATTTCACATAGAATTAGTGAAGGCCTTGGCAACACACATACCATCATTAAAGACACAATTGCATCATCTGGTTCACCAGGTCTGAACTTCACATCTAGGACCTCTCATGCAAATTACTTAATAGCAAGCCACCAGCACTTCCTTCATATTCCATTGACAAGAAGTAAGTTCCATTAAAAACATCTTCTTTTTCCAAACCATGGCTCTATGGAACAAACTCCCAAGAGGATATTTCCCTGATCACTAAAATCTAGGTCCATTCAAGTCTAGAGTCAACCATATTCTTGTACATATCCTCCTATACATATAAACTACCCCTCAATGTAACCCTTTAATTCAAGTGGTCCCTAGGTGAACCATACTGTGTGAACCATACTGTAAAAAAAAAGCGTTACGTATATATATCTTTGTTTAAGTTGTAAATGATTCCATAAACCTTAACTTGAGTTCAGCTTTGATATTACAAGGAGTTTTGTAATCTCTCACTCAACTGGGCCCCACACATAATAATCAAAGGGGTTGCAGTCTGCAGGGTTAGGTGGCCAGATGTAAAGGGTGATGTAGTCACAGAAATTGTCTGTCAGCAATGATTAGGTTCTCCTATTTGTGTGACATGGTGCAGAGTCTTGTTGCCAGTTGTAGGACCTTCCACCTGCCACCCTCTTGACCCAGATCAGCATAACCTCCTCAAAGCGCTTGATATTGGCCTTCATTAATAAATCAAGGAGTTCTTTTCTTATCAGAACAGTGAGTTTTCCAAGCAGCTAAACATTTTTAAATGCCATTAGACTCATCCAACTCTTTCTGCATCCTCTGCCCTGTCCTCAAATTGAAATCTAAACACTTTGAAATGTTTGTATTGGAACTGGGATGAATGCAAAGCAGTACAGCATGTCCTTACCAAATTTCTGGTTGAGTAAATTGCATCATGGCACACTTTTTCTCACATATGATGCCCAATCGACCCTACTATACTGTGAAGTTGACAAAATAAAAAAAACAATGCACATATGCAAAACTAAGAATATAAAATTGGAAAAATTTACATTTATCTATCATACCCTGCACACACAAATACACACACACATAAATATTTTCAAATAAAACTACAAAAACTACAGTTGTTGTATGGCCATTTCATAGAGAAAAATCTTGCTCCCTCAACAATGATCAAAACCAAAATTTAATTGCAAATATGCGACAATATATATATCATTGTGCTATCTTGTTCTGGATTTGCTGGTTATCAAAGTTCACATGCAACTTAGCAGTCTAATGATGACGATGTGAACGTGCTTCATGCCAAACCTGCAGGGTAGTTGCATTAGATTTGTAATAAAATCTGCAGGTATGATGCTGGGCTAAGGAGGCACATGAAAGTGCACAAGTAAAAAGTCACTTTTATGACTCCCTAAAAATCTTTTGTGTGTTGCATATGTAAAAAGATGTGTAGAAGCGAAACTAGTTTGCAAAGTCCTCTGTGGCCAATTGCCACTCAGTTTAATAGTGAACAGACTTCTGTAAAGCAGTAGCAGTTATCACACACACACACACACACACACACACACACACACACATATATATAATAAACTAATTAAGAGATGATTGGGAAGTACAAAATCAAACACTTATCTATACAATGCCAGCAAATAAAAGAAACATAGAAACATGAAGCATCTAGCTTAGCAAATATAAAGATAGCCTACCTAAGGAGTTTGTGTAAATGGGTGTCAGAACAGAGATAACAAAAAAAAGCTTACTAACAGCTTCAGAGAGCAGGAAGTTCTAGAGAGACATGATCACCCAAATCCCAAACAGACACAGCACAGAAGAATAGATTTTGCTTTTTTATCTGAAATTCTATTTTTTTACTACATCAATGCCTTCAGAAACTCATCTTATATTGATATTGGTCAAATTGTATAGATAACAATAACATACTCAAAAAATTAATTAGTATTTTTTTACTCTTTTAACAGCTTATGATTGCAATATGTTTGTAAATTTAGCCTGATATTTTTTTATAATAGTATTCATCCAATACAAGGCTTAAGAGTCACTCAATGTAGAGAGATACTGTATGGTGTTCTATAAACATAAAAAAAGATAAGAGGTTCATAGAAATATGCAGCAATGATAACAGTTAAGCCTAGACTTGAAGAATTCAAAATTATAATGATTGGATGCCTTTCCACAAAGCAAAAGCTCCTGCAATTTTACACAATCATCTTCTTCTTGGACATAGGTGATCATGGCCCTCCACTTCTCCCTATTCCTTGTTGCTCTTAATACCTCTTCTCCTGTTATTTCACTCAATCCCTATGCCACTATCCATCTGCTAAAGTCCAGTCAAGTATGTTGTGTGCTGCTTTCATTTGTTCCTCTTTCCATCTATCCATCTTGTGAGTATCAGGTTCTTCAAGCCCTCCTTCCTCATAACATGTCTCAAAACCTTCAGTTGTCTTTTCCTGATGTTAAGTAACAGTTTCTTTTTTGTGTCCATCTTCTCCAAAACCTTGTCATTGCTCATGTGCTTTGTCCATGGTATCTTTAGCATCCTTGTGTAGAACCACATTTAGGTTGCTTCAAGTCTTACCTTCATCTTTGATGAAATTGTCCAGCATTCACTGCCATATTGAAGGACAGACAGCACATGATAATCCAGTTCTCTGTTCTTTGTTTCCAACAAAATTTTCCTGTCACTTAACACTCTACTCAGCTTCTGGAAGGCATCTTTGGCTGTGTCAATACAACTTTGGATCTCTGTATTGCACTTTCTATCTTCTCAAATAAAACCACTTAATCTGCACTGCCCATGTATAATCTGATTTATAATGAAAGACTATCATTTTCAAGGGATTTTAGGACTGAAGTGATTTAAATTTTTATTTAAATGCAGCAAACCCACAGTCAATAAGTAAATACCACACAATTACAACCAATCGTTTTTGTTATGTTTTAAAATATTTAAGCAAAGTTTTTCAATAAACATAAATATTTTAAAGTATTTAACAAATATTAGTTATATTTACATTAAAAAAGAGTCATGTAACTCCTCAGATCTGCAAGACAACTACAAATACCAGCTTTGACAACCGCAGACTAAGTGTGTGACCTATCCTTGAGTATATATGGTATTTCCATATTTGATATGTTTTATGAAATTAGTTTTAACAATTATAATAATTTATAATTGGAAAGAAACATAATGATATTATATGAACTGAGTAGAAGTTTAACTAATCCATACACAAAATAAATTCAATTAACACTAAATCGACACTCATTTCACATTCATCTATTTTCAAATATTTCACTTCTGACATTAAATTGAAAATAAATCTCTAATTAAAACAGAAGATTCTGATTAATGTATTTAATGTCATTTGAAATTAAAAAAAGAAAAGAATTAACGATCTTCTTTGGAAAATTAAAATTCTAACCATCATTGCCAGAGTTAATATAATTAAACCATTTAGGTATTTAAAATTATAAATTAAACTGGTACCCAATATTCAATTTGACAATAAAAACAAAAAAAAGTCATGCTGAAAAGAAAACTATAGTATTTGAACTGAAATTTTAAAAATCATTATTCTTTATTTTTCCTGCTTTATCGTGTGTGTATGCATACATGCAATATTTTCATTCTTAACTTTCAAATTTCAAGAGGGCAATAAAAATGCAACAAAGCTTCTTTCTCGTCGTCTTTTCTGTTTTCGTTCTACTGACTAGAATCAGCAAGACAGAAATAGTGTCTTCAAACAACGTCTCCAATCAATTGCACTAAAGTCAAGACCACTTGAGGTAGAAAAGAGTTCAATTTAAATGTGAAATGATCATGAAAGGAAAAGGCAGAACCTCATTAGCACTAGTCACATATACACACAGGGATTTTCAAATAATGTACAGTTTAATAGCATGCCTGAAAAGCAGATAGTCTTTCAGAGAATCTTAACAGACACAGTGTAGAGGCACCGCGTTTGCCGACAGGATAAATCCAACATAGTTTGGC
This sequence comes from Ascarosepion bandense, assembly GCA_037127315.1. Lineage (NCBI taxonomy): Eukaryota > Metazoa > Mollusca > Cephalopoda > Sepiida > Sepiidae > Ascarosepion > Ascarosepion bandense. The sequence continues at coordinate 1,004,471 of JBBBDQ010000294.1, read as the reverse complement.
CATTTCACTCATTCGCTTACTTCCCTCCTCCTCATTCTATTTGATTAAAGAGCTTTTAAGACAGTTTTTTAGTTCAGTGAATTGTTACAGACTGTAATTAGATATGATAATGATATTAGTCAATTAATTATATAAAAAAATTAGAAAAACATAAACACGTCTTTCAATTTTAATTGACTCTGAAGAAGATTAATAAAAAGGCAAAGATTAAATGGATTCAATGAGCTATGAAAGAAGCGAACTTGTGAAGTCACCTGGAACCATCGGTACTAAAATGGTGACCATTTCATCACACATTCCGCAATTAACCTTCTTATACTAATAATCACTCAGCAGATTTTTTTAATGCTTCATTAAGACTGTTTGAAAGATGATTGTTGAAATTACAGATTCCCCCAAAGACTTTAAGTTAAAGACAATTTTTTAAATATTTAAACAATTTTTCACTTGAAAAAAAAAAATGTTTAAGTGGCAAACACAAAAAAAGTGCAAAGAACATTAAATATAAAACAACATTTGACTAATAACCATGTTTTTCTTTTTCTTTTTCTTTTTATAATTTCCAGTTTATCTGGAATCATTACAAATTAATTTTTTATTTTTACTGACAGCTTCATTTTGTCTGAATTACTGAGATGAGGAGTTGTTATTATTTACGTTTAGACTAATATCCTAATTTTTGTTGTTATTATCCAAATATTTCTGTTTGATGTATAAATTACAAGCTGGTTAATAATTTTGTGAGTGGATAATATTGAAAACATTCAAATTCTGAGTTTCAGGGATCAGCAGTTATCATTATTTACATTATTTATATGCAGACTATTGTCCTCATCATTGTTGTTGTTATCATGAAATTCCTGGGATGAGGAGTTATCATTATTTACACTATTTTTATAAAAACTATTCTCCTCATCTTTGTTGTTGTTATCACACTGTTTCAGCCTTTATGCTTTCTAGTCTTCATTTTGATTTTATATTCTGCTATTCTCATTAGTTCTGTTTAATCTTCAGTTTTGAAAATAGCTACTATTTTTTTTAAATCTTTTTTTTTTTTTTTTGCCCAGTACAAACAAGAAATCAGGGAGCTGAGTTTGAATTCCAGTTGAATTTGTTCATTCACTTACACACAAATACCCTTGGAAATGCTATTAATCCATCTCTTCCCTCCAGTTATGGGTTAAATAACAGAACAAATTGGGTTCTATAACCTTGATTGGCAACCAGTTAATACAGAAAGTAATGGCAACCTAATCTTCTGCCCAGTCAGTCATGTCTCTTACGAGACATGATTGCCCAAGCGTGTATTACGTATGGCACTTAATTGACTGACTGATTAAAGCAAAAAATTGAACTTTGGTTCTTTTTTTAAACATAAGTTTTTGATAGTCAAAATTAACAATTCTAGAAGGTGCAGGTAGTGTAATGAATATTAGCAGAAATCAGAGAGCAGAGTTCAAATTCTGTTCTAGTATGTTGCAGTCACTTTTTGCCTAAATAGCCTTTGGGAAAAGCATGAATTTATCTCTGCTCCTTTAAGCTATAGATTAAATAACAAGGCAGGTTGTGCTCTCTAGCTTTAAATGGCAACCTATCTAAGAGATGGTAAACTTTGAATTCTAAGCTTTGGAGCTGACTACAGGAAACCAATCCAATATCTTTCTCATGAATGCTTGGCAATTCAAAGATAATAAAGGAAATCTAGACTCTTTCCCTCCTATCCATATAAATTATGTCTTAATGTTACCTTCTATTTTGAGTGGCCCCAGGCATTGTACAGGGTGAACTCTTCTGTAAAAAAATAATCATAATAATCTATGAAGAATCATGCTTAGTTATGTTTAAAAAAAAAAAAGAAAGCTTCTATGGATTCAGATTTCTGGGTTTGAAAATACATCCTGTTTAATATGTCTTTAAAGTAGAAATATGATATTAACTTTGCAAATTATATAACTTTGCATATTATGTGACTTAATTGTCCTAACAATGAAATAGATGAAAATATTTGGATGAAATATGAAATTTGTACCTTTTTAGTTGTTATTTTATCAGACAAATTAGAATTAATGAAGTCACATAATGAAAACAAAGACATTTTCCTTGCGATTTTTTTTTTTTAGATATTTAACTTAAAATGAATTTAAATGTTTTATCAGCTAAGAAACTGATTTTTGCCTTCATATGGTCACTTTGTAAATGATTGTCAAAATTTACAACTTCAACAAATTGCATTCATCTATTTAAGGAATAATATGAACCTCAGTTCATCATGGATTCAACTCTGATCAAAGAGCCATGTCAAGTTCCTTAAACCCTTGGGTCAACAGGACGATGCTAATGACTCCTGAGCAGTGTTAATTATTCATTTTGAAGGGTTCCAAAGGGAATTTTATGGCCTCAAACTGATGGTCTTTTTCTTTTACTTTCTTTTACAGAACTTATTATCTCTGTAATTTGTCATTCAATCATGCAGTTGATTTAAAAGTTTAGTGAGCTTCATGACTCAAATTATTGTATTGGTTGATGTGGCTCATTAACCACAAATTACTTGAGGGAATTAACTCTCAAATTTAAAGCCCTCAGATGAGGTAAACTTTTCTAAGTAATTAGCTGGTATTTTGCAATGGTGAATCTTCATTTTGTAAGGTTGTATCAAAGTTGTTTTTATTTTAGCATTTACTGGTAAAACATGTTTCCATATGCTTTTTCAAAGACTATCTACTATGTATGGCTGGCTACTCATATCATATTTGCTTGTCTTTTAAGGTTATCAGCTAATCCCTGTTGCAGACACTTGCTTAGGCACAGTTTGGTTTTTTCAAAATCTACAGGGTCAAACTGAAATTTATATTACAACAGATCTTAGTTACTGTTTATGAAATAGGGAGCACAATCTTATCAGCAGTTTTAATAAGGCCAATATGCTTAAACTTTCAGTGATGATAACTTGTAACATCATGCTTGTACAACCATCAATGGATTTCAGACAGATTCATCTACTCATATTCACTTGCAATGATTATTTAAGCCCATAGTACTGTTTTTAGGTGCTTCTCAACTGTGTTACATGTTAAGATCCTCTTCCCAAGAAGACACCACCTTGACAAATCAACCATGTGCATATAGCCGAGTGGTTAAAGCTATAGAATTCTAAATATAAGAACCTGGTTTGGATCTCATCATGACAATGTCATCATTATTACATTTCTCATCAATATTTTTTTGAAAATTAATGAGATTCTTATACTATTAAAGCATTATTTTAGGTTGGCCTCAGAGCTGCTTGCAGAACTCAAAAAAGAAGGCTGAAATCAAACAGTATCCTTTCTCTTATAATAAAGACTGTTGTGTGTGTGTGTGTGGATATATATATATATATATATATATATATATATATATATATATCCCTCCTGTCTTGCTCAGGTGTTTAGATTATTTTGGCTTTTTTCTCATGTCATAACATAAGATACTCAATAGTAGATATATCAATATATATGTTGCTGTTATTTTCACAGAAAAATAAAATAATATTGTTTCAAGATACTCGTTAAGAAATAACAATAAATAATATTGTTTCAATACAAATATAAAGTAATTATATACAATAAATAATATTGTTTCAAGATAAAATAATATTAATTATATCAATATATATGTTGCTGTTATTTTAGATAGCATATCATTATAAATGTTTTGGTGTTGATTTTGACGACACAGGCTCACTTGTTTAATAATATTGCCACAAATTCATTTCACTGTTCTACGGATGGTGACTTTTTGTTTATTAATATTCAGCCCAAGGTAAGGCCCAAGAACCACACAAGGTAGATGATTACTGTGTGGATTTATATTAGTGTGGGAAAGAATAAGAGCTAGAAGGATAAAACTGAAGGAAACTTTAGAAGGAACCAGAAACTGAATCCTAAACAGGAAACAAGGGATAAACTTCTACTCCTGTTTAAAAGAGCAAGGATGAGTGTGAATCAAATGATAGGTGAACCTATTTATTCCTATTGTTTGAGGAGAGAGAAAAATGAAATAAATAGTGGAAAATTTTCAAAATTCAGGTACAGACATCTTGGAGTAGTAGTTATTAAACTAAAAAATTTAAAAAGTTTGATAATAATTGATTTTATTAGAATTAAAAGCAAGTGTTTATTTTCAATATGTCAAAATATTGCAAGCTGTTATATGAGTATTGATCAGTGTTGACAAGACTGGTGTGTACTAGTACCACCTCCCGTCCCCGACTAGGATGGGGAGCCTGGCTGGAAGCACCAAGAAGTGCCTTGTGAAAGGCAGTCTCATCCAGGAGAAAAGCAGAAAAGAGTCTGATCCTGCATATGCAGAGTCTATGGAAAGTTTTTGCTTGAGTGTACACACTCGCGACCTTGTACCATGTCCTGCTTTTGGTTGAAGTCTCAGATAAATACTGAGTTAATTTCCAACACACACATTACACACTATGGCTAAGTATTAGGTTGTCAAATAAATTTGTTCTTTTTAACCAATGTTATTTGAATTAACAAAATATTTTTAGCATTGTACTTTATGGTTTATTTCAGCTTCATTCCTCCTCTACAACTTCAAACTAAAAAATTTATCTGACAACCCAAAAATGGGAAAATATTCTGTACTAAAACAAAGCAGTAAAAACAGAATACTTTGTGTAAAGTTTTTCTTTCAGAACAGCATCCCTCTGTTGCTTTTTATAAGTAAATGCAGAGCTGGTGCATACTAACCCTGACCAATGAGGATCTAATTGAAAGCTGCAGGTTGTGCTATGTGACCATCACTATCTTATCAACATTTGCTTTTTTTTACCTACATTTTTATATTTTAAAAATTAAACTAAGTACTACTGAATATTAAAAGATAATTTTTTTTTTTTGTTGATTTTGACATCATTCTGGAGTCTTTTTGTCCAAATCTATGCAATGGTTTTGCTTATGCTAAGTCTCATAAAAAATACATATAAAATTTACTATTTTTTATTAATAACAAAATTTGTATTTCATATGAATACTAAACTATGAAAATTGAGATATAGTATAGTGGAGGAGGACTGTATCATAAATACAGGAGGATGTGCAATACTTTTTGACAGGCCCTAAACTTCATTATGGAGAAAATTTTCAAAGAGAAGGCTGAAAGAACTTATATATAAGGTAGTAAAGAAGTCAGGAACAGCAAATTAATTTTTAACAGTAAAAAAGTAAAATTAATAATGTTATTTCAGTCATTTAAAAGGTTTAGTTACAGGTGTAAGTTTGGTATTACATCATTTCAGAAGGGTGAGGCACTGTAGAGACATTAAAAGTGAACGATATTTTTTTTTTTTTTTTTTTTTTTTTTTAATCATTTCACCCCGAGCAAGGCAGAAACGCCACTGATGTGCAGGGGGTTACATAAGTGTAGAAAGATTAATTAGAAAAGAGTGAGGAGTACAAGCTAGTTAGAAAGGAACAATAGAAAACTGAGAAAGCAGGTGCAATGACAGGTACATGGGCGGAGAGAAAGGGAAGCTTATACAGGGGAGGGGAGAGAGAGCTAGAGGCCAGTGGTTAGTAGGTGAGTATTAACTTTGCTTTTAAATTTCTGGAGGTCGTAGCCGTCAGGAAAGCAAGAATACGGGAGTGAGTTCCACAGGCGGGAAGTGCGAGAGAGGAAGCTGCAGGAGTAGAATTGTCGTCTGCGTTTGGCTAACCTGACTGTGAATGGGTGGGACCCAGTTGCCAGTCTGGTTGAACGGGTAAACACCTGTTGAGGAGGCATCAGTGACTTAAGCTCATCCGAGCAGAAGCCATGAAAGTATTTATAGAAGAGACAGAGGGAGGCCACATTTCGACGATGGGAAAGTGGCTGCAGACGAGTCGCCAGATCAGTACCTATCACATTACAGACTCTCCTTTGGAGCTTGTCAAGAACACTGAGGAGAACGGCAGGGGCACCTGACCATAAATGGCAGCAGTACTCCATGCACGGACGGATGGTTGACTTGTATATATGCAGGATGGATTCAGGTGGAAAAAACATCCTGGATCGACATAGTGACCCAATCTTCTTAGCAGTAGATTTTGCTATGGATTCAATATAGTGCTTCCATTTGAGGTCTGAGGACAGGGTAAGTCCGAGGAGGCGTAGTGTATTACTCTCCGGGAGAATCATCTGGTCCATGCTTATGGGAGGCAGAAGAGGTTGCCTGTAATGGTTGACAGACAACAGCTTGGTCTTAGAGGAATTAAAGTTGACAAGCCACTTCTTGCCCCAGTTCACCACAGAGTGTAGATCCCGCTCAAGGTCAGCAGCGAGATTATGTCTGTCCGCCACGACAGGTTTCTTACTGGAGCGGGAGTATATTGTAGTGTCATCTGCGTAGATGCCTACTTGGGACCTGATCTCATCTGGGAGGTCGTTGATGAAAATAAGGAAGAGCGTTGGGCCCAGGATAGAGCCTTGTGGGACACCAGCATTCGTGCTGTAGGACGAAGAGGCACGCCCATTCAGAACGACCTTCATTTTGCGGTTATTTAAGAAAGATTGGATTAGGTCAAGCAGGCGACCGGTAATACCATAACCGCGTAGTTTGCATAGGAGGCCAGGGTGCCAAACCCTGTCGAAAGCCTTGGAGATATCCAGAGCAACCGCGCGAGCCTCGTCAGACTCATCAAGGGCCTGTAGCATGTACTCCGTTACAGTAGTTAGCAGGTCGGCTGTGGACCTGTCAAATCGGAATCCATATTGCCTGTCGGAGAACAGCTTGTGGGCGGTGAGATGATGAACTATTTCAGCATTTATTATAGCCTCGAATACTTTCCCGAATATTGGTAGGAGACTGATAGGGCGATAGTTGGATGGGTCCGAGGGTTCACCACAATTCTTAAAGACAGGAACGACTGAGGAGAATTTCCAGCATGCAGGAAAGCAGGAAGCAGAAAGGCAGTAGTTAAACAGTTTAGAGAGGACAGGGGAAAGTTCAGGGGCACACCTCTTAAGGACTATCACCGGGATTCCATCGTCTCCACACGCCTTATGGGGGTCGAGTTTTGAAATTACTCTGGATACTATTGTCGGGGTAATATACACGTCATGCAGTTTGGCCTCAGTTCTAATAGGGAAGTCGGGTGGGTGCACTCCGGACGAGTCGAGTGTGGAGTTGGATGAGAATCTGCGGGCAAAGCACTCAGCTTTCTCAGCAGATGACGTGAGAACGTCAAATCCATGGATTAAAGGAGGTATTGAGGATTTCCTATTGTTGAGCACTCGTTTACAAATCCTCCAATAGTCCTTGGAGCCGAACTTGCGGTCAGCTATGTGCTGTCGCATTATGAGAAGGGAATTGAAATGGTTGTAAATACATTTAATTCCTTTTATAATTACTTCCTTTTTATAGGAAACAGTTTTTCTGCATCAAGTTCTATGAGTTAGTTGAGAATTTCAAAAGCATATTTTCTTTGAATTTGCAAGATTAGCTTTATGCTTCTAATATTCTTCTGTTTCTTTGTAAAGACTGCAGGTTGTAGTCTATAAATTAGTATAATTTTTAGTATATAAAACAATTTATCACATAATTTGATTTCAAAATCTGCTTGTATCTCTTACACTAAGGATACAAATAATATATATATATATATATATATATAATATTTGTTTAAACATTATTTTATAGATACTCCTATTTCAATAGATGCTCTGTTTTTGTTTTTTTTTATTAAACAGTGTATTTATTTACATCTACTGGCCTGAATAATTGAGAAATCTTGTTAGGAAAATATGCATCCTCTATCATGCATAATTTAGATCACAATTCTTCTAAAACACCCTATATATATATATATATCCCAATCAGACAAGTCCTGAATTGTGCTTTTGAATACCATTTTTTTAAAAAACAGACTGTCTACTCAAATATCAATATATATTAAAAATAATTTTCAAACAAACATATGTCTGACTTAATCCATTTTGTAATGGATTTTGTAAGATTTTGTATATCTATATCCCTCTGTCTGTCTCTCTCTCTCTCTATATATATATATATATATATATATATAGTATGTGCTGGATGAATTGTTATCTAAATTATGCAAAAATGAAAATAGCACTGACATCTCATTTTAAAAGATATAATTACCAAAATTACACAAAAATATCTTGAAATACTAAAAATAATATTTATTCAACAAAAGCACCATTGCCTTTATTCGCAGCCTGTAGACTTTGGAATTTCTTACATCTCTTCTGAATGTTCTCCTTATTTATGTTGGTGAATGCTGCCATAATCCTTGCCTTTCAGTTTATCTTTGATGCTACAATGAGTTTTGTGCCCAACTGCACCCAACACATAATAATCAATGGGTTTGTAATCTTGGGAGTTAGGTTGCCAGATGTGAGATGGGATGTGGTTGCAGAAATTGTCTGACAACCATGACTAGGTTTCTCCTGTTTGTGTGACAGAGATCTTCCAGCAGCCACTCTCTTGACCAAGGGAAGCCCTACCTCCTCAAAACACTGGATGGAGGCTTTGGTGTTGAGTCTGAGGCTCTGCAGATAAATGAATGGAAGCATAACATAGCCATCCCTAGTGATCATGCCAAACACCATAATGTTGACTGCATTTTATCATCCAAATCTTTCCAAATCCTTTGCACTGTCCTCAGACTGACACTGAAAAACTCTGAAATGTTCATATTGGAGCTTCCAGCTCAAATGGCAACCAGTACAACATACCATTTTCAAATTTCTGGCAAAGTTCTCTTTTTGTTATAGATGATGCCCAGTCAATCCTATTATATTGTGTAGTCAATAAAATAAAACAAAAGATGCACATGAATGAAATTAGAAATAGAAAATGTCAACAATTTATTCATTGCACCCTGTACTTATATATATATATATATATATAATAAAATAAGGAATAAGAAATGTCAAATAGAAGTGTCAGTTACATTTGACTATTTTGAGTATAAAAGGTTGGGACCTAGTTGCCAATCAAGCAGCACAAGTAAATTCATGTAGTTGGGCACCAGAGAAACAAACTCTGAGAAGAAGCCATAAAAATATTTGTAGAAAAGACAGAGAGAAGCCACATGCCATTAGTAATAAGGTGACAGGAGTCTAGCTGCCATTTCTTTACACATTTTTTAACTGTAATTTAACAAAGTATTTGCATGAACCTGACATAAAGCTCAGAGTGTTTAATGTGGTTTATTCTCAGTCAATGTTTTGATTTGGTCATCATCAGAAGTGGAGTGGAGATCTGTCTGAGCATTCTTCATCAATAAGTCTACAATAAACTCCAGATTTAGCAAACTGCTGCTCTACAGTTCTGTCAGCTAAAGCACCTCCACAATACGTAGCACATATCGTTTTGTTGTTTGCGACATATTTTTGCATTTACAATAACATCAAATGTCTAAATTGCACCTTATAATCTATCGTTATAGGGATGCAAATTTGACATAAATTAAGTAATTTTAAACATTCTTTCTCAGGAGATAGTCTGAAGTGTGCTTCAATTGGAAATGTAATTATAATATATCAATCAATGAATTTAACATGTTGGAACATGAATGACTAAAAATTGGCATGAACTTTCTGTAAAACCCAGTATTCTATGTTAGTTCTAAAAAATCAAATAGTTTGGTATTTTGAATCTTTTGTGTTCAGAACAATATCTACTAATTTTTAAAATAATTGAAAGTAATTTTTAAGATATAAGTTTGAATATTTGTTTAATAAAAACCTTTCAAATGTGACTATAGTTTTCTTCCCAAGACTTTGTTTGTAAAATAAGTATACATCATGTATATATCAGTGCATCTTATATCCAAAAATATATGGTATATACTAATTCTTTCAAAAAACAGCTGGCTTCCATATTGGTTATAATCTGGCAGCCTTTTTCAAGTGCCAGGCTTGTTTCAATTTAGGGGTTTACTGCAAGTGAATAATTTTTTATGTCTCCCATTTTTGTGTTCTCAAGGTATTGTGATGAAGTTTATTTAAAATGGCATTTAAACTGCATCAGGTGTTAAAAAGATAACGACTTAGATTTGAAAAATTGTTCAATTATGAAAAGAGTGATCAGTAAAAGAAGATATTGATTGATTGATTACATCTTTTTGCAAATGTCCTCTCTGCTCCAACAGAAATGGACTTAGTGATGTGTAAATAAAATTTATGGTGAAGTGAATTTTAAATTCAGAAGCTGAGATGAAATTAATTTCAAATAACTGATTAGCATTAGGATACATGATTTCTTTTTTATTATTGTTGCACCATTAATAATTTTATTCTTTGTACCAACATCTTTATTATTGATATAATTTTTCTATTTTTAAAAACATTATATCAATATGAATGAGCATTCAGTAAAAGCATGCCATTCTTTAATATTAAAATAGCAGTGAGCAATTTCAGTATGAAATTCAAAGTTATAATTATTAAAAAAATAAAATTTAGATGTATAAACTGAACAAAAGAAGTAATTCATACTGAATTTATATTCTTAGATTAAAAACATATATTATATCTAGACTAAAGAAAAATATTAAATTTGAAAGCAATAGACTATATTACAATAAGAAACATGAACAATTGTTATTCAATGTATATTAAACATGTGATTAGTGATTTGAAAAATATATTGGAGAAAATAATTTGTTCAATCAAAATATCACCTTTTGACTATTAAAGATAGTTTTTCCCAACACCACAAATAGCTACAAAACAAATATATTATCCTTCTTATATTGTGATAAATTATAGACCACCTCCTTAAAAAGAAGAAACTTGAAGAGAATGTGCTTCTACAGATGGGTTCTGAGAACACAATAGACTGAACATGTGATCAACTAAGAAGTTTAAAATAGCTATTAAAAGGACATTTATATGTACAAAAATTTAATTTTTTAAGATCTATAATATGGAGAAGGGCTTGGAGAATTTGGCACTATCAAGACATAGTGAAGTTAGGGAGGAAACATCAAGTAACCTATCTTATAAGTTTGAGTAAATAGGTGAAAGAACCAGGATCAAAAGTAATAGCAAGTAGACAAATATTGCTTATAGCTACAGAAAATTGTAGAAATCCATGATCAGCAAGCCACATATATGCTTTTGAATATGAAGACAAGAAAATAAATTCTGCTTGTTTCATCTCTAGTTAAATAGAGAGTGTTCTCAAGGTTATCAAATTTATGACACCCTTCTTTTAGGTGCTGTGTTTCTGTGAGACATGGGTCATCATGATTCTCCAAGACATCCTATCCTTTGTAACTCTAAGCAGTGTTTGTCTGTTTATTCAGTCAGTTAAATGCCATATATAATATATGCTTGGATGATCATGTCCTGAAAGAGACATGACTGAGTTGGCAGAAGATTTTACCAAAGTAGATTGTCATTACTTTCTGAAGTAGACTGCCAAGGCTATAGAACTCAATCTAACTATTTAACCCATAGTTGGAGGGAGAAGCAATGGATTAATACTTTTCTTAATGTTATTTGGACATAATTGCAACAAATTCAACTGGAATTTGAACTTGGCTCTCTGATTTCTTGTTCTGAGCCAGTATCCACTGCACAACAACACATATCTATTAAACATAAGCATGAAACATGTTAACCATCAGAAAAGGGCAGCTGAAGATTCTGGAGCATGTAATGAAGGAGAGCTTGGAGAATTTGATACACACAGGAAAGACAGAGTGAAAGACAGAGAGGAAAGCAATGCATGACATACTTGATAGGCTTGAGCAAATGAATAGCAAAGCAGGGTTTGGGAGTGGTAACTAGAGAAAGGGTGTTAAAAGCTACAAGGGATAGGGAGATGTGGAATGCTGTGATTGCCTACCTCCTGAAGAGACATGGCCTATAGAAGATCAACTTTTTCAAATTGCAAATAATCTTTCTCACACATACAGGAAATTCTATCAGAAATTGTCCTAAGTTTATTTGAAATAAATATGAA